>CM069907.1:55571176-55747801 GCA_036172215.1 Camellia granthamiana | reverse complement strand
TATACCATATCAGATGATTCTTGAGCCAATATATATTATACATTGTAGGCATTTTTTGAACTGGATTGGGAGTGGGAGTCTTCCTTCTTCTAGCTCTTAGAATCAGTGTGCCAAAGGTTGATTCTTGGAATGTAGTTTTTGTTGTAAAACAAAAGCCAAAATTCATTTTTTGTGTATTTAAGAATCTGATGCATCCATCTGTTTTTCTTTTCTTCTATACTCTTTTTGTTTCCCATTCAAATTTTCTGGAACAATGCATGTTTTCTTTGAAGGATTCAACTTTTTATTTTATTTGGTCTTGTGATCTATAAGTTTTTGAACCATGCAAAATACCAATGATATATTCTTTGATTTGTTTCTGTTTTATTTATGTAGGTTGTATTTGTTTTTTCCCAAGAAATTAGTAGGTGGAGTTGTATATTCAAAGTCATATTTTGGAAATTAGTGAATCATATAATTTGGTTTGTATGTTTGTGAGGTTGTTATTAGCTTAATATGATAGAAGTTGATGATGAAAACTAGTAAGCAGGTTATTTGGTGTATGGATGTTAGTTTTTTTTCTCTTAATTCATAGTTGCTGCTTTTGCTTGGTTATTCACAAGTTGCCGCACTTTATAAGCTACTGCCTTTGTTTGGAGGTGCATACTGCTTTGTTTGGAGGTGTATACAGCTAGGCAAGGTTATGTTCTTTTGTGTGTGTGTGTGTGTGTATATTAAAAATAACTTTCTACGGCATGCAAAATTATGCCGTGAAAAGTGTAATGATTTATGGCATGTAAGAAAATGTCGTGAAAGATTATATACGACATACAAAATATGTCATAAATATATTAAAAATAACTTTTTGTGGCATGCAAAATTATGTTGTGAAAAATGTAATGATTTTTGGCATGCAAACAAATGTCGTAAAATATTATATACGACATACAAAGTATGTCATAAATATATTAAAAATAACCTTCTACGGCATGCAAAATTATGCCATAGAAAGTATGATGATTTAGGGCATGACAAAAATGTTGTAAAAAATTATATACGACATACAAAGTATGTCATTAATGTTTAATTTAATACTTTTTACAACTTTACCTGCATGTCATAAATGACGTTTCACATTCCACGGCATGTCATATAACAGCATTTGTGTGCATGCCGTGAAAGAGTTTTTACGACATGCATTGCACGTCGTAAAAATTCAATTTTGTTGTAGTAAATGAATAAAACTTGAACAAATTTATTAAAATTATCAAATTAAACTTAGTGGGTGTTTGAGAAGTGAGTTTTTATGTAGACTTTTTTAATTGTAGGATATTATTGGATAAAAAAATTTTGGTGTTTGAGAAGATAGTTGGGTTTTTTTATGGTTGGATATGATGTTTGTGAGAGAAAAAATGAAATGATTATGGGGTTGGATGTGATATTTTGTTTGGATTTGTTTTTTTTTTTGATTTTGCAAAAAAATTGTCTTTTAGTGTAAAAAATCCAAAAAAAAAAAAAAAAAAAAAAAAAAACCAACCCACAAACTTCCTAAGCACCACCTTAAACAGTTAACTGTTGGATTCATTTGGTATTTTTATCACCCTAGTGATAAGTGTAATTTACTCATATTTGATATAAATAAATTGAATTATACTAATGACATGTTGGCCTACTATTGGTCAGTTTTAGTGCTATAATTTGGCCTTTTTCCTGCAAAACAAAACCAATAGAAAGAGCAACGCAAAGCGAAGCGAGTCCAATGTGCCAACAGAGCTTACCGTTCCCTCTTCTCACTCCCCACCAGTCTTCAGCTCTGCACCACCCACCAGTTACTCTCTACTAGACCCGCCACCCAGCCCTAGCTCTCTCTGTCTCTCCACCATCATCATCGTTCAATCAATTCATAGACCCATCCATTTCATCATCCTTGTTTGCTTTCATTCTCTCTCTCTCTGCAACTGCAATCCTTATCTTGAAGCGTTTGAATGCGTGATCATCGTCATGTATATAACCAATCAGCTGCGTTTCGCGGGGCGTCGAGGACTAAGTTTCTGTCGTCTTCTCCTTCTCTCTCTACAGCTGCTGCCTCTTGTTCTTCTGCGCGTGCTCATTCGTCACCGTCTATAACCAATCAGTGCCGATCTTTCAGCTTCTCCTCCACGTTTTATTCTGTTCCGTGGTGGAGTCACGGCGTCGATTAGAAGTCTTCGCCGACTCTAACTTCGAGCAAAGGATCGCCAACATGGGTACTAAAAGAATCTTATGTTCCTATGAAGTTGTATTTCGTTTTCTTTTTCTTTTTTATTTTTTATTTTTTATTTTTTATTTTTTATTTTTATATTCTTATAAAAAAAATGGTACTTAGTTCCTTGCTCATGTATTAGATGATTTTGAATTTTTTACTTTATTTAAAAACTGTACTAGAACTATTTTTGTAATAAATGTAATGTGCTAATTCAAACTATTTGCAACGGTATTTTGATATCATTTTTACAGTATAAATCTTAATGTCGATTTTATAGTTTCGGTTTGAATTAGACTCTTTCAGAATTTGCAATTAATAGTATTTTTGTTGGCTAGTTAATTTTTTGCAATTTTGTTGTTTATATGTATGTGTTCAGCATCCGAGCATGCTTTCAAAGGAATATTGACTGGTCTTCCCAAGCTAGGACGTGGCGAGCTTGGAAAATTCTATAGCTTGCCCGCTCTGAATGATCCAAGGATCGATAATTATCTTGAGCTTGTTCTGGAATTGTAACTTGTATCTTTTTTTTTATTATTTAATTTTTTCCCTAAAAATTACTCATAAATGCCATATAAACAGTCTATATACCCCCAAAAAGAAAAAAAGATTGTAATACTTGTTATTAAAGGAATGCCTTTTATGCTCGAGTCAGTTGTCATGTTGCATGACTGGTCTACTTTATCTACTTTGTCATGTATAATCTTAAGCCACTTTTTTCGGGTATGATTTTTCATTCTCAAGTAATGTTGTTTTATATTTATAAATTTTATATACAACAATTGAACCTTTGAAATGCTTTTAGTAGAAATATCCTTCTCACCATTACTGGTTTACAAGGTCTTGTGTTTATGTTGTATCCATGACTTATCACACACATATGTTTTATTTTTTATTTTATTTTATTTTTTTTGCATAAACAGATATGCTGCCATACTCTATTAGGATCCTTCTTAAATCAGCAATTCGTAATTGCGACAACTTCCAAGTCACTAAGGAAAATGTTGAGAAGATAATTGATTGGAAAAACACTTCTCCGAAGCAAGTTGAAATTCCCTTCAAGCCTGCTCATGTTTTTCTGCAAGTTTTTGTCATTATTGTTCTTCATTGTGTCAATAGACATGTATCCAACTTCTAAAACTCTTCTTTTGTGCCAGGATTTTACTGGTGTACCAGTTATGGTTGAACTTGCTTGTATGTGTGACACCATGAACAAGCTTGGAAATGATTCTAACAAGATCAATCCTTTGGTGAGTGTCATTCTCATTTACTGCATTTATTTTATACTCCAAGAATTAGATTCCTGAGGTAGTTGCTTTTGGATATTAAGTCTGTGCAACTCCGCCCTCCCCCCCCCCCCCCAAAAAAAAAAAAATCCCAATAGAGGTCCAGCCCTGTCAATTTGAGTAGGAACTTTAAATATTGGGACTAGTAACTTGTAGATTCAACTTGGCTGCAAATCCTTTCATCCATCTTTTTTTTATCACATTATTTTCTGTGTTAATGTTTGTAGTTAAACCTTTTCCTTCCTAGTCCTAGAAAACTCCATAAATGAACCTTATTAAAAAAATTTAACTTCATGTGGTGCATACATTTCATTTCGAGCCATGCCTCAACTGTCATGTTACCATATCATTAGCATTTCTTTAGGCCTACTTTTTTGGCTACAGTTTTCCTTTCAATGATCTGTTTATGCAATATCCTGCATGCAAGTTCCTATAGATCTTGTAATTGATTATTCGGTTCAAGTTGATGTTGCAAGATCAGAAAATGCATTACAGGCAAATATGGAGCTTGAATTCCAAAGGAACAAGGAGAGATTTGCTTTTCTTAAATGGGGGTCAAATGCATTCCAAAACATGCTTGTTGTTCCTCCAGGTTCTGGTATTGTGCACTAGGTACGGGAGCTTGACTGAGCAATCTCATCTATAGAGCTTTAATATGTTAAATTGCATATCTATCTCAATATGTTTGATGTGCAATTATGTATAATCACTGTATAAGATTTTCATTTCAAGCTTTGTGTTTAATTTTATATATATATATATATTATGAAGAGATGCTTAGCAATTGTAGTTGTCTTTTCATTTTCAATTGTCTTACCATTTTCTTCGTCATGTATATAATTTGAATTTATTAATTGGATTGTCATTATGGCATTTCAGGTTAATCTTGAATATCTTGGACATGTTGTTTTTAACCTTGATGGTATGCTCTACCAGATAGTGTGGTTGGAACTGATTCCATACTACTATGATTGATGGATTAGGAGTTGCTGGCTAGGGAGTTGGAGGTATTGAAGCAGAGGCAACAATGCTTGGCCAGGTAAATAATGTTATTGAAATGATGGAATTGTGAAGTTTTCTCCATACTTAGGATCGAAAATTGATGAATTTGTTTTCTTTGACCATAACCACTATGTTTATGATGGTTGTGGTAGTACCGTAAGCATGTGCATTTCCTTTTACATAATGCTATCAAAGCACTCAACGAGGTATAACTCAATGCTAAGAAGCATGGACACAGATATGGACATGGGACACGACAATTTCAAAAAAATAGGGACACGGACACTTCAGGGACAACAATAAATTATGTTTTCATATATTTTTATTTGCTATATAGATTAATATTACATCCACAAACAATCAATATTAACAAAAATAACTCTAATTCTATGTACATATATTTTTAAAAAGTATTGTTAAATTAGCACTTATTGTTTATATATTTTTTTATGGATGATTTATTAAGTATTTAAATGTAAGAAAAAACTAATAAATATTCAACATTCAACATTCATCAAAAGTACTAAAGAAAATGAGGGAAAAGACAACTTGACATGTCATTTTTGTATCCGCAAAGTGTCCCTGGCATGTCCCCTGAAAATAAATTAATTAAATAAGAGGACACGACATGTGGTGTGTCCCATACGTGTCTCTGTTGTGTCCGCATGTCCCCGAAGTGTCCATGTGTCTGTGTGTCCGACACGGATACGGCACTTGTTTTGAAGTGTCGGTGCTTCATAGACTCAATGACATAAGGTTATGGAATATTGTGGCATATGGCCACACATGCTTAATTTATCACTTCAGGTGTTGTATGTAGTGAAACTTAAGTTAAATATCATATTTCCCATCAGTTATATCATTACTTACTAAGGACAGAAAATTGGCAATAGGACTGGTGTATTTGTTTCTTGATCTGTACTCTACTTCTAATGGGAATGGGATGGACAAATTTTCCAAACAACCTGGTTTTGGCATAAAAGACTTTGATGCAATTCAATGTATGTGTTCATGTGCTTTTAACATATATGTACTGGAATAATCACGTATGATTGGTTTATAGATGGGTTAGGAATGGGCTTGGTTGGTAGCCTCAAAACTTGAGATGTGTTTGGGCTAATGTCAAGAGGATGCTACCTCTAATCAGTTTTACATGTTAGACTCTTATATTTCTCCATACTATCCATGTTCACCGGATATGATAAGAGTATTGGTGTGAGATGTGTATTTGACACCAGTACCTAATTTAGACACCTGGATCCTCTAATTTTATTTGATTTTCGAAGAAGAAACTAACATTTGCTAGTAAATAAATATTTATTGCCTTTTACATGGATGAGGGATATAACATATTTCATATTTTCCCTAAATTCTATTTAATTTCATGTAATTTTTTAAATAATTTATGTAATGTTATCTAAGAATATTAACAATACGCAATTTATACAAGTATTCAAGACATGTCCCGTACCCATACCCAACTTTAATATACATATCTTAATATCCTAAGATTTAGGTTTAGGAAGGTTTGATGCTACTTGCACCCAATACTTGTATCCGAGTCCATATAGCATAGGTATTAGCTCAGATGCCTACACATATGAGTCATTTCTTTAGCATTTGACACTCTCAAGGCTGTTTATGCTTTTGAGTTTTGTTATCCAGGGCCTTGCTTTTTTCCCCCTTATACTTGTGTGTTATAATCAAACCATCTAATTTAAGGACTCCAAAAACTATTTAAATTAAGTCTTAATTGCATGTGATTCTCCCATGGAATTTGTTTCACTACTCTTGGACATGCTTTTGGAAATCAATGCATTGAGTAGATTCCCCTGCATTTCAGTTTCTAATGTTATATTTTACTCAATGACAGCCAATGAGTATGGTATTACCTAGCGTGGTTGGATTCGAGTTGTCTGGAAAATTATGCAATGGTGTCACTGCTACTGACTTGGTTTTGACTGTGACCCAAATGCTAAGGAAGCCTGGTGTTGTTGGCAAATTTGTTGAGTTCTATGGTAATCAAACTGAAGCCTTGGTACTTTTCAACTTCCATGGTTCTGTCAATGGTAGATTTGATGTTTTCGTATGTCCTTATTTGTAGGTGAGGGTGTGGGCAAAATTTCGTTAGCTGGCAGGGCTACCATTGCTAATATGTCTCCCGAGTATGGTGCAACAATGGGGTTCTTTCCCATAGATCATGTTACTTTGCAATATCTAAAATTGACTGGAAGAAGTGAGGAAACTGTGGGTATTTTTCAAAATTCATGTGTGTTCGTTGGAATGTGGATGAAACCAAGGACAATGATATTGATAATAGTGATGTATGTCTTGTCTTGGTGCTTGTGATATATATTTTCACAAGGTAACACTCTTTTGTGTTGAAATTCAGGTGGCAATGATTGAAGCATATTTACGTGCAAATAACATGTTTGTTGACTATAATGAGGCAAGACTCTTTGTTTTACAATATGATAATTTGCTTTTTAAAGTTTCAGTTGGATATAATTATCTTCTTCCCCTAATTTCAGCCTCAGCAAGAAAGAGCATACTCATCCTATCTACATCTAGACCTTGCGGATGTTGAACCTTGTATTTCTAGCCCAAAGAAGTGTGTGCTCTGTGCTTCTTCAAACTCATGCACATAATGCAAATGTTGTTATTTGTTAGCATACATCTAACCATACTTACTCTTATTGACAGGCCACATGACCGGGTTGCTTTGAAAGAAATGAAAGCGGACTGGCATTCTTGCCTTGACAACAAAGTTGGATTCCATGTAACTGTTAAGCCATTTGAGCATTGAACTTCTTATGATGTCATAGCCTGATAAATCTGCTTCATTATAATTCTAGCAGTTTTATTTTGAATCAGTTTACTGAATTTGCTTTTTTCTTTGCTTTTTTATTGCAAATGTTTTCTTGTTGTAACGAACATCAGACATGTTGTTAGTGTACGTTGGTGGTGTAGTAGGTATGACTACATCAAAGGAATATTTTCTAATTACCAAGGAAATATGGGATAAACTTGAATGGACTTTGAAAGTTATATTGTGTTTTGGTGGTGTTGCCATCATGTATAGCCTTTGATTGCTAGTATTTGTAATGTTTAATTATGATGTAGGGCTTTGCTATACCAAAAGAGGTACAGAACAAAGTGGTAAAGTTTTTATTCCACGGACAGCCTGCGTACGTTAATCACGGCAGTGTTGTCATTGCTGCTATCATGAGTTGCACAAATGCATCAAACCCTAGTGTCATGCTGGGGGCTGGCCTAGTTGCAAAAAAGGCTTGTGAACTGGGTCTGCAGGTTAGCTGTCCTCTAATGACCTTTATATCTTTGTTCCAGTGTTTGTTTGTTTGTTATTTATTCTTCAAATATTTCACGGTCAACTCTGATTGATTTTTACCTAGCCGGGAGATGCAGTGAAGGGCTCCAATATTTGATTCTTACATTTGCTTAAATGATAATTTCCCAGGTCAAGTCGTGGATAAAAACTAGTCTTGCCCCAGGTTCTGGGGTTGTTACAAAATATTTACTTCAAAGGTATTGCTTGTAATTTTTTTGCAGATTAAGTTTAATAGCTATCTAATGTAACACTAATATTTTTCCGTCCCCGTTGTGCAGTGGGCTGCAGAAGTATTTAAATGAGCAAGGCTTCCATATTGTTGGATATGGTTGCATAACTTGTATTGGAAATTCAGGGGATTTGGATGAATCAGTTACTTTTGCAATATCAGAAAATGGTATTGTTGTAGATTTGTTCTGAGTGTTTGTGACTTGTGTAAATAAAATTAAGCATAGTCATTGTTTGCTTCTCACTTGTAGGATTATCAAGTTAACTGTCAAATCCATCTAATTTAATTGTGGTCTGCTTCTGCAGACATTGTTGCAGCTGCTGCTCTTTCTGGGAACCGGAATTTTGAGGATCGTCTTTATCCCTTGTAATTATTAAATAGATTTAATTGATTATTAATTAATATATTCAATTTTAAGTGTTGAATCAGATTATCAAACACAAGTTATGCAAAGATAAATAAAAGAGGCACACACCATGTGCACCATAATAATATATTCAAAATTAAGTTTTCTTAATGCATATATTATTAGTGTGATTAGTCAAATATGTATATTCTTATACCTTTCTAAATTATTTAACTGACATAAAAATAAGAACCAAAAAATATATGTATTATTGTGTCGATTTTTTTTAGTTTTTCATAAATTAAAAGATTTTATCAAGTACTTTTAGTTTATGAAAAAATAAAATTATTATTTTTTTGCATAAAAATTATATTATTTTAAGTTCTTTTTTATATTGGACAAACAATTTGGGGACAATTAAAAAAACTCCCCAGATTTTAGTTTTTTAACAAAATAAACCCTCAATTTTTTATTCACCCAAAAAAACCCCTCAATTTTAATTTTTTCAATTTAAACCTGAATATTTTAATTTACTTTCAATCTAAACCATTAACCTATTTTTCAAAAATAAAATAGATGAAAAAAATATTTTCATCATTAAACTCAATGTAGGCATATATAAAATGTCTAAAATAATATTTTTCATTGAGTTTAATGATTAAAATATATTTTTTCAATCGATTTTACTTAACAAAAATAGACAAATAGATTACATAGCGAGCAAGTCAAAAGTTTATGGTTTAAATTGATAAAATTAAAAACTCATGATTTATTTTGTTGTAAGAGTCTAACTTTGAGGATTTTTTTGTAATTATCCCAACAATTTATAACGGAGATAGTATTTTTTAAGGTAAATTACATTTAGATACTACTTTTTAAGATAAATTACACTCACATTCCCTGAGATTAAGTGAAAATGCAGTGACCATCATATTTTTAATATAATTTCAATGATCTCCTTTATTGTTTTAATTCACATAATAATTATGTCTTTTTTAATTAGTAATTTATTAATTATATAAATTAAGAAAATGATATTGCCATATATTTTTTACTAAAGTGTATATTTATTTTGTATATTTTAGTGTTGACCCATTATTTGTATTAATTTTATTTATTTTAATCTGACTAAAAAAGAAGTAAATAATTATGTTAAAATATGAGATTAACTATCTTTTGTTCAAACCTCGTGGAGGTTATTGTAATTGGACTGGGCTTCCATCCAGTCCATGATCAGACTAGAGGGTATTGTTGGGCTCGTGGGCAGTGGCAGAGAGAGTGAGGGACCAGAGGGGTCACATGCTCTCCTCGGATTTTGAGATTTTTTTTTTTAAATTTGCAAACATAAAGAAAATATTTTAAATAAAAAAATTACAAAAATATTATTAGAGTGAAATGTTAATGATATTTTAAAAATTATGAGAATAATAATGATTGCTTTAATTAAAAATGAAGAGACTACTATAAACCATATTATCTATGAAAATTTTTGAATGTAACGGTGATGCCATTATTATTAACATGCAAGTATAAATAATCTCACTATAAAGATATATGAAATTTATTGGATTGTTAGTTACATTTGACATGTGAGGTTCACTCTCTATGGGTCAACGGATCGGATCTGGATATGGGTCAACGGATCGGATCTCGGGTCAAGCCCTGCAATTCGGGCGAAGAAGACGCGTGGGGCGCGTGTGCGCGTGGCGGCGCGTGGCGACGGCGTGAGGGAGGCGCGTGTGGCGCGTGTGAGCTCTGTGAGGCTCGGTTTTTGACGCGGTTTGCACGGTTGTGCTCGTCTCGTGGAGAGCTTCAATCTGATGTGCTCAAAAATAAATTTTGACAACTTTGATTTCTGGGCAATTTTCGCAGAACACTCTGTTCTTGATAGTTTTGCAGAATTTCTGCAAATTTGAGCTACCTTCTAGCTCTGATACCACTGTTGGTGGGAGTGGGGTGTAAACCACTGTTGGTGATTTACAAAGAGAGGCTTAAACACGAATCAAACTGAAAATAAACTCACTGAAATTTTATTTTGAAATTTCTGAAAATTACACAGCACTCTCTTTTCTTTTCTTTTCTCCCACATACTCTAAACTCTCATGATACATGGCTATTTATAGATAGCTTAGACAGATTAACACCTACAATTATTCAGTGTGAAACCATAGTGTGAAAGCCCACAAATATGGCAGCCATTGTTGACAGCAGCCTTTGTTAGGCAGCCATTGAAGAACATGTGTTCAACATGGTTGCTGGTGGTTTGGCAACCTACCATCAAGCTTATTTTTCAACATCGTTTACCTGGGAATATATTTGTGTAGAATTGTTCTGTCTTGCCCTAGGCATTCCCCAATATCATAATATTTATGTATATATTTATGGACAACAACAAAACTAATCTAGAGCTGGGTTTCCCAGGAAATCTTGGTTTGCACCCTTCACTCCACTACTTGTGAGGATCTCTTATTTACTGACAGTTTCTATCACTTCCTATCCATTTATTTATTCATCCATGTGGGGTTTTGCAATACAATTGAATAATGATTCTCCAAGTTGTTTGTTTTTTAATATATATATATATATATCCATATACATGTGCTTATATGTGTGTATATATAAACATTAATATGATTACAATAATGGGTAGCTAAAATATTGGGACTTAGATTATTCCCATGTAAACTTGTTCTAGTTCCCCTTCCCCATGCCGGTTTGTTCTTGTATTCTGGATTTAAGATTCAAATTATTCCGTGCATTCAATTTTCCATTTTATGCGCTAAATCTCCCTACATTATTTGGGTTTTCTTTTTTCTTTTTTTGAGGACTTGGGTTCTGAGAGTTTTGTGACCCACTTTGTTTGGTAATCTTGATCCTATATCTCCAAGCTTTGTATTGTACTTACCCAAAAAAAAAAAGCTTTGTATTGTAAGCTTCACTTGCTTGTTGTATCTGTTAACAGGTGTATGATTTCTTGAAAATTTCATGAAACAATGCTTATTTGAAATTGCTGAATAATCAGTTAGGCAATTGGTGGCTTGCATAGAAATGGAGACTGGTCTATTCTTAGGAGAACATGATGGTGGTGTTATTTTGTATGTGAGTGCGCATGAAAGTCATGGATAGGACAGGAAATGCTAGTGTTTCTTCCTCAAAGCCGAATGTAGTGAATATTGGAGCTCTATATACCTTCAATTCTGTTATTGGACGATCAGCAAAGCCAGGAATTGAAGCTGCGGTTGATGATGTCAATTCCGATTCAACTGTTCTTGCTGGGATGAAATTGAATCTTATTTTGCTTGACACGAATTGCAGTGGCTTCCTTGGAACTGTGGAAGGTAATCTCTGAATGTATACACTCGTATTGACAAAGAACTGTCTTTACTTGAGGCAACCAAAACAGAACATGTTATAAGGATTAGTTATTTGCCTTGGCATAATAGGAGTTCGCTACTAATTATATTTTTTTGTTGAGTATCAAGTTCTTTCTTGGATATAGAGTCTCAGTATAAGTTTCTTATAACTACACTATTTTTTGAAGATCTATGCTTTTAACGGCATGTTCCTAGTCTTCTTAGAAGACTAGTCATATAATTGTGACGAAACTGCCGACTTTGTTGAGCATATTTTAGCCTTGATCTATGGATATTGTCCTACTACACCAACCATTGACAAAGAAGTCTTTTGATGTCTTTGTTGTATTTTTTTATGATAACTTGAATGCCCAGTTTGGCATAAGGGCATTTTCTGTTTGCTCTTGGTTTGGTTTGGTACTTTCAATTCTTTCTCTTTGAGTGGTATTTGTCCTTTGGGTACTTTATTTGTTATGTATTTGTATGACATTTGAGTTTTCATTCCTGAAAGTTATGCCTAATGTTTCTTAGATATGACAATGAAGTTGTGCTAATATTTCGTATGAACAATGAATTATAAGCATGTATAAATAAAATGACATAGGGTAGAACCCTCAAGTACTGATCTAATTAGATATACTCCTGTGAAAGCATAGTTGTTATCAAATCATTAGTTGTTTTGGTATTAATAAGAGAAAACTATATCAAAAATAATTTATGTTTTCTAGACCACAAGCAGCACTAATTAACCTACTCAAAGATGGTAAAAAAAAAAAAAAACATTTATATTCAAATGAAATTTATCAATAATGAATAAATTCTATGTGAACAACTCCTTTCAATGAAAAACAATGATGACTACGCAAGAAAATTTGAACTAGCTTCTCTCTCTCTCTCTCTCTAAAAAAACAACGTTCAATTAGTACACATTAATGTGTGTTTGGGAGGGAAAAGATTGAGTACATGCCGAACCTTTGGCATAATGCATAAAGTGGTGGTCCCAAGACCTTGAGGTTGTTAGGCCAAGTCTTAACCATTGAACCAATGGTCACCCCCTTCTCTCTCTCTCTCTCTCTCTCTCTCTCTCTCTCTCTCTCTCTCTCAAGCATCAAAATAAGAAATGAGAAATTTTGACAAGTTGTCTTTAATTACCTATGTAGCTCTGCAATTGATGGAGAATGATGTGGTTGTAATTGGACTTCGGCCCTCTAGAATAGCACATGTTATTTCTCATGTTGTCAATGAACTTCATGTGTCACTCATATCATTTGCGGCGACACCCAACACTTTCGGCATTGCAGTTCCCTTACTTCCTCTGCACTAGACATAGTGACTATTTCCAAATGTATGCAATAGCTGAATTGATCAAATTTTATGGCTGGAGAGAGGTGGTCACCATCTTTGTCAATGATGATTATGGAAGAAATGGGATTTCCGTATTAGGTGATGATGCCCTTGCAAAGAAGTGTGCCAAGATTTCTTACAAAGTTGTCTTTACTCTCGGAGCCTCTAGAAGTGACATCAATGACTTGTTAGTTAGAGTAAACATGATAGAATCTCGGGTTTATGTTTTTCATGTTAATCCAAACTCCGGCTTGACAATTTTTATGTAGCAAAGTTGCTTTGGATGTTGACCGCTGGCTATATTTGGATTGCTACAGATTGGCTTCCTTTTGTGTTAGATTCATCAGAATCAGTTGATCGTAACACAATGAATCTCTTATAAGGGGTTATTGCACTTCGCCATCACACCCCAGATTCTGATCTCAAAAAGAGTTTTACATCTAGGTGGAAAAACTTCACGTATAGGGAGACCTCGAGCTTCAATTCTTATGCACTCTATGCTTATGATTTCATTTGGCTACTTGCCTGTGCACTTGACGTTTTCTTCAGCGAAGGAGGAAGCAGCTCATTCTCGTACGACCCTAGGTTGCACGACACTAATGGAAGCACACTGCATTTGACAGGACTTTGTACTTTTCAAGAAGGCCAAAAACTGCTCCAAATACTTCTTGAAATGAACTTCACAGGTCTAATTGGTCAGATTCAATTTGACTCAAAGAAGAATTTAATTCTTCCAACATTTGATATTCTTAACATTGGTGGGAATGGGTCTCAGAGGATTGGTTACTAGTCAAACTATTCTAGTCTTTTTGTTATTGCTCCTAAAATCTTGTATATGAAGCCTCCAAAGATTTTAACTGACATCTTGACTATGTAATATGGCCTAGAGAAACCACAAAATAACCTCAGGGTGGGTGTTCCCTAACAACGGAAAGCCTTTGTGAATTGCAGTGCCTAACCGAGTAAGTTATTTAGAATATGCAACGAAAGACAAGGGTCCCCTTAGGGTGAACGGATACTGTATTGATGTCTTTGAAGCTGCAATAAAATTGTTGCCCTACGCTATACCCCACACGTATACAATATATGGTGATGGTTTGAGAAACGCTTCCTACAACAATCATGTAAACGATGTAGCCCAAAATGTGAGTATTTTCTATTATTATACTCAAAATTATGGTATTGGTATGAACCAAGTAGATTAAAAATATATGTTGACTAGGTTGCTTTAGGGTTTCAAAAATATTGTCTTGATCTTCTTCCTTCTTTAGAAAGATGATGCAGCTATAGGGGACATTATAATTATAACAAACAGAACAAGGATTGTAGCTTTTACGTAGCCTTGCATGAAATTTGGACTTGTCATAGTTGTTCCTATCAAAGAGACAAAATCTAGTGCTTGGGCTTTCCTCAAGCCTTTTACTGTGGAAATGTGGTGTCTCACTGGTGCTTTTTTTCTTTTTGTGGGAGTTGTTGTTTGGATTCTTGAGCATCGAATGAATTCCGTAGCCCACCAAATCAACAACTTATAACAATCTTTTGGTTAGTATCTCATAGCACATACTTCATTGAAAGTGTCATGATCCGAACCCATCCCTAGAGGTTTATCATAATCGATCAATAAGCATGAGATTACCTACAGCCTCGGACAAAAATTTCAAAACATAATTAAGTATATGGGGCAAAAAGTGGAAGCACAATAATCAAATTGTCCAACGAGCTGTGTATATATGGCATAAACAAAAACATCTTATACGTTAATAGCTAACATTCATACATACACATATTCATTATAGATTGCATATTCAATGACTTATACATAAGAGTACAATTCATCATCTTACAAAACTTAAACTCTCGTAAACAAAAATGATCAAGCATGACCAATAAAAACAAAAAGGCAAAGGCCTCATCCGAGAGGCATTCCTTGGCGAACATCACAAAGCTTGGGTAAACTTCTAGGGGAAACTCTAGGGCTGAACATCCTACTACTCACCTACATACATATATATATAACGAAGTAAGCTAAAGCCCAGTGAATAGCATCAAAGTAAAGGGGTAATGAATGAGTTCCATTGCTTACACATAATCATTTTCATATCATATTCATTACATAACAGAACGACTTCTGGTCCAATACATGATGGAACGACCTTTAGTCTAACAGATAACAAATATACAGAATAGAACATATCATAACTTGACAGAACGACTTTGGGTCTAATTGATTACAACTATATCAGATCAATGACCATTTGGTCAACACATAACAAATATCTCAGACTTATTAGATATACAAAACGACCTTGGGTCCATCCTCTCAGATATACAGAATGACCTTTGGTCCATCATATACATTCATACTTCGTCAATCACATTTACAAATATCATGTTGATCGAACAGATAGAAAGCTCATTCATATTTACAAAACATAAGTTCAGAAAAGCACACCACATTGAAACATTTAGAAAATAGAATATATAAAAATATCTTTACTAAAATATTACTCACAGCGATTAGATTGTTGTCACGTCTCCGTGGATCAACCTACACAACACATAAACATATACATACATTGTAACTCATAGCTTACTTGAATCATTCCTGTTTATTCAATTCTTTTATGTCCGTTTCTAACTTATTAATTCATTCATGAGGCTTAATTCATGCCTGAAAATGCTCAAATAGGAATGAGAGTGCAATTATGATCAAGATGCAACTTTTTAAAATAAGCTGAAATAGGGTAGTTCACTTGAGCGCACAATCGATTGCTTAAGTGGACTACACAATCTGCAAAAGTACTGGATGCACAAAATCTAGGCTCGATGGCCATTCGAGCCAAGTCCAATGAAAGCTAAGGTTGCTTGATTGGACACTTGGTTGCTCGAGCGATGTGTAATGCTTTGCAAAAATACTAGAAGCTCTCATTGTGCGCTCGAGCAATGGCTTCATTGCTCGAGCGATTAGGCTGAATTTTGGGTTTCCAAAATAGAATTTTGAGCTTCAAAACTTGGGTCCAAAATGTAAAGCCTTGCATAACACATTATACCATGAAAACACTTCCAAAAACATGGGTATAAAGTCAATTCTAAACCTTTAGCTCAAAACTCCGTGATTTCACCAAAATTGAAAGTCAAATCTTCATGCATATATGAATTTGTTTCAAATTCTTTTCTATAGCGACCCCGGTCTTTTTCCCATTTGATTATTGTATCCGGACTTATGTTCCGTGGATTCCGTTGCCACATTGTTGTCGTTGTTGTCCTTGATTCCTTATTCTTTGGTTATAGGATGTTTTGGACAGGTTGATTACAGGTTGGTTGAGTCTAGAAACCAATTCTTGATGTTCAGTTTTTGGCTTGGTCGCTCGAGCGAGCTTCTCTTCGCTCGAGCGAGGTCCTTCTTTTTGGTTCGTCGCTCGAGCGAGCCTTTCTTGGCTCGAGTGAGGGTTGCGTCCAGTGCTAGACCTGAGGGCAGTGTTTGTTGGCTCGAGCGAGCTTTCCTTCGCTCGAGCGAGATGGTTTGTCTTTGGCTCGAGCGAGCTTCTTTTCGCTCGAGCGAGGTCTGTTTTTGTGTCTGGTCGCTCGAGCGACCAGGTCTTCGCTCGAGCGAGCCTGTCCAGTATTTAAACGCAGCAGCGGGATTTTTAGGGCAGTTTCTCATTCTTTTTGATCCCAAACCCTAAAGCCCGACTTTTCTTCTTCTCTAAACACCTTTTCCTCTAGGTTTGATCTAGTTAGGGTGTGTTTCTACCCTAGTTCTTTTACAAATAAGATAGAGGAGAGTGAGGGCTTTCATTTAATCGGAGCAGTTATTGATTTGGAGCATTTTGGGTTTTCGGGCATCCTCTTCGTCTTCTTCTTTTGCGATCTTCGGTTTAAGGTAGGGATTTCCTACTCCTTGTATACGTTTTAATCCTAAGTGTTGGTGTTTTGGTATGTGGGAGGTAGTTTGGTAATTTTGGGGAAAACCTTAGGGTTTTGTTATAGATTAATTCATGTAATTAATTTCATGGGAATTGTGTATTGGTTAAATTCATGAGATTTGGGGAAAATTGAGATTTTGTTGATGTAGTTGAATATTTAATCACTCATCGGTGAAATTGATATTATATATATTGTGATATTTATTTCTTGCTTAGAAATAATTGTTTGGGGCTATCGGTGGAGGATAGCCAGTGATTGTTGTAGACCTTGCATGTGGCTTAGGTATAACTGGAATTTAATCATTTATGTTGACTCTTGAATTAATACAGAACATTACTTGTATTAATTATGTGTTGTATATGGCAAGTATCATTTATGTTGCATATGCATTTGGTTTTGGAGGAGATAGGGGATGAACTCCACGGTTTAGGGGAAGATAGGGGATGGACCTCTAAACCGGATTTTATTGGGAGGAGATAGGGGATGGACTCCAGTAGCATCACTTATGTGGGTGCTTATCTTTATTTGTTGTTGATATGATACATCACCACCATGTGTATCAGTTGGGAAGTATGGAAGTGAAGTTGATTGTGATTAATGTAACACCAGTGTGTGTGTTTATTGTGTTGTAAGAAAGGTTAACCTGATTTGATATCCTTGTTGAGTTGTTTGGCCAGGTTCTGAGCCATGTCGGTATAAATGGAAAGTGAATTGTGTCATAGACCATGTGTCATAGACAATGTAGGCATTCATGTCTTAAAATTGGGAATTTATTACCTTGTGCTAACCATATATCGAATACTAATGCTTTAGTTAATTCTTATGCCTGGTTTAGTGTTTCTCTACTGGGCTGTGGCTCACCCTATATGGGAACTTTTTTTTCAGGTTCAGGCGATTCACTACCTCCAAGGACTTAGCTTGTGAGGATTTGGACTTGAAGATTTATTTTAGTTTATTTGCTTTTATATGTAAAACACTCAAGCCTAGGGCTTTATTTGTTTTTGAGTTAGAACTCATGGATTTGTGTCCAAGTATTGGCTTGGCAAGATGTAAGCCCGTAGGGCATTTATTTTGATGTTTCATTTCTTAATACTCTGATGAATGGAATTATCTTCTTGTTTTAGTATATTGATGCATGTTAATATTATTTATTATGGGTTAAATTTTGAGGGCGTTACATTTTCCATAACTCTCAAAACTTGAAATTGAACTTTAAAACTCTAAGAATCATGGATGCATGTATGATTCAACTCCTAAATTCAACATAAATGACAAAAATCGTAATCAAAATGATGGAACTTTACAAAATTATGCATGCATGTATGTCTAACTTCAATTTAACTCATCTTTAAGCCATTTCTTGTGTTTAATCTCATATTCTTCTTGAATTCATAAGCTAGGTAAGTTATCTTCATGAATTATGGATTCCATACCTAGAGTCTTGAATTTAGCTTGCTTTAGCAAAATCTTGAACTTCTCTTCTCAAATCTTCAATTTCCTAGCAATTCTCCAAGCTTCCTAGCTTCTCTCTGTCTAGAATGAATTCACTCTCTCTCTCTAAAACTCCCCAACAGAAATTTTGAACTCAAAATGAATAATTCTCTCTTCTTTTATCATATATATACATGTTGATTAACTTAATACACTAATTAGGGATAAACCTAACTAATTAGAGCTTAAGGCTAACTAAACAAAACTTAATTTAATTAAACTGAATCAATTTTTAATCATACTTTCCAATAGGCTCTAAAAATCATGACATCCTAATTAAACTTGTCAATTTCTGTTTCTAAAGTCATTAAGGCTTTCAAGTTCAGATTCAAAGCGTAAATCATAACAGATAATTCACAAATCAGACAGATACACACAAATTAATTACAAAACACATAAGCACAATTCAAAATTAAATAAATATAAATATGTTACGTGGTGGGGTTATCACAGAAAGCCCTCTGATTTATGGGATTCACAGATGATATTAAAAACCTCGGTGATTGATCTTGATGTTGTCTGAGTGACCAATTTCTCTTATCAGTCTCTTGGCAAATTTTTGGAGTTGTTTCGATGCTCTGTTTGGGTGTTCCAGATCTGTCTGGTTTTCATTTGTGCGCTCCGTTCGGGTGAGAGTTTGAGAGGTGAAATTCTTCCATATGAATGGTGGTATCACAGTGGTTGGTAGGTGTTTTGGTGGGGTTTTGGATCAGCAGTGGGTGTCAGAAAGTAGAAGAACTTGGGTGTGCGAAAGTAGAAGATCATTGCAGCAAGGGAGAGGCAGCGGGTGTGAGATAGAAGAAGAACTTGGTTCCTGGTTATGCAGTTGGTCTTGGAAGAAGAAGAGGGTGTGATCTTGGGTGTGTGATAGAAGAAGAGACGTAGGTGGAGGGTGTGTACTTGGGTCTTGGAGAGAAAGTAGAAGATCTTAGGTCTTGGTCGGCAGCGGATCTTGGAGTTGCAGCAGGTGTAAGTAAGAAGAAGAACTTGGGGGTGTGTAAGTAGTAGAAGAGGTGTAGGTGGAGGGTGTGAACTTGGGTCCTGGTGCTGCATTGTCATCTTGGTGCTGCTGTCCGGTGTTGGCTTAGTGTCTAACTCGGCCAGAGAGTTTTTTTCTCGGTTTGGCGTGGTGTGGGCAGCAGAGGCATAGGTGGTGTAGGCTGCAGCAGCAGAAGCGTAGGTGGTGTAAAGCTGCAGCTGAGGTGTTGGTAGTGTGGCTGCAACAGAGGTGGCGTATGCTTAGGGTGTTAGCATAGGAGTGGGCTTGTGGGGTTGTAATCAGGTGCGAGGCTCAGTATCGTGGGTCTTGTTTAGTTCTTTAGTTTGTTTTGGGTGTCTTTGTGGGTTATCATGTGGGGATTCATGTATTTTAATTTACTAGTTAAGTTCTTCTTAACTTTTTTTTAAAAAAATCGAGAGGCTTAGGGGTTGGTTGTATGGATGCGAGTAGCAGTAGTAGGGGTATTTTTGTACTTCCGAATCTCTCTCGATGCATCTCATCTTCCTGTACTTTTAATTTCATGCTGTTAAATGAAATTTTTCTTTGCTGATAAAAAAAAAAAGTCTCTTGGCAAATCAAAACATCTAATGTGTTAAAACTACTGCTTATTCAATGAATGCTATAAATAGTAAGACATGCTTCTTCTTCTTTTTTTCTTTTTTTTCTTTTTCTGGAGATCATATAGCGCGGGTTTACTAGTTCAATTGACTACTCTTGACTATAATGAATTACATCATAGATTATGTAGTAACAATAATTTGTATAAAACTGGTGTGGTTATTTAAGCATCTTGACCTGACACTCCATTTGCTTTGTGGATGTTAGAGAATTACTTATATGATCGCTTCTAATGTTGTAGGTTTAGTTTCTCAATAATGTTTTTTGCACACAGCATGTTGCCGAATCTATTGTGTTCACTTTTAATTATTGCATCATGACATTTTTAAGTGGCAATACATTAATATTTCTCTGCTTGGAGTTGAACACAAGAGAGAACACTGTGAGCACCCTGGGACGTTTCGTGCTGATCTTATGGCTCTTTGTAGTGTTAACTATCGATTCAAGATACACAGCTAGCTTGACATCAATCCTTACAGTGCAACAGCTGACGTCAAATATTAAAAGGATTGACAGCTTGATCTCAAGTACCGATTCAATTGGAGTTGAAGATGGATCATTCTGATTGAAAAGCTCAACATAGCAAAGTCAAGAATGAAAACATTAAAAAACCAGGAAGAATATGTTGATACCTTTCACAAAGGTCCAAAAGCAGATGGAGTAGCTACAATTGCTGACGGCTTCCTTACATTGAGCTCTTATTGTACAAGACCAACTGCAAATTTAGATCTGTGGGACAAGAATTTACTAAAAACGGATGGGGAATTGTAAGTATTTTCTTAGTTTAATCCTAAACGAGTAATCGTTGATGCAATATTTGAAATGGCTAAGCCAAACTTTGATCAGATAAGTTCTAAGATGTCATGTTAATATCAATAGAAAACAAAACCCATGAGATGTGACCAAAATATATCCTCGTTACATAAATTTGATAGTTATCTTATATCAAACTTGACTTTTGGCTAAATCTTTATACGCTTCTAGGCTCTAGTATTTATGTTACTTTTTTTTCTTTTTTTTTTTTTCATTTTCATTTATCAAATAGTGCTTATGTCTATGATTTGATTTCCAAGAAGAAAGTAAGATTGTGAGGGTTCTTGCTATGTGCTTATGTCTATGATTTGATTTCCAAGAAGAAAGTAAGATTGTGAGGGTTCTTGCTATGTATAAACGTTCTGTGTGTAGTGAGATTTTCTTTACAAAGTTATTTTTAGGCTATGTTTCAATTAAGGATTTAAGTGGGAATTTTATGATGGAAATGAAAAGGAAATAAAAATTAACTTTCATTTCATTCACTTTTGTATCATTTTTTTCTTCCTCTACAAATCCTTGATCCAAATACACAGCCTCCATGTAACTTGATTATGATGTTTAATTTCCTGACTCAGGCAATTTAGAGAGACTCTCCTCTTGTGGTGGACTTGTCGACTGCTATTCTATGACTCTTAGAGAACGGTGATCTCCAAAGAATCCACGATAGATGGATATTGCTCAATAGGTGCTTTGCACAAGCCCACCAAGTTGATGAAAACATTCTGTCTCTCACTAGCTTCTGGGGCCTATTCCTTATATATGGCACAACATGCTTCCTTGCCCTTACAATATTTTTTTGTAAGTTGTGCTAGCAATATCGCAGGTACACCCGGAAGGATGAGGAAGAAGATATCGACGAGCATGAATCTATTAGGCCTAAAAGTACATTGCTTGTGACTAGCTTCAAGGATTTTGTTGATAAGAAAGAAGATAAGGTCATGGAATCAATAAAACAAAAGAGTGATAGCAAAAGACAAGTAAGCCAATGCTCTGATGGGCATCCTAGTTCACCTTCAAGGTAAATTTTTGCCCATGGGCTAGTTAAGTATAATATCAACACAAAATCTCATATTCTTTTATACCTATTTCGACCCTTCGATATTCAAAGTTAAGCAGGTAGGTTGAAAATGTCATGTATAGGATCCTAAGAAGCACGGGGTGCGGGTACGAGTACGGTACGAGTATGAGTACGGGTACGCCGATACGGCAAAATTCTAAAAAAGTAGGGTACGGGTACGGCTGCGGTACATCGATATTTATTTTTTTATTTTTTTATTTTTTATAATTATGGTTAAAATATCCAACCTACAAATTGAAGTTAAATATCAAAACTATAAATAGAACTATAAATAAAACTAAAAGACAAATATCATGGGTAGGGGGTTTTTTTATAAATATTTTTATTTTAATACACATTAATTATTTTATTTATTTATTATATTTTTCAAATAATGTGTTTTAATTAATTTTTTTTATTTCATTTTAAATACATGTATTTATTTATTTTTATTAATATGTATAAAAAATATATTATCTTATAAATATATTATATGTTTATATAATAATAATAACTATTATAAATATATTATATATTATATGTTAAATAGTTATTATAGAATATTTAAATGCTACCTCAGGTTTAGGGAGAGAACGTGAGACACAGAGAGAGGCGGGGACAGAGACGCAAGCGATCGATGGCGATCGCAATCGCAAACGCGATCGCGATCGCGATGGAGAGAGAGAAGGCGAGAGAGAGAGAGAGGAGAGAGGCTTACCTTCGAAGTCGTCTGGGTGTCCCGACTGTTCGATTGACTGGATTGAGTGGATGACCTTCGAATGGAGTTCTTCGATCTGCAACTGGATGGAGCTACGGCTGGATGGACTAGATTGCACAACAGGTTTGTCTCTCTTCCTTCACACTCTCTCTCCTTTGTTTGATCGTTTCAATTTATTCCCCCCTGGCTTACTTGCGTACCAACGGCGTACCCTGTCGTACCCACGGTGTACCCAAGCCGTACCCAGTTCTCCCAAACGTACCGAGCCACTGTTTGCCGTACCCGGTACGCCTGCAGGCGTACCGGTACGCGTACTCGTACCCGGTAAGTACCCAGTACGTGTACGGCAACATTTTTGGAGTACCCGTGCTTCATAGATAGGATCTATGATGAAATTGAGAAAAATTTGGCAAGACAATTTCTTTATTTCAATGTTTTTATTATACAATTTTGTTTGTACTTCGTAATTTTATTATTATTTTTAATAAGGGGGCTTTTGGAGATGTTGAAAGTTACTGTCAGGTTTTTGTTTAGTGTTGGATTAGAATGGTATATTAGCCGGTAGTTGTCATTCCCCCTGAACTTGAAATATTGAAAACAAAAACAAAAATGGGGCCATGAAGTTGTTTGTCTAATGGAATTTGGTTGGCATCCCAATTCCCAAGTGACTTAGGACAATGTTTTTTTGAGTTCACTGAGAAATTTGCATAGAAAACAAAACAAAACAAAATAACAGTGAAGGGAACAAAAAAAAAAAAGAGGAAAAAAACTTTTACTTCGTTTCTCTTTGCTCTGCAAAATTTCCCAATCCAACCGCAGCCTTAAATTTTGGAGGTGGGGATCTCAAGCCATCCCAAGTGACTTAACAAATGTTCTCATCTCATGCTACCAACTTACCAAAAGTGAAATGAAAATGGTGTTATCACCAATGTTTTAAAAACCGGACCGGTGAGTGAACCGGAAAAATGATCGGGTGGACGGGTCACCGGTTCAACCGTCGAGTTGAACCGGAATCGAACCGTGACGTCATAAATATATTAAAATTATATTTAAATAAAAATATAAGTAATAAAATTATAAATTAAAATTTTTAATAATCCTAAATATTTCTCTTAATACTTTTTTTATTAAAAAATATAAGTAATAAAATTATAAATTAAAAATTTTAATAATCTTAAATATTTCTCTTAATACTTTTTTATTAAAAAATATAAAAATATATTTAAAAATATTATTAATTTTAATTTTGGAAGAAGAAATCAAATATTCAATATTCCCCCATATGATTTTAATTCAAATACTTTGATTGAAAGAAGAGCAAAATTTTTGGAGGGATATCAAAATTTTAAGTTTCCCTCCAATGAATTTGATTGAATCCCACATAGATTTCTTAAATTTTTTTGGAAGAATTTTTTTCTTATAAATAGATAGAAGCTCTGTCACAATAATTTCAAGCTCTCAATGGAATTCCTCACAAGAGGAGACCCTTAAAAGAGAGTTTCCAATTAAATTTTTATTATATATAATATATATATAAATTTTTATTTTATATATATATATATATAAAATAAGAAAGAAAGAAAGAAAAGAAAGAAACAAAATAAAAAAGAAGAAAAACTGAGAAAAAAAAAAAGGCCGGACCGGTACGATCAACCCGTAACTGGGTCGACCGGTTCACCGGTTTTCAAAAAATAAGCCAGTTTTTACAATTGGCCGATTTTAGAGGGCTAACCGGACCGGAACCCCATCCGGTCACCGGTTCAACCGGGGTTGAACCGGCCGGTCCGGTCCGGTTTTTAAAACGATGGTTATCACCATTAATATGTGCTGATGCTGCAAAGATGCTCTAATCAAGTTAATATCCAAAGAGACTTGGAACCATGTTTTAAGTTATTGAATTATTAATGTGTCAATGATATTCATTCTCATCACTACCCAAACATTATATGATTGTCAACTGAAATTTTGGTTTTTGGATTTTTGGTCTGTTTTTTATAATATATTTAAATATTTTTATATTTTAATTCTTTAAGCATTAAAAGATAAGGTGCCGTTTGGTAACACTTACGTTTTCAATTTTCTGTTTATATTTACAAAAATTTTAAAAACTCAAATAAAAACTTGTTTGGTAAACTTTTTGATTTATAAATCAGTAGTCTCAGTTTATAAATTTGGCCAAAAAATGAAAACACAAAAAACGTATTTCCATTTTGAGTTTTTAGTTTTTTTTTTTTTTTTATCACTCGATACTAGCTAGCCACCACCCACCACCATTTTCCACCACCGTCTTCCGTCACCACCACCCACCACCCACCCCCTACCAGCACTCACCACCCACTTGCCACCACTACCCGCCACCACCACCTACTACCCATCTGCCACCCACTCGCCACCACCACCCACCCATCACTACCACCGCCACCGCCACCGCCACCGCCACTGCCACCACCACCCACCTGTCATCCGCTCGCCACCACCCACCACCCGCCACTACCATCCACCGCCCGCCACCACCACCCGCCATCTACTTGCCACCACCACTCACCACCCACTTGCCACCACCATCCACCACCTGCCACCACCACCCACCTGCCACCATCACCCACCACCCACCCACCACCACCACCACCACCATCACCCACCACCCATCCGCCACCAACCACCACCCACTCGCTACCATCTACCACTCGCCACCGTCACCCACCCACCCACCCACCCGCCCGCCCGCCAACCACCCGCCACCACCATCACTACCACCCATCACCTGTCACCGTCACCCACTCACCCACCATCACCACCCACCTGCCACTACCCACCACCACCCGCCATCCACCTGCCACCACCACCCACCATCGTCACCCACCCACCGACCACCACTACCCGCCACCACCACCCACCCACCCACCACTACCACCCACCCGCCACCACCACTTGCCACCACCACCACTACCACCCACTTGCTATCACCCACCACCCGCCACCGTCACCCACCCACCCACCCACCACCACCACCACCGTCACCTACTCACCCATCACCACCACTGTCACGCACCCACCCACCACCACCACCACCACTACCCACCTACCACCACCAGCTACCCACCACCCACCGTCACCACTTTCTACCACCGTCTTCCGCCGCCACTTGCCGCCACTTGCCATTTCTCACTCTTTTTTATATTTTTAATTTTTTTTAAACATTTTGTCAATTACCAAACGCGTTTGTAGTTTATGTTTTTCTAAAAATAAACAAAAACCAGTTTATAAAATTTTTGTAAATATAAACTGAAAACGTCAACGTTACCAAACACACCCTAAGTGACTAATCATACAAGTTTTGTAATAAAATTAGGGAGGAAAACATTTATATAACTACTTTTATCATTTTTTTTTCATTTATTTGGAATATGATATTCTTCGAGTTTTTATAAAAAGGCCTTGGCTTGTCTCCAGTCAAAATGGGACTGGAGTACGTTATTGGGCTTCATTGGCCCACTACAGAGTCAACATCGATAATCCAAACCGTTCAATGTTTAGAGTTTGCCGAGTTCTTCATCTCTACCAAAAAAATCACGTTAATCAGATACCGATAACCACCTGATCAGATGAAATTTGTGTCAACGGTAACTATGATTTCAAAAATAAATTGTTGACACAAATGTTATCTAATCAAGTGGCTATTGATATCTAATCAACATTATTTTTTACATGTATAAAGTGCTCGACGAGTCCTAAATACTGAATGGTTCGGATCATCGATATGGGCCCCATCGTGAGCCCACGGAGGCCCAACTTCAATTGGAAAACCCAACTGGAGAGAAGCAATGTCCTTATTAAAAAAAAAAAAAAAATGCCCTATTGAAATCTCATCTGAGTCCTTCTTCTACATCAAACCGACGAAACTAAAGAAAAATCAATCCACAATCAATTTCTTTTCCTCAACCAATAAAATCAAAAGGTTCACTTTGATGTTAGTTTTTTTCTCAATTCGGACCGAACCAAACAGTTTACAGTCCCAATATATATATATATATATGAAAAACACAATACAACCATTATTACTTCTTTTATAAATTTTAGCCTAAGCTTAATAAGATGCATAAATAAGATGTCACATTTAAACAAGTATTAGTAAAATATAATTTTATAAATTTTTTAGGCCCTTCATTGCATAGTAAATCCCAAATATCCAGAGTCAAGTTGCAAACCGTGTGTTCATTAAGTCCATAAGTTTTAATCAATAATTATATATGAGATTTTCCAAATTACAATAATAAAGTATTTTAATTCCACCATTGAACCAATGTTGATATCTACTTAGTAACCATACAATTCTAATTCTTATTTTTATACCTTATGAATATGATATAAAGCTCTTGAACCATGTGATTCCATTAAACAATCATTGGAATAGCATATTCCTTGAAAACATGTGGGATGTATTTATATGATTGGTCAATTTTTGGAGAAGAAAAACCAAATTCCAATCATGAAAGTTGGAAACCATCACAAGATTATACTAATTAAAAATAGAATACTTTACAGTAAATGATGATCACATGTCTTGATAAGGTTAAGCCACATTTTTCCGAATCATTTGATGGAGCACAAATCTCTTTCAACTTGTTTTATCCACACCTATCAAGATTCTCTCATTATTCAATTAATTTAATCAACCAGTTGACACACCACTATTATTCTAGTAGACACCATTACTAAAAAAAATATAAAAATATAAAAAAATTAATTGTCATTGTGTCCTCAAAGAAAATTACATTTTTAGAAAAAAAAATCCTAAAATCAAATATTTCAATACATAGCATTACAAATCACCAGAGACGTTGCCGTCTATGAACTCCCTTCTTCATTTGCCACTTCTTGCCCATCCCCATTCCTCCACCACCAGTGGCGAAGCCAAGAAAATAAATTAAATGGGGCACTTCTTAATTACAACATTAAAAATATTTGTAAAAATATTTCACATAAATTTTTACGATTGACTTCAAGAAAGATAAAAAAAATAAAAAAATAAAAAAATCAGTGTGATTAGTTTGAGTTTTTTGAATTAAGTTTTATTTTTTATTTTATTTTTGTTTTTAGTGAATATTTTTAAAATTTTAAGCATTTTTTTTTTTACTTTTTTAGATACATGATGCATCTAAAAAAAATAAGATATTTGCGAAAAAATATTTTAAAAAATTAATAAATACATAAAAATATGAAAAATGTATTGATTTTTTGTATTTTTTTATATTTTTGGTATTTAGTGAGTTTTTTTAAAGATTTTTTTCACAAAAATTATACTTTTAAGTATATTTATGTTAGGTGTGTCTAAAAATTAAAAAAATACTTAAAATATTAAAAAAATTCAATAAAAAAATACGAAAAACAAAAAATGTAGAATTTTTTGAAAAGTATTTTTAGAAAACTCAAACCCAACAAAGTGAATATGTTATTTATAATTAGTGTATCATGGACAACATTAAAAAAAAGTCATGGATATAAAGTTTTAAAATAAATTATACAATGATAAAGTAATTTTTTTATACAAAATATGTGTTAAAATTCAATATAATAGTTATACTACGCAATCATTGACAGTGAGATTACCAACCAATAATAAAGAAACACATGGAGGGTGAATCCTGCATATTAAATGTAACTAACAATTCAATAAAAATTCTATATTTTCATTAAAATTAATTATGTTTGCATATCAATAATGATAGAAATCACCATTATATTGAAATTTTCCTAGGTAATAATATCGTAGTCTCTTTATTTTCAACAAAAACAATCATTATTGTTCTTATAATTTTAAAAACATCATTGACATTTCACTCTAAATAATATTTTTATAATTTTTTTTTATATAAAATATTTTCTTTATGTTTGTAAAATAAAAAATAAAATAAAATAAAAAAATCCAAAACTCAAGGGGGGCACGTGACCCCCCTGAGCCCTTCTTCCCTCCGCCCCTGTCCACCACCACCTCCAACTAATTCCCAGCTCTAACAACTCTCTTTACCCTAAAACCAAGACCGTAGCAACTCTCACCACCACACAACCACTACTATCGCAACTGTAACCCTGCCGAGACCTACCACCCCTATGACATACAACTTGTACAACCCCTACCTCTACGACACACAAACCATTCTCTTCTTCTTATTTTTTTTCCTTATCCTCTTTCAAAAACCATAGATTTGAAAACCCTAGATCTACGGTTCACGATGGAGAAAGGCTAAGAAGGGGTTTGCCATTGAGGAAGGTAGAAAAGGTAATGAAATAAACAGTCAAACACAGAACAACTATGATTTGATAAAACGATATACTCTCTCTTGTAATGACATTAATTCTCCAATATAGCTGCCTGGGTTAAGACCTGACCATTTTATACTCTTTGATTTTGAGTTCTATGTTCTGTGTATGTTGGTGTTATTATAGTCTGTTTTTGTCCTATATTATCAATTGGGAGTTGAGAATGTGGTTTTTGAGTTTATTTTGAATAGGTTGCGACTTAGTATTTCTGGGTAGGTTTTGGCTGTTTGGGTTGTGTTCGCTCAAGCGGTGAGTTGGTCGCTCGAGCAGTCTTTCATTCCTTTCGGAATTAGTGTTTGTAAGTTGCACTTCTAGAAGTGTTCTCTCGAGCGGTGTTTTTGTGACAACCCTCGCTTTATCTTAGTTGTGCTCACGTGCATTGCATAATCTTTGTCTTGATTAAACTTGCATTTTTGCAGACCTTGATTTGTTCTGTTTAAGTGTTTCTTGCATGCTTTGTTCCTTGTTTGGTGTGTGTTTAGCTGAGGTCATCTCAAGCCTAGGTTACACCTTTGAACCCCTTGCACCTAGGACCATCTTGGAACCACTTTGGTTGACCTCTACCTTCACCCTGGCATATTGGCCGAGATGTCATCATCTAGGCCGAAGTGTGCATCACCGAGGCCGAGATATGTATCATCTAAGCCGAGCTGTTATCCTTTAGGTATTTTAAATCTTTGATCCCCGCACCTAGTGATCTTGTTCCTGGACTGGAATGACCTAGACTGAGGTGTGGCACATCTAGGCCAAGGTGTGGCATAGCTAGACCAAGTGTTATCCTTCCTAACCGAGATCATTGAGACCTTACTTGTCGAAGCCTATGTCCTAATCCGGGATCATTACCTTGTTAGAGTGCCCTTGTCACCTTACTTGTTAGACACACTTTGTCATGCTCTTGTCTTATCAGTTAGTCACCTTTTTGAGGAAATCCAATCCAACGTTGCCACGTGTCCCAGCAGAGGGTTAAGTCTGCTGGCAGTAGAGAAACCCACATCATTTTGTCATATCTTTTGCATGGTAGAGAGAGAAGCTCTAGGAAGAGAGGAAGAAGAGTTCTTGAGAGAGAAGTAGATTTCCAAGCTTGATCCTTAGAGTTTGAGCCGTTAGATCCGTGTTTTGAGGTTAGATTCTTGATTTACTCTTGTTGTTCTTCATGTTTATTCGATCACATTGCATGATCTAGCATGATTCATGAGCCATGCATTGATTTAAAGTTTGTTTTAGAAAGAGAAAATGATGTTCTTGTGTTCTTGAAATAAAACCAAGTTTTGATCCGAAAGTTTATATCAAGATCCATGTTTTTGTGTTTGTTTTTATAAGATCTTCAAATATGGGTACCCAGGTCCATGTTTTCAAACTCACCTCATGAAATCTCAGATTTTTAGTAAAGAAGTTATGATTTTAGCATTCATGTCCTTTATGTTCTTCATGTTCATATTCTTCATGTTCATCAAAGGAAACCCAGATTTTTCCCAGACTCTATTTCCCTAAATGTGGTCGTCGGGACCACACCTCGGCCAAGAGGTGTGGGACCTCAGCCAAGACCTGATTGATACTCGGCATGTTTTCCGAGATGAAAATCAATGTTTGACTTCCAGCACATGACTGCTATATTTTGACTTAGTTTTGAAAGAAATGTTGAGATCATTTGCACACATGTAAAGTTTGTCTAGGGATGCATTTCATATCCATCTTTGAGCATCTCTTCTTGACCTCTTGAAATGCATTCAGTGGGATTTATTATGTGCTTGTAGGCCTTGGATCCTTGCTTGTAATCCCCACACCCGAAGAACTATGTGAGTGGTATTTTTAATAAAATTATGTTATAAAGTTTTGATAAAGTTTTGCTTCGTTTTGGAAAAATATTTGATCAAGCATGAATGATTATCCCTAGTTTTGTATCAAGTATTATCTTGTTTTGATGACATTCTCGCAACTGCACCCTTGTCTTGAAAGTCCTTAGTGCCAAGGGACTATAATGCAACTGCACCCTTGTCTTGCCACTGACGGTTTTCCGCGTAGGTTTGTTTGTCCGGAATGTCATCCTTTTGTATTATGTAGATGTTATTAACATCCAAGAAGCTTTGAAAGATGTGATAGATGAACTTGGTTCATCCCTTTGTTTTGTAAAGTTATGATATGTATTGTTTTGGAAAAGATCTCGGATATCATTCATTTAACCCTTTATTACTAATATCATTCACTGAGTATCCAAGCTCACCCTCTCCTTATATATATGTAGGTGATGAGCAAGAAGGCGGCGACGCCTAGATGATTATTTGCAACTTGTTTTGGATTCGCATTTTTGTAGCATCTTGAAGATCATGCTTCTTGGGTTGTAGTTTATTTCTTTTGTTTATGTCGGCTTGAGAAGCCTTTTGATCAAGATGTATTATGTACTTTTTTATTTGTATTCAAGTTGTAAGACCTTGATAAGATGTACGTCATTTCATTTAATTTATGCACAGCTCTTATGGACTAATTAGATTTAAATTTATTGCTTCCGCACATGTAGGCCCCATATGTATACTCTGATTGTGTGTGAATCCTTGTAAGTTGGCCTTTGGTAATCTCGGATTACTGGCCATCACGGCACCATTCTACTAGGGACAGAATGGGGTCGTGACAGTTTTGGTCACTCGAGCAGTCTGTTTTGTAGGGATAATCTTCTAGGAGTTTGGTTTGCCTAGTTTTGGGCGCTCGAGCGATGATCTATGTATGATGCTTGAGTCGTGTTTTAGTCACTTGAGCGGTCTGTTTATATAAAGCTACAGGAAAAGATCTTTTCTAATTCCTATCTCTCTTTAAACATCTCAGAACCCATTTCTTTTTCTCTCTCTATATATATTCTTACCACAAAACTTCCTATCTACTTCAATCCATGAATCTCACCACCTTGGTGCTTTGGGATAAAAGGTAGAGCGCAAGGAGGTGGTAATTTGAAAAGTTTGGGTTTTGGTCGCCATCAAATTCGAGGTTTTGTTTCTTTCTCTTTCTACTATTAAGGTAGGAATTTATTTAATATTTTTGCATGGTACTTAGCTTCATTATGTGCTCTTGAATAGAATAGTATTTTGAAAGTTTTGGATTTGATTTAGGGTTTTGAATTAAGACAAGGGTTTTTGTGATGGATGTAAATGAAATGGTTTAGTGGATGGAAAGTATTGGAAATTATGGAATCTCTCTTAAATGATGCTTTTGAAATGAACAGATGTTGTTTGAAATATTGAAAATCCTTAGGATTTATTAGTTTGGAACAAAGATGAGAAGTGATGGGATTATGGAATAATGTTCTAATTCATGTTTGATTGGGAAGAGGAGTTGAACATGTATTGTTACTCCTATATGGAAATTTCAAAATTTATATCTATTGTTTGAAATTTATCTTTTGAATAAAGATATCTATTTTGGCTATCGATGGAGGACAACATTGATTGTTGTAGAAATTGTATGAGAACTAAGGGTGTGTTTGATTGGACGGACTGGATAAGAGGGGATTAGAATCCATTGGACTTGAGTCCCAGGACTGCGAATCCCTGGACTATTTGGTTGGATTGGATATGTATCCTGTATTTGTTTTCTCATGGGATTAGATGTCTGGAAATGACTATTTTTAGTGAATCCAATGTTTGGTTGGACGGATTGGATAGGATAAATGAGCAAAAGACTATTTTAGCCTTTTTCAATTGTTTACTAAGTAATAGCAATGTTACACATATCTTTAATATTTTAATTATTTTTAGGTAGATTAAATAAAAATTTATTTTATTTTATTTTTTACACAATTAAATAAATTTATTTTTAAAATATTAAATAGATAAAATATCAATAAAAATATATGTTATTTTTTTAATTAAAATTTTAAATAAATTTGTTTTTTCAAAATAATAATAATTAAACAATGAAATTAAATAAAACATCTATTAAAATTTAAATAATGAAATTAAATAATAATATAAACAAAATTTTAAAATAAAACATCAATAAAATATCTATAAAAAATTATTTTAAAAAATTAAATAAATAAAACATCAATTAAAAGGTAAATAATATTATTTTATTTTTAAATTGAGGCATTTAAATTTTATTGAATTTTACTAAATATAATACATAATTAAATAGTAGAGGGTCAAAATGGTCATTTTACCATCTAATCCCAACAGTAAATAGTTCCTCCAAAATTGTTCCACACCCCCTTCCTTCAGGATAGTATAATCCCCCATATGGGGGATAAGGAGTCTGGCCGGACTCCATGTCCACCGGACTAAAAAAAAACAAACGATGGACATCTCACTCTTTCAGATAAGCAATCCGAACAGTGAATAATCTCCCCTCCCCTAATCCCCTCAATCAAACACACCCTAAGTAAATTGAAACCATTCACTCATGCATTGCATTTGAACACTTGTTTCACATTTATACATTGAAAATGTATCGTTTTGAGAAAAAGTGATGAATACCTTGGTGAATTTGGTTAGGGGGTGTGGTTATGGTTATTATTATGTTAACCTGTGTATCCTTGGTGAAAGTTCAGAAACCTGCGCGGTTAGGTGCCGATCCTTTTGATTAGTATCGGTAAAATGGCTTTGGTCTTGCTTGTATAGCCTATTGGTAGACACGTACCTAGAGATTTCCAGTGTGTGTATCCACTGCCCTGTTTTCTGTTTTGGAAGTAACGGTTTATTAATTGAATTATAGCATAGCATTGCATTGTTTGAAAGAGAAAGTGCTTTTTGGTAAATGGCATTCATGTGCATTCACCCTATGGCTTGGTTAAGCATCATACTATTCATTAAACTTATCTCTACTGGGCATTATCTCACTTTATGTGGAAATCAACTTTCAGGTGTTGATGATATGCCTTCATCAAAGAGTTAGCTTGAGATGATAGTGGAGCGGGATGCTCATCTTTGTTTTGTTTTGTAAATATTCTTTTGTAGAAGCCTAGGGCCTTCTTTGTATTGGGCTTGACCCACTTTTGTTGCAACCAAGTATCGTCTTGGAAAAGTATAGCCTTTAAGGCATGAACTTGTATTTATCTATTGTTGATATGTTGATCACATGCTATAGATTCAGATCCTATGATTGGTGAATGTATTAATGTATGTGACACCTTTTGTAGTACTAATGGAAATCAATTAAAGTATTAGTTCTGGAAATGATCTTGATATTGAATGATTGAGACTATAAGCTTCCGCATATCTGTTGAGAATCATGAGGGTATCTGTTGTTAATATTTTTGGAGCATGACATCCAAAATAAAATTACTTTCCCTAAGGCTAACAACATGTATTTATAATAGAACGAAATCCTAATTAAACTAGAAAATAAACTATAAAAAAATAAAGTGCTAATCAAGCCTAAATCAAAAGAATTACGAAAAGAGCATTGATATTCAAGCCCAAAAGTTAAATTCAATTTTTAAATCTAATGATGTGACAATCAATTAGAATATCTAAGACAACTTTCTCTCTCATATCTTCTCTAATTATTAGCCAATCATCTCTCTTACACATCATTGGGTCTAAAAAGTGAGCTTGTATATCATTTTCCTTATGAAAAAAGCTTATTAAAAATGAACAATTTGAGTTAAGATCAAATTTGAAAATTATAATGAAAAATATATATTTTGAAAAACAAAAATCTAACCCCAGTTGTATTCATCTAAACCAAATTATAGGCGAATCAATTATTTTAAAAAATAACAAAATCACAAAATTGAAAGTCTAAACATTAGAATTTGATCTAAATTCTTTGTAGACTATAGCAAAGCAATAGGTATTGGTTTCCATGTCATTTTTAATGTATCGATCAAAGTCCATGGTATTTTGAGTATGTGTCATCTTGCATCTACGAGTGTCTTTTACTTATGCCTTGTTTGGCCATGAGTTCTAGAAACTCTATAGTCAAACACTCTACATCAAGGGGATAGGAGGAGTTCGCGAAGGGAATTGCAAGAGAGGAATCATAGCAAGAGGTGGGGCCTAGGTTAGGGTACGATAACGAAGAAGAAGAAGAAGAATGAGAAGGAGGAAAAGGAAGAGGAAACGAATGAGGAGGTAGCAACGACAGCCGAAGGGAATAGTGTGAAAGAAAAGTTACGGCAGATGAGAGCAATTAGGTTAGGGTTTTAAGCCGGAAGAGGGGTTGGAGATCAGTGGTTGATGGCAATAGATGGTGGTGGCTAGTGTTAGAGTTAGAGATTGAAGAAGATGAGAGTATTTTAATTTTTTTTTGAAATTAATAGTGTAAATTAAGAAAAAAAAATACAAAAATTCAAATTGTGTATTTTTTGAATGGAGTAAGTGGTGTGTATTAAGATGATTTGTGATGTACAAATAAAACTCCCATTTGGCTTCAATGAAGAATTTTTTTTTGTTGCGTTCTTTATATAAGAAAATTTAAGATTGAGGAAATCTCACAACAAATGTCCAAAAATAAAATAAAAAATAAGTAAGTGTCTTCATAAGATAAGTTAGTGTATTCATAGTGTACGGGCCAAAATGTACTTCAACTTAATAACTACAATGATCAAATTAATAATCGATTGAGCTATCGCAAATTAGGAAAAAATTTGCACTTCACTAAAAAATAAACTATCCAATTTCGTATCATAGATAAGATTTCACATTCCCCAAATATGACCTTGTCCAAAATAAAAATAGTGTTAGTGCATATAAATTGTTAGGGGTCCAATATGAGCAATCCAAATCCAAATCCAATTCAAAAAAATTTAGAACTTTGACAATAATTTTAAATTGAAAATTTTTTAAAATAGCTCTCAAAGTTATTGTTAGTGTTGAAAAATGTATAATATTATTTTGAAATGTGTAAAAGGTATAGAAAAATATATAAAAGTATTTAAAAATATGTAAAATATATATATTGGTATTATAAATATTTTATCATTTTTGGTTTTTTTTACTAACAACTCTTGAGATTGTTACTAGGATGACCCTTTTAAATTTAATCAATTTCTAGATTAACATTTGTCTATCCAAAAATTTGATAGGCATCTAGGCATAACTCTCACAATCCAAACAATATGAATACTACTATTTATAAATAATTATATATAATAGGGGAAGTACCCATAAATCCTATTTTCATATCTTAATAACCAACAAGTCCTTCAAATAATCAAATGAACCCAATAGTTCCATTTATGTGGAAATGACAATATAATCTTATAGTTTACACGTGTGAAGGTTAGTTAATACCCATAAATAATTGAAATTCCCAAAGTAAGAAATTACACATTTGTCCAAAGCTTATTAAGAAGTTTTTCTAATAATTTCAAAATGTTTAAAAAATCCCACATTTCAAGTCATTCCAAATCAAAAAGATTTTCATATCAAAATCCACTCCAAATTTGAGTACCCACACCACACCCCAAAAAGATTTCCATATTAGAAGATTTTATGCTCAATGAAAATTGGGTATGGCTCCCCTCCACACTCTTATCTTCCATACTTCTCCGTACTCCATTTTTTGGGCTCCATGACCATAATGGTAATCTAAACCATTCATCTTGTAAATCTCACAATGAAGACTAACAGTGCAAAAAATTAGCTTCATTGGATATCAATGAATACATAAACAAATCACTTTTTGTTTTATTGAATGAAAGGTTCAAGTTTAAACTCACAATTACTATCCATTTAAAAAAAAAAAAACAAAATGCAATTTATTTCTATATCTAGTGATATCCGATAAAATTAATTTTTTGCATAATTGATTTAAATTGTTGAGATTACGAGATAAATGGTTTAGATTATTAATATGGGCCTAGAATGGAGCCCAAAAAATAAAGTATGGAGGAGTATGGAGGAGAGCATTCCCAATGTGGACGTACACAATGTTACATTTTTTTTTTTTTTTTTTGGTAAACTACCAATAAATCCTAATAGTTGAATTTAATTTTCATCAATCCTATTGAAAATAAATCCTATTATAATTGTCACTACAAATAATTTTTTATAATGATTTTTTACATATATCATTAAAAATTGACAATTAGTGACTTTTTTGTCACGATTTTTTATAAATTGTCTCTAAAACTTATAATTAGTGACGTTTTTTGTGACAAATTTTTCAAACAGTCGCTAAAAGTTGAAAATTAGTGACACTTTTTGTGATGATTTTTTTAAAATTAACAATTAGTGTCACTAAAAATTAACAATTGGCTTTTGTGACAAAATTTCCAAACTGTCACTAAAAATTAACAATTAGTAATGTTTTTTAGTAGTGTATGATGAAAAATATCATTAATTATCATAGGACCTATTGGACAATAAGTGTCACAACCCAAACCCGTCCCTATGGGTTTAGCATCGTAACCGGCCAGTAATCCTTGAACTATCAAAGGCCTCTTAACAGATTACCATAATAATAAGGGCTGCGAAAGCAATATACAAAATATAAGTGATCCATTGAGCTGTGGAGACATACACGATACGTATAATTTAAAACTTTTATAAACTTATACGCAATACCAAGAGATATAGTATTCACATGTCACTCCTAGAAGTATAGTGGCAGACATCCTGCCCAAGACTTAACAAAACATACCAAGCTTATTACGATTACAAAAATAGCCAGAAAACTCAACTTCATCCAGAACCTCCTCGGGAGGCGCAAAAGTTGGCTGACAAAAACAGAAACGTAGACCGTTAACTCTGGCCCTAATCGCGTGCTGGCTCACCTACATACATAATATAAACGGTGAGCGGAAACCCAGTGAATAATAATGGAGTAAAGGGTTTTAATGAATGAAGTCCATCCAGATTCAGAAATCATAAATCAGATTCAAATTCATAATCATGTTCAGATCATATACAGAAATCATAATTCATGCTTATCATACATGGTACATCCATTAGCGCTAACAGAGCAGATACAGAACAGATGCAGAATATGTGGTGGTTATGAATAACTAGTTCCATGAAGGAACCTCTAGATCCGGGTAACAGAGAATATACATGCTGAGCCCCATGATGAAGCCTCCGATATGGGTAACAAATGGCAGACATAATAAGTTCCATAATGGAACCTCCGATACCGGGTAACAGCTAACAGATATCACATGATGCTAAGGATGTCAAGAATACATGTAAGAAATTGGACAATCATTCATTGTACAGAATATAACATTTTCAGAAAACAGATCGTAATTTTATCATGCAGAAAATAAATAAAGATGAACATAACTTTACTAAGTTATTACTCACAGTTGGCTTCGGGTGCAGACAAACAGAGCAGACTAACTAGATGGTTTATGGCACGTGACCTACATGAACACATAACAAAACATACTTGAAACACCTCCTCGAATTGTACATAACTTACTTTCTTTGCTCTTAGCATGATTCTAGCTTATAACCTCATTATGGAGCCTCAATCATGGCATAGGAATGCCTAGGATGGAATGAGGTTGCAAAAATGCACTTGAAAACATTTTTTCAAATTTTGCTGAAAACAGGGTCCACGCTCAAGCGTGACTTTCCCCGCTCGAGCGGACATGCAAGAAGCGGATGTTCACTCGAGTGTGACTTTACTAGCTCGAGCGGACTGTAAATTTTAGCAAAACTACTAGATGCAAGATTTTCACGCTCGACCCCCGCTCGAGCGTGAGACTCATATCTTCGCTCAAACTTGAATTTCATCGCTCGAGCAGACTGCAAAACATATGAACTTCTGGATATGTGCATTTCACGCTTGAGCGGGCATCACATCGCTCGAGCGGAAGTATACGCATTCAGAGTGCTTGCTCGAGCGTGAACTCCTACGCTCGAACGTGGCTCCAAATTCTGGAATTTCCAGATTTAAGTGCAAGATGCAAAACTCAAGTGTGAAGCTCCCAAACACATTCTTTGGGCCCCAAATCTTAAGAAAACACTTGTAAACTTGTAATACATTATGAATTAAGGATCATTCCACAAAATCAAAGCCGAAGGGTAAGTTAATTGTGCAAAACATAACTTGAAACTTGAGTTAAAACACATGCAAGAATTGACATGATTTCATTTCTTCCAAAACATGATCAATTGAGATAAAATGTCAAGAAATGTGATGAATTCACAAAACTAAGTTAAGATGAACACATGTAAGTGAGAATTCTTTGAGAACAACTTCAAAATTCCATGAAATGCACATGCATGCATGGTATGATCTTCCTATTCCCTTCTTAAGCCTGATTCTTACACCTCATAGCTCAATTCACTTGATTTCATGGATGAATTAACTCACTTACCGAATTAAGAGGATGGATTCCTACCTTAAGTGTAACGCTCTAAAAAAAAAACCCCCATAAATCATCCAACAATAGCATGCTTAGACATAAGAGAATGAAGCATAAATATATTCCATCAGAATAATCATTACAAAATGTATTACATGTTGACAACAAAAGTAAATGCCCTGTGGGCTTACAACTTTCCAAGTCAACACTTGGTTACAAAAAGAGAGTGCTAACTCTATACATAGAAAGCCCTTGGCATGATATACATGTAATACAACAAATAACAAAAGAAGTCCCCGCCACTAAGCCTCCCAAGCTACGTCCTTGGAGGTAGCATGTTACCTGTACCTGAAAATGATGTCCCATATAGGGTGACCCACAGCCCAGTAGAAATATACTAAACCAACTATAAACAATGACTAAAATAATAACATTCAACAGATGGTCCATACTTATATTCCAACTCGTGCCATATTACCGTTTCATGACAATTATAACCATGTTACATTTCACCTTCCATTTCTTATTCAACTTTGAGTTTGAAAACGAGGCTCAGAACCTGGCCAAATAATTTTAATGAGACTATAACTCATTACCAAAACACTTTCAAAATTCATGATGGATACACATTTTGGTGTTGTATCAATAACACATAAACCACTTCCTTACTTTACAAGTGATACACATTTTGGTGCTGTATCGATATAACATAGAAACACTTCTATACTTCACGATTGATAATGATATACATTTTAGTGCTATATCAAATCAAACACACATTTCCATACTTTACCATGATACACATTGTAGTGTTGTATCAATATCACACAAATTTCGGTTTAGAGGTCCATCCCCTATCTTCCTCTAAACCGTGGAGTACATCCCCTATCTCCTCCCACACAACACAATGTATATAAACACAGATCATATACATAATCAATCAATACATAAAGTTAATGTATTTTTCAATCGTCATATTCGATGACACATTCCATTGATTAGTTTTAGTTTGCCTAATCATCATGCATTGTGTACAACAATCACGACTATCCTCCACCGATAGCCCAAAGCAGTTATTTCTAAACAGAAAATAAATGCATCAAATGGATAAATTATCAACATTTGCCTAGGTGAGCGATAAATTAATCCAACTACACCCTTTAATCCCATACCATTCCGATTTGAATATTTCCTATTCAATTTTCTCATTTCCCAAAATTAATTATACCAATTAATTTATCATGCAATTAGGGCTTTTTTCCAAATTCACAATACCAACCCTAAGGTTCCTTTTTCATCAACAATCCAACACCAAGTCTATTTTCCAATGTATTACATACATAAGAGTTTATATATTTGAAAACCCATCTTTTGGAAATTACACAAAGGCCCCAAACTTTCTCAAAATTACCCAACAACCCCCAACATATCGAAATACCAAAATTCAAAAACAAAGCTCATAAGATGGAGTAGAAGATCCCTACCTCGAAGTTAGAGCTTGAATGAAGAAAAAGACCAAAACCAAAGTGCTCCAAACTCTAAACTTTTCGGATCAAAACGAAGCCCTCGACGATCAACACAACTTTTACAAAGGCCGAAGGAAAGGGAAACACCCTAACTAGATTAAACCCTAGAGAGAAGGGAGTTTCTAGAGAGAGAGGCTCTCAAAATATCTTTTTAGAAAGTAAGAGAGAGAGAAAGAATGCAAAAAGTGATTCAAAAATGCGCAACTGCCTTCTGATATACGATAGGTCCGCTCAAGCAGAAAACACAACGCTCGAGCGTCAAGAACAAAAAACATGGTCTGCTCGAGCACAAGAAGACCCGCTCGAGCGCCAAGACACAGAGATAAAGTACATCCGCTCGAGCGCAAAAATCAGTCCGCTCGAGCGTAGATTCCCCCCTCCCAAAACTTTCATAGACAAGGCACTACCCGCTCGAGCGCCAAAAGGTCTGCTCGAGCGCAACTCGCTCGAGCGTAAAAAAACCCGCTTGAGCATGAAAAACACACCTGCAGAAGTTTTACAGAGGCACGAAATACTGGGAGTGTGTAAACTCCGCTCGAGCGGAAGAAGACCCGCTCGAGCGGACAACCAAAAAGAAAACTCTGCTCGAGCGCAGAATGACCCGCTCGAGCGTAACACCAAAACTCTGGGCAACAACACTTGAGACCAAAACTCAACCTACCTGTTCGAAACACGCCCAACACATCCTAAAATTCAAACATAGGGGATTAAAGGATGACAACAAGATATACAACTACCAACTCCACGGAACTAAAGTCCGGAGTACAACAAATACAGAAAAGGAAAACCGGGATCGCTATAACTTAAGTCTTGAACTAGCAAGTGTTGAAGTCAAACTTCCTCCGAGGTTGAGCACCTATAGACCTTCTCTCTAAATTCCCACAATTCACTCTTAATTGAGCTTAAGTCTCACCAAATTCACAAATTTAGAACTCTCTCACTCCTTCTCACGTTTTTTGGTCTTAGGGGACTCAAAGGTGTATGTGTGATAGAGAAAAGGATGAGTGGAGAAAGTATGTGTGTTCAATGAAGCCACTAATGCCCTGATTAGGCTTCAAAACAAAATGTGGTTAATTAAGGCTACTTAGTGGACATTAATTTAACCTAATTTAATCGTTCTGAACCGAATTTTAAGTAAACCCACCATAAAATTCTATAAATCCTAATTAGCATATAAATCAAGTCAATTCCTGGATCTGTTGCCGATAAGGCTTTCAATTCGCAAATTGAAATCAAAACGTGAACATGTCTTTCTACATCAAACAGATATAAACATAATTTATGCAACACACACACATGCAATTTAATTCGTAATTTCACCTTAATTACCAATTAAGCATAATTAACCATGGATTAACGTTAATCAGGGATCGGGGTTGTTACAATAAGTCTACTTAGTAGGATCTACATGTAAATCTCCTATTTTTTTATAGCATGTTTAATGTGAAACAATGTGGATTTGTAGTCACATTTTTTTATTTCTTTTATTTTTTGTGTGTGCAAGACATTTGTGCCACTAGATTTATTCAAAATAAATGACTCAAATCCCCAAAGTTTGAAATTACACATCTGTTCAAAGCGTACTAAAGGGTTTATACTCATTTTGAAATGTTTGAAAAATCTCACATTTCAAGCCATTCCAAATAAAAAATATTTTCAGATAAAATCTATCCCAAATTTGAATACCCACGCCCCATCCAAAAAAGATTTTCATATTAGAATATTTTATGCTCAATGGATATCAATGTGGATATATACAATGTTATATATTTTTTTTTTTATAGCATGTTTAATGTGAAACAATTTGAACTTGTATAGTGTAACTTTTGTGTAGGGGGGGCATTTGTACCACTAGATTCACTCAATTGAATTCCACAAAAATAATAGGTTGTATATCTTACCTTTACAGCACAAAAGAAAAAACAATGAAACATAATGGAAATAAGGGCATAACTGTAAATCTAATTTTCAAACAATATATTAAATCCACCTTTTCAAAATCAATAAGACTAAATAGATCATCATTCCTCAAGATGGGATTTATGGATAAATTTTCTTATATAATACTAGCTAATTATTTTTCCCTAGTTGAATTAAATTATGAGCGCTCGGCCATATATCCAATTTGAATTTTGTTTGTCCAAAAGTCTATACACTAAAATATTTTGTCTATAAGAACATACTTAAGCAATATATATATTCTTATCGTATACCTTTATTTAAAATAAGATTCGTATACAAAATCAATAGCTAGGGTTTCACCAAACTGAGATGAAATATTTAGAAAATACTAGAAATCAGTGAGCTAAAAATGGTAAGAAGGCACTGAAATAACAAATCTGTAAGGGAATAAGAGATCGAGAAGTGAAATGTGATCGATCAGAATGAAAACAATACAATCGAAGAGTTGATAGAAAAGAGACAAATCACACCAAAAAGAGAGTTGATTGGGGGTGAAATCAACACAATATCGCCGTCGTGATCGGCGACACTAGAAACAAACAACTTGTAAAATAACGTCATAGAAAAACGTACTCAGAGGGAAAGGCGACGGAGGCGTTTGAGGGACAATGGGAAGAGGAGTCGAAGGACTGATCTGTTTATATGTATATATTTATCCCTCTCTCTATATATATACACCTGTGTGTATCGTTGATGATGGTGATGATCTGTTTAAAAACAAAAGCTAAAAGTAAATTGGTGAAATCTGTGTAATGGTGTTGTGGAATTATAGGCGATTTCAAGGGACTCGAGTCTTATTTTCGTCTAATTGCAAGCAATCGGATGGAGAATTAACGATGAAGAGTATAGGTTTCATGAATTCAGATATGTAACAATAACCTTAACAGAAAAATCAAAGCTCTGGCTTAATGCGGTGCCGTTTGGCGCCAAGCTCGTTTTTCGTGAGCCTTGTAAATCCTCATCATTATCACAAATCATTTTCATCAAGTCCCATTGAACATAGGGAAGGCTCAGATCTGTTCAATTTTTTGAACAGATAAGTTGAGATAGGTTCAAAAAATCTGAATAGATAAAAAATAATTTCAACAGATAGGGAAAATAGACTTGCGAATCCAATAAATGGATTAATAGTTTGGATAGAAAAGAAAAAATTAAGATAAAAATTTGAACAAGTAGGTTCAAGAAGTAGGAAAAAATAATCTTGGTGAATAATTTTGACAGATAGATTTTTTCAAAAGATAGGTTAATAATTTTGACAGATAGGTTTAAAAAAATTAAACAGATAAAAAAAGATTTGAACAGATAGATTAAAAAATGGGGCAAATTAGAAATAAAATATCCTCCAAAATAATAAAATGTACTTATCACCACATTATTTAACAAATTATGTACTTTTGACCAACAAAATTTATCCATAGGACCTAACGCCTCAATCACTCTTCATGTTGGATTTATCACCAATTTTCTTTTAAATTATAGAGGTTATTACAACTTAGTGAAGTCAGAAAAAAAATAATGCAAATTCATGAAAATTTTTATAAATTTAATTATTAATATTTATAAAATTTCTTATTAATTTGTAATTAATTTTTTGCAACCTCCACTGATGTGATATTTCTCCTAAATTATATTGCAGTGATTTGGGCATAGACAAGTTAGTTAAGGCTAGAGATTCGTTTGGATCGAATTTGGACAAATCTCCGTATGCTTTAAAAAATTGAACACCCAGGCTTGAACCCAATTGAATTTATCCGAGTTTCAACCTAAAATACCGTTTGTCCTATCATGAGATAAGTCGTTAGAGTAAGAATGGCCAAAAAAAGAAAGTATTTTATGAAACCATACGGTTGTCCCATCATGAGATAAGTCATAGTAGTAAGAGTGGCCAAAACCGAAAATATTTTATATAATGGGTACATCATATAATTAAGATAGCGTAGTGTATTCTTCTACTTATTAAGGGTCATTTTGGGAAGTGGGTTAAAAGTCACTTCCCAACTTTTAACCCACTTCGCTCTCTCACAAAAGGTCCAAAAAAAATTAAAAAGTAACTTTTAACCATTTTCTCAAAACACCCCTAACATGTGGTAGAAATAGTATTCGATAAGTCACCTTGTATTTCACTTGAGATGTTGAGGCCAAGTTTGGGGACTTTGAAATAATCCAAAAAGCCAAAAAGTTACTCAAAAAGTTAAAAAGTTAACACTATTCACCAAAAGTCAACAATTACGGCTGCACAACTCCCAATTCAAATTTTCTTCTAAAAACTAATTTTCACAATTTTTTATTACACATTTTTCCATAAAAAGTCAAAAAGTTAACCCAAACATCCATATTTTCAACCTCAATTTTTTAGTCAAAAAAGACAAAAAGTACACTTATTTAATCTTCCCAAACAAGGCCTGAGTGTTCGATCTTATCAAATTTTGACCTCATTTTTTATTACATGTTAATTAATAAGTGGATCCAAGACACTACCAATATTGAATTTGTTTTAGATTTAGGATTCGTTTGAGAAGTCGGTTGCCTTTTTGACTTGTTGGCTTTGGGGCTAAAAAGTCTCGTTTGGAAAAAATATTTTAGTTTTTTTTAATTTTTTGTGAGAGAAAGAATGTAATGATTATGAATTAGATGTGATATTTTATCTTATTAAATTAAAAAATCTATTTATTTTATTGACTATTTTAACTGGAAAAGGCCAACCTCAACTTTCCAAACAGATGCTTAACCTACCCAAAAAAAAAAAAAAAGGGGTCAACTGTTATAAAAATGGGCCACCATCTTAGCAAAATAGTGGTTAAAAATATGTAAATAGTGAATTTTAAAAATACCCCCAAACACACCCACGAAATTATGATGCCACAAAGGACCCAGCTTTCACTTTCCATGGCCACAATGTCGTCTCCAACACGCCTTGTGGGTGCTGCGAACACGGCAGGGACTCTTCGGACTTGGTTGCTTTGAAGATTAGTCTCTTGGGTGATTCCCAAATTGGGAAAACTAGTTTTCTGGCAACTACATTTGTTTGTGTTTTTTTCTTTCTTTCTTGGAAATGTTGTTTTATGCTTTCCTGGGAACCAAACATAGCAATAGCAATCCATAGTGATGTTGTTTGATGACTTGTTAGTGACGTAGTATATATTATTCTGGTTTAGGTTCCTAACTACTGTAAAGTTAGAAATTGAATATTTCCTTTGGTAGTTTTTCTTGATTAAAGTCTATTTTACTTTGAGCGTTGCTAATGGTGTTGTTCATGATGCTCTGTCACAATTATATACAAATGATGAATTTTCAGAATTTTATTATACCTAAACTGGTTTGAAAGCATATTGTCAATTCTGGAAGAAAAATAAAATTTTTGGCCCTAGTTTTGTATGAAATTGAATACAGTTGAAGGAGTAATTGAATCTTCTTTGAATATTTCTCCTGGTATTTTTCTTTTCTTTATCTGCTTTGAATCTCTCACAGGTACTATTAATTTCAGTATCTCTTGAGGAATCGCATCTGGTGTACGAATTCCTTTTACGCACTGTGTGGTTGCTTAGAAAATGGGGAAAACAAGAAAAGAAGGAGAAAATTTTGATATACTTGTGTGTTTTCATTTTTCCTTTGCCTTATTCTTAATTAGTAACCTTACTCTCTGGATGCAATCCATATCGAATGATAGCTTTTACCTTACCTTCATGCAATAGAGAATTTATTCCTACCTAGATGTAGTTAGACAAAAATAAAATATTTATATAAATATCACTGATAATAATAATAATAATAATAATAATAATAATAATAATAATAATAATAATAATAATAATAATAAAATTCTTCGTGCTTCCACAGTAAATCTAGTTGCAGTGATCTCTTCAAATGAAACTACAAATCTCATAAAATTTAATATATCATTTTATGTTTGGTGTAGCTGTTAAAACAGCTTATAGATTATAGCTTAACAGATTATAGATTATGACTTTAATCAGAAGTTGTTAATCTGTTTGGTGTAGCTGTTGGATTATAGATTTAAGTTGCTGAGTAGTGTTTGTTAAATAAACTGTGAAATAACTTTTTCAATTAATTTTTATTTTTTATTTGTCTACATTTCTCATAAAAAATAATAATAATAATCTATAGTCCATTTGAGTCTTTTTCTATTTTTAAAAAAATAAAAAATAAAAAAAATTTAAGAGTATAATAATAAATTAACATGTCCACAGCAGAAGTTGATAATCAGAAGCAAGGGGTGAGCAGCTTCTCAGAATCAGCTTTTTTGAGTTAAAATAAGCTGTTAGAATCAGAAGCTGTTTGAAATAAGTTTAACCAAACAGTCCAAAATAACTTTTTCGAAGCTAAAAGCCATAAGTTGGCTCTGAAAAGCTGAAACAAACACCCCCATAGATCATTGAAGTTTTATATTGTTAATGGTCTTTGGTTGATTCATACAAAACTTGTGAATAGATTATATGTATGTTGGCCATGTATAATTCATTTGACCTTGTAAAGTGTAATAAACAGTAATAAAGCCAAGCTTGAACCTTGAAGGTTATTTCAATTAAATATAGAACATCATTTTTGGACTTATAAATAGGTCCTAAATTCACATTATAAGTTGAATTATGACGAAAACTTTCCCTGATGTTCTGCTAATATTTTCTACATATAGTTTGAATTTCTATTGATATTGTAACTAGGATGAGTGATGTAGAGAGAATGAAATGAAGCTATCCAAGTTCAAGAGGATTTGTGTCTTCTGTGGGACTAGCCACGGCAAGAAGAGGAGCTACCAAGCAATCCACATTTACTTTTCTCCCTCTACATCATTACCTTGGACTAGCCGGGGCAAGAAGAGCAGCTGCCAAGAAATCCACATTTGTGTCTTCTGAAGAAGAATTATTTTTAGTGGTTTCTCTCGTCTTAATAACTAAATTCAAATAACGGGGAAAACAAATGGTATATTGGCTTGAGGTGATGCTTATCAGTGTTGGCTTAAAATCTTAGTGAATCAAGGAACCCCTTTGTAGAATATGCAGTGCAATATGCTATAGCAGCAGCCCTTGCGACATTGGATAAGGATAAGAAGGATTTGTTACACAAACTACTTTTACAAGGTAATGTTTGATGCTTCATCTTTCTCATTAAATTTAAGTAATTGTAAATATCTAATGTCTCAACTGGATTATTCATGCAGGTCTTGACATTACAATCTTAGGTTGCAATGACTTCTATTCATATCGGAATCAGGTATTGTACCTTTCCCATTGTACTTTTAAAATCTTCAACTTATTTTGTCTTTAGTGGTGTTTATTTGCTCATATTTTTTGCGTATCATGTTCTTTCTCTTTTACTACAATTGAAACATCTACTATAATGATTATGCTTCTGAGCTACTAGAATGAAAGTGATTTTTTGAATCATTTTATCTATATCATTAATGTATTGTTACAAATTTGCACGTTATTATACTTGAGATGTTTCCATATGCCAATGTTTAGAGCAAGCCAAAGTTTGACAGATTGAACTGTGTAAGTTTTCAATGCTTCTAGGTGGGGTTTATCATGTGAGATTGGAAAAGGGAAAGTTGGCAGTGGTTTTGATGTTAGTTCTGCAGTTTATGGTAAGTCAACGATATGTTCGCTTTTCACCAGAATTGCTTTCTTCTGCTCAGGTTTCTCTTTCTCTCCCTCTCTCTTTCTCTCTCTATATATACAATTATATTTTGTCCTCGTAAAGTATTATTGAATTCTTACCTTGCCCTTAAAGTTTATTTTTCCCAATTTGGTCTCTAAACTATATGATCATTCCCAATTTGGCTCAATTCCCAACTACCGTCCAAATTATTGACATAAATTTGCACGTGGCACTCTTTGGCCCCACATGGCATATTAAATAACCATTCATTTTGGTACATGTATGATAGCATTAGTGTTACACTTTGGCATTACAATTCATCAATGATCATTGATCAAAACATAGCATGAGACATTCAACTTGTCAGATATCAAGGGCTCTGTGGCAGAGCTTATGATGGGAATGAGCAGAGAACATGAAAAACAAAAGAAGGTTAGGAAGTTATAGAAGACTGCTTTTGACAGAAGTGCCTTTTTGGGGACAACATTGTAACGAGGGTACTTAATTAGGTGTATTTTTCTACAAACATTCACTAGAATTTGTCTTATTTGGAATTGCATGATGCTGTTTTTTTTGAATGAATAAAATTGCAGGATGTAGTTAAAGGAAAAGCATTAGAGGAAGTCATCGGTGATGTGCTGAATGGCAAATGGGACCATAAGAGGACTACATATTGAATCCCTTAGTAGTTGGTATTGTTTTTTTTCCTTAAGAGCACTACTAAAAAATTGACTTTTTGCATCTTTCTTTTTTTTTTTTTCTTTTTTTTCATTTTTGCGACCGTTTGTTTCGTCGTGGCAAAAAATATATTTGCGACAGCATTATGAGACGCCAGTCAGGGGTGGTAAAAGGTCCAGTTTATGAGTAGGCTTTATATTTTCCCCCATTTATTTCTCCTATTTTCTTTTATTATATTTGCCCTGGCCAAGCATGCTCAAACGCTCTCTCTCTCTCTCTCTCTCTCTCTCTCTCTCTCTCTTCGATGTTCTGTTTTTGTTGCTCACATTGCATATATATATATATATATATACAGATATAGATATATAATCTAAAAACCAAGCATGCAAGAATCAACTGTTGTATAGAACAACTTGTCGAATCGATTCTAATAGGCCGATTTGCTATAGGATTTTTCGGCTCCAATGGAGCAGATTTTGGATAGACTGCAGACATTTGGTGAATTTGAGGTATTGGATTGTTATTGAGAAAAATTTGTTAAATTCACCATTGCAAATTGAATTGGAGTGAAAACAAATTAAAATAATAGAAAAATGCTCTATGGAGATCAATTTAGTAACAATGCATTCTAATGACAAGTTTGTTGCTCGCTCTGTCGTTTATGGTGATTTGTATAATATTGTTGCAGTTCAAACATTTTGGGGACAAGGTTATTGTTGAGGAACAAATAGAGAGGTACATTTCAATGCAGTTTGGTTAAACATATATGTGCAATTCTACTGTATAGTCTGTTTTTAGTGGTGTATAATGTTGCTTAGTTAGAGATATTGCTCTTTGATTGTTTTTGAATTGGCATTTTTCGTTTTGTTTTTCTTGAGATTTTAGTTAATATTTTTTTGTAGGGGATATGAATGAGATATTTCGTGGCAGTTCATTTCTTGAAATAAGAAGTGCATGATTTTATCCTCTGCGGAAAATAGCTTGCTTGAGGTCTTTCTTGTCGGAAATAGAAATAACGTATTTTTTTTTAATGCATTTTAATTTTTGACATGTGTATGTTTATTCTCTCTCACACACACATACCCACACACCCACACTGATAAGGATCCTAGTTCAAATGCATTAGCCACAGCTTCAACAGCTTCAAATATGTCTTCTTCAGCTGTCAAGAACAGAGCTTCAACTTCAGCTGCATATGCATCATGTAGTCAGTTAGGAATTGGTTAGCTAGCTGTTAGCTAGTTTAGGAGTTAGTTACACTGTTAGAGGTTAGTTATCTGCTTATCACAGCAGTCGTTTACTTTCTATAAATACAGCTTGTATGTAATATCAAGGTTAATAAGAAGAAATAAGTTTTCCACATGCTATCAGAGCAATGAAGCTCTCACGAGCATTCTTGGGTTCTTGATTTCAGTTTATCAGTTCTTCCTAGATTCTTCAAATATTTTCTCAATCATTCTTCAAAGTTCTTCCATAGCTTCAATCGTCTTCAATGGCTACCTCAAATGCTCTTCCCTCAAATCTTAGTCTCCTTATTTCAAATCTCAATTCCTTCATAACTGTAAAGCTGGATTCTTCAAATTTCATCATTTGGAGAAGTCAATTTCTCAATATTTTGCGTGGTACAAATTTGCTAGGGTTTGTTGATGGTTCTCATCCTTCTCCACCATTAACGATTACAAATGCAGATGAAACCACAGCAGTTAATCCAGAGTTTCTGCAGTGGAAACAAATCGATGCACATCTATTAAGTTGTCTTACAGCTACACTCACACCTGTGATTTTCTCTTCTGTGTTGCATCTTCAACATAGTGCAGAGGTTTGGCAAGTTCTGTCAAAACGATTCACTACATTGTCTCGCAGTCATATTCATCAACTGAAAAATCGCTTGACTAACATGAACAAGACTTCACAGACAATTGAAGAATATCTGAATCAGATTAAAGAGTTAGCTGATCAACTTGCACTTGCCTCTTCTCCTGTAGCTGCAGAAGATCTAGTTCTTCTTACACTGAATGGTTTACCTGAAGAATTTGATGCTTTCAAAACCACAATCCGAGCCAGGTCAGAAGCCATCTCTATGGAAGAACTTTTATCCCTTCTATGCTCAGAATCTATTCACATTCATTCCAAGATCAAGAAAATTAATGCTCATGAACCTTCAGTTGCATATGTTGCTTCTCGTGGTTCTTCTCATGATTTTTATTCTCGATGTCGATCTTATTTCAAAGGACACAGAGGTGGTTCTCGACATGGCTACCGAGGTCATTTTTCTTCTCGAGGCAGAGGTAGACAATCGTTCAGCAGTCACAATTACAATTTAATTTGTTAGATCTATGGAAAAACTAATCACTCAGCTCTGGAGTGTTGGCATCGATTGGATGACAATTATTCTGTTCAAACTCAGCAGCCACAGCAATTGCAAAATCAGTCAAGGCAATCTTCATCCCACTCATCTTCTGCTTATTCTGTCTATCAGCCTTCATCACAATTATCATCTGATTTTACAAACACCAAAGCTTTTGTGGCTTCTGCTTCCTCTCCATCTCAGTATGATTCCTTCCCTTGGTATCTTGATTCTGCTGCATTTGACCATATGACTCATGATTTATCTCAGTTGAGTCTTCATCAACCGTACCAAGGAACTGATCACATCACTGTTGGTAATGGTCATTCTATTCCTATTCTTCATACTGGCAAGGGTATTTTGCCTACTCCACATCATACTTTTAAACTCAATAAAGTCTTGCACACTCCTATTGCTTCCAATCTTGTGTATGTGCACAAACTTACTAAAGATAATAATTGTACAGTCACTTTTGATGATTCTTCCTTCATTGTTCAGGACAAGCACACGAAGGACATCCTACACAAGGGACTTAATTCACATGGTTTATATCACTTTCATGCATCCAAGCCTTTTTCTGCTGCTGTTGTTCCACCTTTATCATTTCATTCTCATAATGCATTGTGCAGTTCAACTACCAATAAAGTGTCTGCCACTGTTTGGCACAAGAGATTGGGGCATCCATCCTCTCTCAAGTTCAATAAACTCAAACAATTTCTTTCTTCCACTTGTAATAAAGTCAAAGATGATGATTTTACTTGTGTTCACTGTTGTGTAGCAAAAGCCATAGATTACCATTAAAATTGTCTAACGCTACTGTTCAAAAACCTTTCTCTCTCATTCACAGTGATGTATGGGGACCTTTTTCCCCTTCTCTTTCTGGTTATAAATACTATGTACTCTTTGTTGATGAATATAGCAAATTTACTTGGCTTTATCCATTGTGTTACAAAAGTGAGGTGTTGGATAAATTTGTAGAATTCACAGCTTATGTTGACAACCAATTTTTCACTCACTTGCAAATTTTTCGCACTGATGGAGGTACTGAATTTGTCAATTCATCCATGACTCAATTTTTCAACTCTCATGGTATTCTCCATCAAATTTCTTGTCCCTATACACCTCCTCAGAATGGAGTCTCTGAGAGAAAACACAGACACATCACTGAGACTGCCATTGCACTGCTTCATCACTCTTCCATTCCTATTAAGTATTGGTTTGATGCTATTTTTGCAGCCACTTATCTGATTAACAGAATGCCTAAGACTATGGCTCCTCATTCTTCTCCTTATGAATTATTGTTTCACAAAGCACGTGATTACTCTTTCATGCGTGTATTTGGATGTCAATGTTTTCCATGGCTTAAGCCACACACTTCTCATAAACTTCAACCTAAATCTACTTTGTGTGTCTTTTTTGGTTATCATCCGTCTTACAAAGGATATAGGTGTCTCGATCCTTCCTCTGGTAAGGTTTATCTGTCTCGACACATCTTATTTCATGAGAATATTTTTCCTTTTGCCACTATTTCTCCTCCTATTTCTCAGACCTTGTCTATGCTTCAATCCTTTTTCTGGTCTTCTTCTCCTTCTCCAACTATGGATCATCAATCTTTCTCTGACAATTCTCTGCCTATTTCTCCATCACTATAACCAGCTCCCATATCTCCTTCCTCTTTACCTTATTCATCATCTCTTGTGCCACTGCAGCCTACTGTACCTCTGCAGTCTACTGTGTTTTCACAGCCAGCATTACCTCAATCTGTCCAGTCTGAGCTGCCTCAGCCTGTTACTTCTTCTCTGTCATCAGACCCTATTTCTTCTCCTACTCTTACTCCTATTTCTTCTATTTTTATTGATTTACCTCTACCTCCTCCTTCTACTAATTGTCATTCTATGATTACTCGCTCTAAAGCTCATCCTCAAGTCTTCATGGCTTCTTCTTATGATTTTTCTGACACTGAGCCAACTACTTATCAGCAAGCTCTCAACTCCCCTGTTTGGCACACTGCCATGTTGGAAGAATACAATGCTCTTCTTGCTCAAGGTACTTGGTCTTTGGTTACTTTAACTTCTTCTAAATTCGTTATTGGCTGCAAATGGGTGTTCCGAATTAAGCGCAATTCTAATGGTTCTATTGCTCGTTATAAAGCTCGTTTGGTTGCAAAAGGGTTTCTCCAACAAATTGACTATACTGAAACTTTTAGCCCCGTTGCCAAACAACCAACTATTCGCATCTTATTGTGTGTGGCTCTGCATTATCATTGGCCTCTCAAGCAGTTGGACATTAGTAATGCTTTTCTACATGGTACATTGGAAGAGGTCTACATGACACAGCCTCCAGGCTTCACTAGTCCATCTCATCCCAATCATGTTTGTCTCTTAAAGAAGGCTCTCTATGGTTTAAAGCAGGCTCCTCGCGCTTGGTATTCTACCTTCTCTAGTTTTTTACTATCTCAAGGTTTTCTTAATGGTCAGTGTGACAATTCCTTATTCATTCAAATGACTTCTTCCATTATTACTCTTTTTCTTGTATATGTTGATGACATCTTGGTTACTGGTAATAGCTCTTCTCATATTCAATCTCTTCTTGCTCAAATGCATACTGCCTTTGCCATGAAGGAGCTTGGGGATATTTCCTATTTCTTTGGCATATCTATACAAGCTTATGGTGATTCCTATTTTTTATCTCAACACAAATATGCTGCTGATATCCTCATTAAAGCTAGTATGACCACTTGTAAGCCTTGCAATTCCCCTGTATCAATTAAGCCTTCTCTTGGTCCCGACTCTGCTCTTTCATTTGATCAACCTGAGCTTTATCGCAGCATTGTTGGTGCACTCCAGTATCTTACTATCACCAGGCCTGACTTGTCTTTCTCTGTTAACCAAGCTTGCCAACACATGCATGCTCCTACTATTGCCCATTTTGTTGCTGTCAAGAGACTGTTACGATTTGTTAAAGGGACTTTAGCCCATGGACTCACTTTCAGTCCTAGTTCTTTTGAACTTCAGGCCTTCTTCGACTCGAACTGGGCTGGTGATGTTCTAGATCGTCGCAGTTCTTCAGGCTACTGTGTGTATCTTGGGTCTAACCTTCTTTCTTGGTCTGCTAAAAACCAACCAACCGTCTCAAGATCCTCTACCGAAGCTGAATATCGCTCTCTCGCACACACCACAACTGAGCATACTTGGTTAACAATGTTACTCCGTGAACTTCAACTTCATTCTCACATTCCTCCTATTCTTTGGTGTGACAACCTGTCTGCTATTGCCTTGGGTTCCAACCCAGTGTTTCACACCCGTTCTAAACATATCGAAGTGGACTGCCACTTCATTCGTGAAAAGGTTGTTACTAAACAATTCCTTCTCAAATGTGTTCCTTCTCTTGATCAAATTGCTTATGTCTTTACAAAGCTTCTCTCAGTTTCACGATTTAACTATCTAAAAGCCAAGCTTCTGGTCTCTTCCTCTCCCATCAGCTTGCACGAAGGTGATAAGGATCCTAGTTCAGATGCATTAACCACAGCTTCAACAGCTTCAGATATGGCTTCTTCAGTTGTCAAGAACAGAGCTTCAGCTTCAGCTGCATATGCATCATGTAGTCAGTTAGGAATTGGTTAGCTAGTTGTTAGGAGTTAGTTACATTGTTAGAGGTTAGTTATCTGCTTATCACAGCAGTCGTTTACTTTCTATAAATACAGCTTGTATGTAATATCAAGGTTAATAAGAAGAAATAAGTTTTCCACACACACGCGCACACATTTTTGAAGTATTATGTTGATCAATAATACAATACTTGCTTCTTGAAACTAACATTTGATGGTTAAACTTTCATTTGTAAATTTTTTTAGGATTGCATAAGTTAATGTTACATGCCTTAAATGCAAGCAACAAGTACGGTAGGACAAGATTATTCATTGTTTATCTTTGACATTTTTTGTTGAACCGTGTGTGATGTTTATCAGTTTGGATTTTTATTTTTTATTTTTTAAATTTAGATGACCAACTTGGTGGTCAAATGTATAATATTCTGTGGAAATATAAGAGTAGTTGTAGAGAAATGTCCCTTCGCCACTTATTTGGCGGGAACCATTTCTGGGGATTTTTTTCCTTATGCACCCATTGCAACACTTTTTTTTTTTTTTTTTGGAGACAAGTTTGCTAGCCGAGACTTCCTATGTACAGGTATTATACTAATTATGGTCTTCTATTTAACTGTGGATACAAAAAGTTGTAGTAGTCTTAACTTGAAAAGGCTAATAGTTTAGTGTTTGCTTCATTTTACTACTTGGGTGGTCTCTCTCTCTCTCTCTCTCTCTCTCTCTCTCTCTCTCTCTCCATACATGAGAATATAAAAACACCTTTATCTATCTATCTGTTTGTTTGTCTCATGAGCCTGTATTTGTTTATTTGTTTTGGATTCTAGTTGCAAGATGTGAAGATACATTCATTAATAATTTGAGGCACTGTTTTCTTGGTTTATGATTTCTTTTGCTCCTCTGTTTGAGGAGCAAGAGATATGGCTGTAAACGTGCTTCAAAATGTGTTCAGCCTTCATTTTTTTTTTTTTTCGTTCGAGTGGATTGCAATTGAACTTTAATTGAACCGTAATGAGCTGAGCTCAAATAGTTTGGTGTTATTATTATTATTATTATTATGCATTTAATCTTATTGAGCCAAGTAGTATCTTGTTCAAGCTTGACTTGAAAAATTAACTAAATCACCGATGTTTGACTGGATTGTACTAGTGAGATTGTTAAGGATGAGGCGGAGTTCTAACAAAGTAGTGCAGTTGTATATGCCAGGTATGCTTTCATTCAAGAGAGTATTCCCAAAGTCTATATACTGCAAATTCCTAAGGTTTCCTAGTTCCAGTGGAATTAAACTGGAAAGAAAATTATCACAAACAGTTGGCTCTAAAGGATTAAGATATGTTTGTTAATTGAATGATAGAGTAGGTTCCCAAAACTTGAATTCTTTTATTTTGAAAGTAGTTCTAGAATTTGAATTGGTACACGGATGATTAATTCTTCTGTTAGGAGCAAAACTCTTGCAGAGAATTTATATGCTAAGAATTTTCAGTAGAGACTAATAATTGTTTTCACTTGCAAGACAGATGTGAATCAGTTCACAAAAAATATTTTATAAGAAAAATGATATATTTTTAGTGCATATTCATTTTTGAACTTGTATGACAATTGGTTATATGAGTTATTTCAAGGACCATATTTATATAAATGGGTAATGGTCTCAATCTAGGCACTAGGAAACGAAGTTGGGGATGATGAAGGCTTTTCTAGAAGTGAATTTCAAAGCTATATCCTGCCATAGTTTGGCCCTTTTGGTGTTAAGCATTTTACGACTTACAAGATTTCTGATATTTATGTTGATTTGTGATATTTATGTTGATTTCTTCTCTGAAGTTACTGCGTACTGATTTGTGATGTTATGTTGATTTTCTTCCCTAAAGTTACTGCATACTAATTTGTAATATTTATGTTGATTTCTTTTCTAAAGTTTCTACATATCGATTTTTGATATGTATGTTGATTACTTCTCTGAAGTTGCTGCATGCCATATTTTGATCTTGCTATAGCACATTCTAGTAGTTCACTTTTTGTAATTTATTTACTTTTTTTGTTATTATATGTTTGAATTTGATTTTTTTTTAAAATTTATTTATTTTATTTATTTATTATTTTTTATGGACCCACCTATTGGAAATTTAACTTTCATGTGCTTACATCTGTTTCTTTTGTTCTGAATTTGGCAGGATGGTAAATACATAATTTTTTTTGTTGTTTGGGATAATCTACATAAATATATTTTTTGACCTTTTACAAAAAGATGTGCAGAAAAGTATAAGGCCGAGTTTGGCAAGTTGAAAAAAAGTCAAAACTAAAAAGTTACTCAAAAAGTTAAAAAGTTATCACTATTCACCAAAAGTCAAAGTACGGCTGCACAATTCACAATCTTAATTTTTCCTTACACACTAATTTATACAATTTTTTAATACACATTTTTCCATAAAAAGTCAAAAAGTTAACCCAAACAACCATATTTTTTTTCTCAATTTTTTAGTCTAAAAAGTTAAAAAGTGCACTTATTTAGGACATTCCAAATAAGTATACTTATATTCATCATGTCAAACACGAGGAGAGATATGGATATATTGGGAGCTAAACTAAGATTTTTTTTTTTATTGTTATTTTTTTTTTATTTTTTTTGAGCATTTGAATCTGTTAGTACTTTTTATAAATACTTTGGAGGATGATTGATGGATATTTGTTTTGCATGTATAGAAGTTTATATTTTGTATGCAAATTTTTCGTTTTCCCGAAAAAAAGAATTTTATTAAAGGAAGAGATGGAAAACAATGCATGAATGTTAAAATTTTATAGACATCTCTTCACATTTATTGTATATTATGTATGAGAACATAGGTTGATAAAACATTGTAGGTATTTTTATTTATTTTTTATTTTTTATTTTTTTTGTGCAATGGTAACAAGATGGTTGCTAAAATATTGTAGATATTTTTTTTTAATTTTTTTTTTGCACGACAGCAAAACATTCGTAAGTAGGTTAAGATATCACAAATAATTTGTGACCTCTGTTTTAAGGTTGCATAAAGTATTTTTCACCTCACATTCGCATTCCCTATTTGCCGTCACATTTTGTTGTAAAAGATTTTTTGTGATTGCATTTTTGTTATTTAAGACGGCCTGTAAAAGTTACAAAAAAATGATTTTTTTAGTAGAGTCTCGCTACATATTGAATCCATTAGTAGTTGTATTGTGGACTTCTAGTTTATGCATGATGATGAGTCCTTCAAAGTTAGAGCTTGTTGACAGGCTAAATTTGAGTCTTCAAGTTACTTTTTACCACCAACAATCCTAAGTTAACAACCAATTAATTGAATATTTAAAAATTCAAACAGGTTTAATTTGGGTATGTTTATGAAGGTACATTCTCGAACTATTTGTTTCTATACATGTCTCATCATCCAAAAACACTACTAGCTTCCGCAAATAATTTTAAAAGTGGCATAACTATGACGGTGGATAATGAAAAGATGTTTGAACATGGGAATAATTATTTGCATAACTATACGCTACTCTATCGTCTATGCATAGGTGGCAATCTAATATAGTCACATAGGCATTGCTTCTTGCTTGAAGTGGGCACATCATTGGGTCATGTTTGTTACTGCATCTTTAGTTCTCACCTTTTGAATACCTGATAATCTAAAATCAGCAGCTGAATTTGGAACTAACAACCCTAAAATTGTAAGACAATCTGAATATATTTCTCAATGAGTGTACAGTAATGTCTATTTACTTCACAATAAAACCCTCAGCAATGTTCATATACGCTAAAGAAAGATCGGCTTGCCTTGCAACTTGTGTTTTGGTAAGACTTCAAAATGGGGGGGACCATTTCTTTGGTTAGTTTGCAGCTTATGTAGAAATTCATAGTCCCAATACTTGTCATGGGTTACTGTTTAGGCGTTTTGTTTTTTAGTTAGAGATTTTGGTGAACATTGTGTGTTGATCAAGTTGTTAGGTCTCTCATCTCTAAATTTTTATTTAATTATTATTTTTTTTTCAGATTTATTTTAGTTGCAATATATAGATAAATTGTTGTAGTAAGAATTTTTTTATTTTTATGAGATGTATGGGTATATATAAATATATATTTATGAAAATATAGATTGATATTTGTTTTTTACATCTTTAAATTAATTTGTTAATTTTATGTTATTTTTCATCTAAAAAAAAATTTGTTAAGTTCTTGCAATTGATATTTTTGTTATAACAAATGCATATATAATTTTTATAATAAATAATTATTTGTAACAAATGTCATTGAAGACTATTTGCGAACGGTATGTAGAAATCAAGGTGGGGAATCTTGTGAAACATGATGAAATATGATTTTTGGAGAGTACAAGTTCCCTTAGTTGCGACATCAATAGCCTTACATAATTTCACAAGAAGAAATAGTCCCATTGATGAAGTAACGCAACATATACAAAATGTCGAGAACTACGAAGCACCGGACCTTCTTGACCACCCAACCATGACAACGATTGGAGATATAATGATGCTAGGAAATGAAAACATTAAAATGGCCAATGTTAGGGTGACTATTGCATGCGCCTTGGCAATGCGAGAGCGAGTGCAAGTGCAATAATTTTGTTCGTAGATTTGTTGGTGGGGGCAATAGAAAGTAGATTATAAGATTGTTTGTGTATATGATAAATGTAAATTATGTTATTTTTGACATTCTGTTTTTATTTGTTAAAGATAAATAATAATAATAATTAATGTCATCAAATGTTGAGGGTAAAAAATATATATATATATATATTTAAAGATTTATTTATGTACGAATCAAAAAATAAAATCTTTTAGATCATCATGAAATCTTTTTGTGCATTGGCAACTGTGAATTTTTATTATGCAAAATCGTGATCTCAAGTGGAGATTGAAGAGGATAACCAGGTTGTTATTCAATTGTGTCTCTGAAAATGTTTTGCCTTGGGAGTGTGGTGCAATATTTACTGATATTAAGGAGATGGCAGCTCAAGGGAGCTTCTCTTTTAGTTGGAGGCCAAGAACCACCAACAAGGTTGCTCATTGGGTGGCCCAAGCCTCTCTCCATGGCTGCCTTCCTCTTGATTGGGTCGCCAACCCCCCAACAGAGCTTGGTTTACTTCTTAAATCCTCTCAGCTTAGGCTTTTCCTCTATTTGCTGCTGTGAGCTTTCTTTTGGGATATGTTTGCCTTCGTTTTTGGGCTTCTTTGGTTTAAAGCTTCCTTTATTCAAAAAAATATATATAAATAAATAAATAAAATAAAAGGAACCGGTACAAAATTAATTTGCCAATCAGAAAAACACATTTGTACAATTGTTAACAAATGTGATCAACTGGATTGGAGTAATAGTGTTATTTTGTAGGTATTTTCATAACACACTTTTGTTTCAATTTTTTTTTTTTTTTTTTTTTTTTTTTTTTTTTTTTTTGTCATCGAAACAAAAGTTTCGCAAAAAATTGGGCAAAAATAATTTTTTTATTTGACAAGTTTGGCTTAGTTATGACTTTTGAAAAAAATTGTGACATTTTTTTATCAAAACCGTCATGCCCAACACAAAAACAAAAACAAAAACAAAAACAAAAACAAAAAAAACATTTTCAACATACAAATTATGATGCAAAAAAAATTATTACAATTTGTATAAATTATTTCACAAAAACATATTTTCAACATCTCTAATATTTTGTTTTTCACAAAAATAAAGCAGGTGTATTTTGTAAAAACAAAATATTTGATCAAAATGTTTGATTATAAATTTTAAAAATAGTTCATAAAAGACATTTTTTTTCTAAAGAAAACTCCCGTATGTGTATGTGTTTTGAGTTGTATGAGTATTAATGAGCAAATTTTCTAAAAGGATTTACAAAATATCAGATTCTTATTTCTTGAATTGAACACATACATCTGCAGCTTTCTTTTATACAGAAAATATAACTATCTAACTCAATATCCTAACTAACTAACTATAGTTGAGTTTATATAACAGCCTAACAGATTTATTCTAACCACCACAAGTGGATGATAACCGCCTTAACTTCATACACGTGCTCAATTCTTGAGTGTTCTGAACAGGTGACTTGGATAACCTGTTGATCTGGCTTGGATGGCTCTGTAGCTGAGGCTTGCACTGCTGTGACTGAGAATTGAACTGCTGCAGCTGTGACTCTGTCTTTGTTGACTGAACTGTTTGATCTGGCTTGGATGGCTTGGACTGATGTAGCTTATCATGCCCCCTCAAGCTTAGGGGAGCTTGGAGAACCATAAGCTTGGACTGGAGGTACTGAAACCGCTGAGGAGAAAGGGGTTTAGTGAAGATATCAGCGATTTGATTAGAAGTGGAAATGTGAAGAATAGTGAGCTGCTTAGTAGTGACTCGTTCTCGAACATAATGATAATCAACCTCTATATGCTTTGTACGAGCATGGAAAACAGGATTAGATGAGAGGGAAATAGCAGATACATTATCACACCAAAGTGTAGGAGAAGGGACGGTGATGTGAAGATCAGACAAGAGCATAGTAAGCCAACTAAGCTCCGCTGCTGTTTGGGCCAAAGCTCGATATTCTGCCTCAGTAGAAGAACGGGCAACTGTGGGCTGCTTTTTAGCAGACCAAGAGATTAAATTTGAGCCAAGGAAAACACAATAGCCAGTTGTAGATCTGCGGTCATAAGAGCTGCCAGCCCAATCAGAATCTGAGTAAGCTTGAAGAAGAAGAGGACCAAGTGGATGATAACCGCCTTAACTTCATATTTTCGTTATCAACAATCTTGATTCCACAATAAAAAACGGAACAGCAAAAGCAAAAAAGTTAACGTACTCTATTTTGGCAGAAATTTTCGAGTGCAAATGGATAATAATGTAAAAAATGTTATTCTTTGCGTCTCAAAATATTAATCTCTTATCCTATTTTTTATTATCTTAAAATATTAGTCCTATTTCAAAAGTTAAAGACTGGAATATTATGAATTTTCTATTTTATCATTCTTTTAAATTTATTAACAACATAAAAGGTACAATAATTATAATTGATATTTCTAAAAAGATGTACTATCAAAAAGTAATTTTGAAAAATTAATTTTTAAAGTGCAACAATTGTATTATCAAAAAACGTTAAATTTTTCAAAAAAAATTATTATTTTAGGACGAAAGGAGTATGTATTCTAAATAATTTATTAAATTTTTTATCAAATCTCTCATATAGATATAGGACCCACACAAATCGCCGTATATAGAAATTCCACACATATAAAAAGTTTAATAGATTAATTAAATTCATAACATGGCTCCAGAAATGAGTCAAGATCCCCTTCTTGCACTTTCTCTTTACATTTCTTACTTGCAGGGTCATTAAGCTCACTTTTAAGTCTAATTTTGATAATTTAAACCGTTCATATTTTAAAAGTCATCAATTCAGCCATGCATGCGATACCGACACTCCTGCATCACTGCCCGCTGCAGGAGCAACAGGAGCCAGGACCAAAAGAGGAAGAAAAAAAAAAAAAAAAAAAGTCTCGTCAAGCTGCATTTGTTGCAATTTTTTGTCAAAAAAGAGGGGTAAAAATGTAAATTTACATTACCAATTATTTTATATCACACGTAAAAAATTTAAAAATTATTTTAAACATACATCATTTTTTTATTTACTCCATCCGTAATAAAATAATAATTTTTTTTGTGGAAACTAATTTTTTTTAATTGTATAATTGTTGCATTTTAAAAATATTAATTTTTTAAAATTATTCTTTGATATATTTTTTTTAAATATCAATTGTCATAATTTTACTTTTTGTGTTGTTAATGAATTTAAAAGAATGACAAAATAAAAAATTCATATTATTTTAGTCCTTCATTTTTTAAAATGGACTAATATTTTGGGATAATAAAAAATGAAATAAGCGATTAATATTTTAGGATAGATGGAGTACTTTTTTAACAAAAAAAATTAAAAAATATACTTATTCAAAATATGTCAAACAACCCCTTAATTTAAAAACAATTTAGGCCTGGTTTGGGAAGGGAGTTGGTTTTTTAGCTATTCTACCTTGGATTAAAAAATCTCATTTTGGATAAACTTTTTGACTTTTTTAATTTTTGTCAAATAAAAAATAAAATAATTATGATTTGGATGTAACATTTTGTCTTATTAACTTTTTAACTTATTTTGTCTTTTATAGCAATTTTAGCCTTGTGGCCTCATTTATATTCAAAATTAGACACACATTAACAACCTTATGTCATAAAAATACTTTATTATATATAACTCACATTTATATCACAAATCTAAATTACAAAACTAATGTGACATTTTTTATCTAATTTTTTTTATAAAAAAAATAAGTTTAGAAGTAAATAAAAAAACGCATGAAATATGAAAGGTCATATTGAAAAAAAAAAAAAAGAACTTTTAAAGGTCAAATAAGAAAATAAACAAATATAAAGGGGCAAAGTGTAATTTAACAAAGGGTGGGCCCCAAAGTGTTCACCACAATCCCCCACGGGTCCCGTTTCGATAATCCAAATTAATCAATGTGTAAAACTCGTCGAGTACTTTATCTCTACAAAAAATCACACTCATTGGATATCGATAGTCTCTTAATTAAATTATATTTTTTTCAATGATAATATAATTTTAAAAATAAATTATTAATAAAATATGTTATAATTTACGAGTTATCGATATTCGATCAATATAATTTTTTATAAAAATAAAATAGTCAATTGGAATAATCGAAATAACACCTAGTCCAACAGCACCACTTTCTCTTTTAACAAAGTTTGGGGTTGTTTGGCATCCCCTATTAGAACACTTTTTTATTTTTTTCATGTTACATTATCTCTCTATTTTTTTATATATTTTTTTAAAAAAAATTAAAAAAAAATATACTTATTTAAATCATCCCAAATAACCCTTAGTTGTAGCTATCTTTTCATTCTATTCTTGTCAAGTCAATTTTAGCTTTTGAAATTTAGGAAATCAACCATTCAAGTTTAAAATTAAAATAAGATAATATTAAGATAACGTTTTAAAACTATATCATTTTATTTTAATTTTGAATTCAAACAATTGAATTACCAAAGTAAATTATTGTGGAGAAAAGAATGATAAAAGATCCTGATCCACAACTTTACACAGAAAATATGTAAATTTTGGACAATAATCATTGACTTGTTTTGGGAGTAAATCAAAATATGACTTTTTAATGTTTTTTGACTTTTTTTTTTAAAATGTAAAAAAATAAAGAGAAAATATGACCCCAAAAAAAAAAAAAATTTAAAAACCAAAAAATTTCTTTTGACCATATTCTCAACACAGCCAATATTGTTTGTGGTGTTCTGGATTACCCTAGGGCCCAGCTTGTTTGGAGAATTAAAGGAGGGATTGAGATTGGTAGTAATGTGAGACCCATTAATATTGTGTTTATTTTGAGAGATGGGAAGGAGATTGATAGGGAGTTCCTGATTAGGATGGGCCTCTCCAAGGAGATTTCGATTGGCCTTTAGGAATTGGTATTAGAAAAATAGTCCGACGGATTAGAAATTTTTTTTTTTTATTTATTTATTATTTTATTTTTTACATGTCAAGCATTTTTTTTTTAACATTAATGCTTAATTTTTTTTGTATTTTTTGTTAAGTAAAAATCATTATTTTATTTGTTTTATTTTTTTCTAGAAATTTTTTATTTTATTTTTATTTTTTTTAAAATTTTTTATATGTTGGGCATTTTTTTTAAAACATTAATGTTTAATGTTTTTGTATTTTTTTTTATTTTTTTATTATTTTATATTTATTTTATATAAAAATAATTTAACAATCCTTACACTAACAACTATCATCAAAACAAACATAATTTTACTCAATCCCCTCTATTCTACCTCTGAAAATAAATTGGGCCTAGAAGACCATCTCATACATGTACAGTGCATTTGAATTTAAAAAGTGTGGGTTTAGTTTTAGCTGTATTTTGATTCCGTTCTTGTCAAATTGTTATAAAATTAAAGTAATATAAGAGAAAATCAGAGCTAAAGAGAATAGCAAAAAATTATAATCAAGAAAACAAATATTTCTTCTCACTCAAACTTATGCATACCAAAACATCTAACAAATATTTGCTTATATAGGCAAAATTTTAGTAGATGCAACATGTGAATTTGGAGGAGTTGGTAGAGATGGGAGGTTGGTGAAGTAAGTGAAAATGATGAGATTGGAGGAGTTGTCGAGGTTGAAGAGGTATGTAAATTAACACAACTTCATTAACAAAGGTCAAGTTTGGAAAGATTAAATAAGTGTACTTTTTGACTTTTCTTGTATCATGTGTAAAAAAAGTAGAGAGGAGATGTTGATTGATGTGACCCAAAAAAGATAAAAAGATAAAATAACTGTACTTTTTTAGTTTAGCCAAACTTGACCTAAATTCTACCGTGTCCATTAATCTCACCGTCTTATTATGAATTAAAGTGATATCTCTTTTAATGGTTATTCAAGTATTTCACAACACTTCCTCTTAGATAACTATATACTAAGAATATGTCTCATTAAAACTTTACCAAGGAAAATTCAGTGGGAAAAAACATTTCATGAAAGAAAAAGAGTACAATATTCTTTAATGTGATTTGTTTAGATTACCTCATTAAAACCTTGTTAAGGAAAACCCAGTGAGAAAAAAACTTAGATGAAAGAAAAAGAATACAATTTACAAATCTACTTAAATAGATGACTCTCCCTCAAAACTACATTATAGATCTTTATGTTGAAACATCTCAATATTATGCACGAGCTTTTTGAATGTTGCAGTCAATAGTTATTACCCAGAAGGCAACCCAATAGGTAGTGAATTGGATTTCTAAATAAATTGATAAAATAAACATTCAACTTAAATAACAAATAAATAAAAATACTCAACAATATAAAATAGAGTAATGAAATAAAATGAGCAAAGGGAAGAGAAAGAAAACACAATAATTTATAATGGTTCACCACGCCGGGCCAATGTCCACTCTCTAAGTATTCTTCTCGGGAATTTCTCCACTATTCTTCAAATAATAATTACACCACTAGTTTCACGAGTTCTAGTGAACCTTTATAACAAGTAACCAATCTCGATCACTCCGGCTAGTTTTGAATCCGATGCCTAATCACACCTCACTAAGTGATTTTATTTCAAAAATCAATCAAAAAAAAAATAACACTCTTTTTACAAGAATAAGAATAAAGAATATAAGACACTTTTACAATTTTATTCAAACTCTCAATAAATTTTTTCTCACAAAAAATAATTAATCACTAAAAAAATATAATATAATATTTAAAAATATTTCAATACCACAGAATTTTTCTTCAACACTTCTTTAATTTTTCTCCAAACGCTCCATATATAATTAAAAATATATCCGTCGAAGAAGAGGGACGCTCCTTTCGAATCACGAGGAGACAACCACGTGAAGACAAACCAAGCACGCGGAACGAAGCATGTTTTGAGCTTTTTCTTTTTTTTATTGTCGGGTGCCGCTTCAACTTTTGGAGAATGCATGGCCGGGCAACCTTTTCTTTTGATAGATGGAGGCAACAAGCTCGAGGTTTGAATTAGTAGGCAAAAATCACTTTCAATGATGGTGAACACTATTTGCACAGTACTTAACTTGCTCAAAATCAAAAGGCAAATAGTGAAGTTACTAAAACACAGTAAAAAAAATTTAAATAATATTTATATCATATTTAAAAATATACTCCCACTTTATAAATTTTGTACCTATTGTAGAAATAATTTTTAGATGCATTCAAATGAAAACAATCTAGTATCACGTGGATATATTAATTTTGTCAAAGAATAAATAGTAAATTTACTATTTATTGCACAAAAAGTATTATTATTTTAAATCGATGCAACCAAAATCTATTTTCATATTTATTTTGTGTCAAATAATTGTAAAAAATTTATATTTTTAAAATTCACAAATTATTCCATAATATTTTAAATATCATCAAAATCAAACACATGATTAACAGTAGTGCTTTGGTAAATATATTTGTCAGATTATCACTTGAGCGTATCTGTTGAACATCAATATCACCATTCTTCTAGAGCTCATGTGTGTAAAATAATTTTGGTGAAATATGTTTTGTCCTGTCACCTTTGATATAGCCTTCTTTGATCTGTGTGATACATGCAACATTATCTTTATATAATATGGTTGGACTATCTTTTGTTGAAGACAATCTGCATCTTTCTTGAATATGATGAATCATGGATCTAAGCCAAATACATTCTCGACTTGTTTCATATATTGCAAGTATTTTTGAGTGATTTAAAGAAGTAGCAGTCAAAATTTGTTTTACTAATCGCCAAGATACAACAATATTTCCATAGGTAAAAACATATCCTGTTTGTGATTTGACTTTATGTGGATTAGAGAGATATCTAACATCTGCATATCCGATTAACTGCGACTTTGATTTATTTGAGTAAAATAAACCCATATTAGTTGTTCCACGAAGATAACGTAATATTTGCTTCATTCAATTCCAATGTCTTCGGGTTGATGCAGAATTATATCTTGCTAATAAATTGACAACGAATGCAATAACAAGCCTGGTACAATTTGCAAGCCTTTTTCACATTAAGTGATCAAACAACCATAGGAGTACTCAAAGGATGAGCTTTATCCATATAAAAGTTCTTCAAGACCTTTTCGTATATGTTGATTGATGTATAAGAATTCCTTTAGACAAGTGTCCAATCTGCAGGTCAAGACAAAATTTTATTTTGCCAAGATCTTTCATTTCAAATTCATTCTTTAAATATTCTGCAATTTTTGTAAGCTTTTTTGGAGTTCCTACAAGATTCAATCATCAACATGTACTGCAACAATTGCAAATCCGGATTCTGAATTCTTAATAAAATGCATGGGCAAATTGGATCATTAACATATCCCTCTTTCAATAGATATACACTGAGGCGATTGTACCACATGTGTTCGGATTGTTTCAACCCGTATATAGATCTTTGTAGCTTGATTGAATAAATACTTCTGAGTCTTAGATTAGATGCTTCTGGCATTTTAAATCCTTCAAGGACTTTCATATATATATATATATATATCATTATCTAGTGATCCATATAAATATGCCCTAACAACATCCATTAGACGCATATCTAAATTTTCTGTAATTACCAAGCTAATAAAAAATCTGAATGTAATTGCATCCATTACGGGTGAATATGTTTCCTCATACTCAATACTAAGTCTTTGTGAGAAACCTTGCCCAACAAGTCGTGCTTTATATCTTACAATTTCATTTTACTCATTGCATTTTCGAACAAATACCCATTTATATCCCACAGGTTGTATCCCTTCAGGGGTCTGGACTACAAGTCCGAATACTTCACGTTTCGCAAGCAAGTTTGACTCTACTTGTATTGCTTCTTTCCATATTGGCCAATCGTTTCTCTGTTGACATTCTTCGATAGTTCGTGGTTCATTGTCATTATCACTTTTGATAATATTTTCAGCATTACTTTTGGTAATGTTAAGAGCAACTTCAAACAAAAATATATTGTCGACAACAATTTGATTTCTACCCCAAACTTCTCCTGTAATCATATAATATATTGAGATGTCATTATTTTCAAGTACCTTTTCTACTTCAGTGAATAACTCTTCAAGAGATTCCTCTTCTGGAGGTTTATAAGTAGGAGATTTTGATAGACTTACAATAGCCTGTTTTATTATTCTAGTCTCTTCATGAGTGCTTTCATTTATGCGTATGATCTCTTCAGAAGATCCAGTTATGGTATCTTCTAGAGTACTAACTTTTTGTTCTTGAGCTTTTCTTTTTCGAGGAATTTTGTCTTTTGCATTGACGGGTCTTCCACGCTTCTGGCGTGCCTTAGACTCGTTTGCTGCTATGCCTAATGGTTGTCCGACAGGGATATCAATTCTTGATGGGGTATTAGCAGCTAGTATGTAAGATTTTGTCACATTCTTTGTGTTATTGAATGCGTCTGGTAACTGATTTGCAATACTTTGCAAATGAATGATCCTTTGAACTTCTAGTTCACATTGATTAGTACGAGGATCAAGATGATATAACGTTGATGTATTCCAAGTGATTTCTTGTCGAGCTTCAAGCTGCAACTTGTCTCCCCATAATGATGAGAAAATTGTTTCATCAAAATGACAAACCTCAAATCGTGCCTTAAACACATCACCAATCAAAGGTTCTAGATATCTAATGATTGATGGAGAATCAAAACCAATATAAATTCCAAGTCTATGTTGTGGACCCATCTTAGTGTGCTGTGGAGGTGCAATAGGGACATAAACAGCGCAACCAAACTCTAAGGTGACTAACATTTGGTGGTTGACCAAATACAAGTTGTAATGGCGAATACTCATGATATGCAGTTGGTCTGTCATGAATCAGAGATACTGCATACAATATAGCATGACTCCGTACTAAAACAGGTAATTTTCTTTTCATAAGCAAAGGCCAAGCAATCAATTGAAGTCTCTTAATGAATGATTTAGCTAAACCATTTTGGATATGAGTGTGTGCAACGGGGTGTTCAATACCAACTTAACTAGACATCCAATAATTATCAAATGCTCGAGATGTAAATTTACTGGCATTATGAAAACGAATTGTCATGATAGGATGATCTGGAAAATGTGCAAGCAATTTAATTATTTGAGTAAGGAGCCTAGCAAATGCAACATTACGTGTAGAAAGCAAAAAAAACATGTGACCATCTAGTTGATGCATCTATTAAAACCATAAAATAACGAAATGGTCTATAAGAAGAGTGTATAGGTCCATATATATCCCCTTGAATTCTTTGCAAAAAGGATGGAGATTCAAATATTATTTTTGTGGGTGATAGTCTGGTAATTAGGTTCCCTTGTGAACAGGCAGAACATTGATAATCACTTGGTAAAAGAATCTTCTGGTTCTTTAATGGATGTCCATGTGAATTTTTAATTATTCGGCGCATCATTATAAATCCTAGATGCCCAATTCGATCATGTCATAGCATAAATATTTTTAGGTCAAAACACTTTTGGTGCATTACAATATGTGACTCAATTATTTTTGTCTTCGTATAATATAATTCAGAGGAAAATGCAGTAAGTTTTTCTAATACTAGTTTCTGGCTAGAATTAGTGGAAGTAATCAATGAATACTCTTTCTGGCTTTTATTTATAGTTTCAATATTGTTAGACATATTGGATTTTGATGATTGTTTTTGTTCCTATGTTAATTCTTGTTTTGATTTATTTGGAAAAAGGAAAATAGATTGAATTCGTATAATTTATTCCATGATATTTTGATCCTCATTTATAAACTAATCATGCCTTTCTTGAGTACAAAATAAGACTTAAACAGGTACCAAACTAGTGCACCAGAGTAGCAAAGCACACCTAGCCAACATAGAGCTCACCCAGCCACAATTCACTTCACCCGGCCATAATTCACTTCACCAAGCCACAATTCAATTTCATCCAGCTACCAAAGGTGCCGGCCAGCTACAAAAGGTGTCGGTAGCCGGACGACCGGACGGATGACCGACCAAGGAAGTTTGGCCCAGTTTGCTTCTGTTTTAGCTTTGTTTCTCTTCGGATGTCATACCAGTAGTATGCTCGACAACCGCAAACGACAACCTTGACAAGTGGAACACATGGGACATCCGGGCGGATGACCTACAAACACATAACTTTATTTGGGACATCTGAGTAGACGTCTACTATGCAGAAAAGTTCGATAAATCAGAAAGATGTTGAGAGCATAAAAGTATTCATTCTGTATTATACACCCATCATACAACAAGCAAAACTCACATGGGCAACTGAGATTCTCTGAGCATTGAATTGTTTATCATCCTTAGCCATAACCAACTCATCTCTTCAATAGAAAGAAGAGAATGGGCTCTGTCAGAGTATAACAGAGCACTGAACTCTGTTATATACAAAGCTCTATGCAAGCAGCAGACAACTAACTGATATAGAGAGACACCACAAACATGCTATTCACATCTTGACTCTTCATCAATCACATTTTCTTCATCTTTCTGATTCTCTGAAGAAGCTCTTTATCTGATTATTCATTTTTCTTTAGAATATACACAGTGCCTTGGCTTTAAGCTTATCTTACCTGTGTGAGGTTTACAGAAAAATTAGAACTTCAAATTGTATATCTATCTTTGAGAGATAACTCTTGTAACTTTCTTTGAAAGCAAAACACCTTCATTTCAATCTTGGAAGAGTGTGGTGCACTCAGGTTTCTTGACTCTTTGAGTGTGATTGAGAATTAGTCAAAGAGGGCAAGGTTTTGAAATTGGAAAGCCTGTGTAAAATTTGCAGAGGATTGCTCCATTTGTAAAGAGGTTGCTAGCACCCCTGTGAAGCTAGAAAATAGTGAAAAATCTCAAGTGAATCTTGAGGAGTGAATGTAGGCTTGGTTGAAGTAGAACCACTATAAATTATTTGCCTCTATCTCCTTTATCTCTTTATTTTGCTTCGCTGCTATAACTATATCTGATATACTCACTGTGCTATCAATGCTATACCATTTTCTATTGTTGTGCTAAACATCTTATATCTTTACTTAGCTGATATAGTTGATTAGTATATAAGTTTCCATTCATTGTGTTAGATATCTTAACTGTGCTAATTAAATCTATTGCTATTCTATCTATATCAGAATCTGTTAAGCACTTAATCATCCTATTCATATTGTGCCTTTGTTGATTTCCATACTTCCACTACAAAAAAAAAACACCTTTGGCGACTAAATTTTTAGTCGCCAAAGGTCCTATTTTAGTCGCCAAATGTCAAAATTTCACTTTTCCCGACTAAAAATTTTAGTCGCCCGTCTTGTCGCCAATACATGGTCGCGAATGCCTTTGGCGACTAAAACACTGTTGGTCGCCAATATATATGTCTTCAGCGACTAAATATTTTGTCGCCAATAGTCAATTTCTTTTTGGAAATTATACCTTTGCCGACTAAACTGTTAGTCGCCAATAGTTTATTTTTATTTTATTATTTATACCTTTGGCGACCATTCACTTTAGTCGCTGAAAGTATTTTCAGAAAAAAAAATTTTTTGCCTCCGCTTCTCCCAACAGGTTTCGAACTTGCAACCTCCAACTTCCATACGCCAAACCCTTTGCACAACACTCCATCCACTATGCCAATACATCATCACACGTACATATATGCAATATATATTATTTATATAGTATGTTAACCGTAATTAATACAAAATAATATTTATAAATATAATTTTTTTAATTCGATATAATTTATGTCAAAAATAAATTATTTATTAAAAAAAATTAGGCAACTTTTGGCGACTAAAACCATTATTTAGTCGCTAATTGTATTATTTTGGGCTACTAATTATTTATTTGTCGCTAAAAAAACAAGTTCTCAATTAAAAATCAGCACTTTTGGTGACTAAACAGAAATTTCGTCGCCAAAACCCCTACTTTGGGTGACTAAAATGGATTTTCGTCGGCAAAACCCCCACTTTCAGCGACTAAATTGTTTTTAGTCGGCAAAACTGCTATAATCAGCGACTAAAATTGTTTTTAGTCACCAAAACCATACCTTTTCGCTACTAAATTATTTTAGTCGCTAAAAATCGTGACTTTTGGCTACTAAACAAAGTTTAGTCGCTGAAAACCCTATATTAGGCGACAAAACTTCCTTTTAGTCGCTAAAAACCTGCTGTTTGGCGACTAAACTCTTTTAGTCGCTAAAAACTTGCTTTTCGGCGACAAATTCAAATTTAGTCGCCATTTTATGCACTTTCAGCGACGAAATTTCATTTTTTGGTCGCCATTTGTGCTTTTTCTTGTAGTGTTCGTTGTTAAAGTCTTCATTGTGCTTAATCAATTTAACAATTATTCATTTTCCATTTCCCCTCTTTTATCTATTAATCATTTGCTATACTAGTTGTAATTTTTATTGGGGTAATATTAATTGAAATTTATAGAAACCTAATTCATTCCCCCTCCTCTTAGGTTACTTTTGGGTAACAATTGGTATCAGAGCCTAGACTCTTGCTTAAGATTTAACCATCTGAGAGTTTTCAATCCATGGCAACCATAGCTAACACTAGCACTGTTGAAAGACAAGCTACCAATAAGCCACCCTTGTTTGATAGAAATAATTATAGTCATTGGAAGGATAAGATGCCCTATATCTTCAAGCCATCGACTATGCTATGTGGATTATAGTCACCAAAGGTCTCAAAATCCCCACCAAATTAGTGAACAACATTAGTGTATCTAAAACCGAAGATGAAAGTGATGAGAGGGATCATAGATTGCTACAAGCAAATGCCAAAGCCAAACTCACTCTTGTATGTGGTTTAGACTCTATGAAGTACAATAGAATATTAAGTTGTGATACCGCTAAAGAAATTTAGGACAAACTAGAGGTAACGTATGAAGGCACCAACCAAGTTAAAGAATCCTGTATTGATATGCTTGTTCATAGTTATGAATTGTTTAAAATGAAATCTAATGAATCTATTTCAAACATGTTTACTAGATTTACTGAAATTGTAAATTCTTTGAAATCACTTGGAAAAACTTATACTAATAGTCAGTTAGTGAGAAAAATTCTTAGGTGTCTACCAAAGAATTGGGAAGAAAAAGTCACTACCATTATAGAAGCAAAGAACCTCTCCACATTAGGATTGGATGAGCTCATGGGTTCTCTTATGACTCATGACATCACCATGAAAGGACATAAGGATGATGAGGACAAAAAGAAGAAAGGAGTTGCATTCAAAGCATCATCCCATGAAGAAGAAAATGAAGACTCTATTGAAGATGAAGGTTATGCTATGTTTAGTAGAAATCTTAAAAAGTACTACAAGAAAAGCAATCATGGAGGAAGAAGACCATTCAAGAAAGAGTACAACAAAGATGATAACCAAAAGAAAGAGCCTATCATTTGCTATGAGTGCAAAAATCCGGGACATATCAATATAGATTGTCTAAAGTTAAAGAAACATGGAAAAGACTACAAGAGAGATAAGAAGGTTATGGTGACAGCTTAGGGAGAAACTGATGATGATAGTTCAAATGATGAAGCTGAAAATAATGAAGTAACCAACTTGTGTCTCATAACTCTAAAAAGGTTTGTGCTAAAAATAATGTGTTAAAGAAATTAGTTGCATCTTTGTCTAACAATGTGGATGAATATAAGAAAGAGAACCTTGTTTTGAAAAATGACCTTAACACTATTTCTAGAGAGAAAATTGTTTTAAAAAATAGTGTTGATGATTTTGAATAAAACTCTTAAAAATTTTGTACAAGGGAGAGATAATCTCAACAAACTTCTTAGTAGCCAAAGGTGTGTTTTTGATAAGATAGGCATTGGATATGACCCTTTTAAGAAACAAAAGAAACTCAACACAATTTTTGAAAAAGGACCTCCCATGACACACTCCCATATTACTGTCATTATTGTAAGAAAAATGACCATTATATATCTAGTTGTCCATTCAAAAAGAATATGAATATGGGAACTAAAAAGATTTGGGTTGTAAAAGGTACTAATCATACTAACCAAGAAGGACCCAAAAAATCATGTTTACCAAAATCCAATATTTGATTGTCTTGTTGTAGGTATGCCTTAAGTCCAAAGCTAAAGAAGGAAAGTGATACCTTGATAGCGGATGCTCTAGACACATGACCGAAGACAAATCTTTCTTCACTACTCTATCATCCAAAGATGGAGGATTTGTCACTTTCAGAGATAACAAGAAAGGAAAAATCATTGGTATTAGTAGCATCACAAGTTGTTAGTGATGACTTTATAGAGTTAGACACAAATGTGCAAAATGCAAGCATCTACAAAGAAAAGGAGCAACCATGTGAAGTGAACAAAGAGGTTGGACTACCCATTCTCCCTCCTCAAGAAGAAGGTGAAAATAATGATGATTTGCTAAGAGAATAGAAATTTGTTCAAAGTCACCCAAAGGATTTAATCATAGGTGATCCCACCAAAGGTATAACTACTCGCTCTTCAATTAAAACTATTTGTGGCAACTTGGCTTTTCTTTCGTAGATTGAGCCAAAGAATTTTCATGAAGCCTAGTTTGATAAACATTGGATAATGGCTATGCATGAAGAACTCAATCAATTAGAAAGAAGCAAAGTGTTGAATTTAGGACCAAGACCAAAAGACTACTCCATCATAAGTACAAAATGGGTCTTTCAAAACAAGCTTGATGAATCTAGAACCATTGTAAGAAACAAAGCTAGACTTATAGCACAAGGGTATAATCAAGAAGAATGTATTGATTTTGATGAAATCTTTGCTTCGATAGCGAGATTAGAAGCCATCCGCATGTTACTTGCATTTGCATGATTTAGAGAATTCAAACTCTATCAAATGGATGTAAAGAGTGCATTTCTAAATGGTTTCATAAATGAAGAGGTTTATGTCAAACAACCACCGGGTTTTGAAAATCATGTTTTTCCAAATCATGTATTTAAACTTTCAAAAGCTTTATATAGTTTGAAACAAACACCTCGTTGTATACATCTCATTTTTGACCGACCTTAAGACTCAGACGTCATCGTTTGTGCACTCGGTGATTGTGCATGTTTGTGCTCGTTTTGAGTTTCTAGAGCCTTCGGCTGAGTACCTTGTCTCGGGACCTCTTAACTTTTTTCTCCTGGCCTGGTTTTTGGACCATGCCTTGCTGCCTTTGCCTAGAGGGAAACAAAGGCCTGTAGGCCACTTTTTGTAGCCGTAGGCTACCTTTCCCTCTCGTAGGTCACTTGTAGTGGCCTGTAGACTAGTTTTCGAGGCTTCCGGCTGAGTGCCTTGTCCTGTGGACTCTTGTCTTTATTCCTTTTTGGTTTGTTTTTTAACCAAACCTTGTTACCCTTTGCCTGGAGGGTGGAACAGGGTTGTAGACCAGTTTTCTCCTCTGTAGACCACTTTTTGTGGTCAGTCGACTAGGAGAGGTGGTCGGTCGACCACTTTAATTGGTCGGCGGCCTTTCTGCACTTTCTGCAGATATTTGCCTTGCTAGTTATGCCAACTGTTAGGCACAGAAGGCATCCTCCATACACGTGTATGGAGGGATTGCACCAAGCCTCTAGCTTGTTTAACGAGCTTGAGGCATGAAATTCTATATAAGGGAGCTTCCTCCCTCTTGTTCAAGGTTCAGAATTTTGGATTAGGGCTAAACATATCTCTCTCTCTCTCTCTCTCTCTCTCTCTCTCTCTCTCTTGATTTCTCCATCTCTCTCTATATTTGTGCTATTTTGTGCCTTAAAGTGAGTTTTGTTCACACTTTTGTACTAAACACCTAGTGAAACACCTTCACTCTTGAGCTGAGGTTCTTGGAGGTTGAATTTGAGTGATTTTGGCTCGGTTTTGCCTCAGAAGTGGTTGTTCTTGTTGTTCTTCAAGGGTGAGTCCTATTCTCCCTTCTAAAGCTTTGTTTTGATTGCATACTTAGCCACCTTTGCATGCTTTTTTTGGCTTAACTTTCAACTGCAAAAACCTTTGTTTTAAATTGTTTTAAAAGGTTGTTTGAGGCCTTGTTTGAGTTAGGGGTGTCTCTCACTCTCTTGTGCCTTAATTGCTTAACTTCTTGCTATCTTTTAAGGCCTTTGGGACCATCTCTTTTTGGCTTTCTTACCACTGAAACTCAGAGGAAATTTAGTGGTAGAAAGGTGGTTTTGAGGTCCCAAACAAGTGGAGGTTGTCCCCCCCTCCTCTTCTCTTATTTGCATGTGTTGATGGCCCATCAAAAGAGCACGTGCTTCTACTTCTTAGTGGCTTTGTTTAGGCTCGTCTTTGTGACTTTTCAGACCTGCCATAACTCTATTTTTGGCTGTCTTGGTTGCCTCTTGCATGCTTCACACACTTGCAGTGCAATCTTACATGCTAGCCTAGCTCACTTGGTGTTTTGGCCTATCACTTTAACATGTTTCAGCTCTGCTCCAGCAAGCTTTTACTCATGTTTTTCCATGCTTAAGCTCTATTTTAAGTGATTTTGGTCATGTATGCCTTGCTTTGTATAGCCATAGTGCAATCTTGCTCACTAGCTTTGAGTTTCAAAGTCTCTTGGATGCTTTACTTGAGTTGTTTGCATGCTTTGGCTTCATCTCTCACATGATTTCAGTGCATGTAGTGTAGACATACTCTCACATGCTTCACTCTTTCAATGCTTTTGAAGATTTGTGCCTTATATCTTGATCATGGGCTAATTTATATGCACGCTTGCCTAAGCTTTTGGGCTACCATCTCAGCGTGTTTTTTACCTTATTTTACCATGTTACAGCTCTGATTTTTGTTGGTGAAGTCACCTCATGCTTGGTTTTGGTATGTGTAGCGTAATCCTACTTATTGGCCTTGCATGCGTCATGCTTTATGCCTCCCATTCTAGCATGTGTTAGCTCTACTCCATGCATGTTTTGGCATTATTTTGACCTATCTTAGGACTGTTTTGAGTCATCTTGGCCCTTTGGGGCTTGCTTAATATGACTATGGTGCAAGTACCTTAGTTAGTCTTGAGTTTTGAGCACTCTACTATGCTATATTTGTGATGGTTGCATGTTTGGGCATCGTTTAACATGCTATTTCAGAGCATGTACGTGTGTCATGTTTTCACTTCTTTCATTCCTTAAGAGCTTTTGAGAGTTGTGTCTTTGTGCATTGTTAATGAGCCATCAAATGAGCATGTTCTCCTTGTGTTGTATGCCTTGATCTTAACATATTTCAGCCATTGTTTTGGCATGTTCAACCTCTGTCCGGGGTTGGTTCAACCATTTGAGATTGATAGTGCATGCCTCATGTGTAGTATGTTTCATTAGCTTTGATTGCCTTAGCTTTTAAACATGCCACGCATGCATTGCTTACATGATAGAGTCTTGCGCATGTCACTTTAGCATTGAAGGTTGATCATCTTGTTTGCGTTGCATGTGTTTGGATTGGACGTTAATCCAAACATGAGGAATGTCGCACGTTTCATACTCAAAGTGATGAAACGTGTAGCATTTCTCGATCGCCGATCCTCTTGATCAAGCATGATAGAGGTGGAGGCCCTTATATGTTATTTGTGTGCATTCATTGACATTGACTTGTGTAAACTTGGCTTCTCGGCCATCGTGCATTGCGATGTTCGGTTAATGGCCCGAGAGTCGAGTACCGCACTCCCTTGAACTTGAGAAATGATAGGGAGGGTGGTTGTGCACATAATTCTTGCAAATACACTGCTATGCCCCTTGTTGTTCTCTGTTGCAGCAAAGTTGGAGCTTGGCAAATTAACTGGTCGGCGGAGCAGTAAAGGTGGTCGACCGACCACTTTTTTTGGTCTACAACCAGTTTTTCTAGTCTACAGCCCCCTTTTCTAGTCAGCAGCCCACCAACAGGTCCCTATGTTGGAGCAGAAGCAATCTGGAAGTTAGTGCACTTTTCAGAGATCAAATCAGATGCAAACAGAGGCAATTCTGAGCATAGCAATGGATTCTGAGCGAGGCGATCGAGCATGCATGCACCTCTTGCCCCAAGGACCTCTTTTAACTGCTTTAGCTGCTTTACTTAGTTAGCTAATTCGTCGATTTTGAAATTAATTAGTTAATGTGCTTGATTAATCGATTTGTTTTGTAATAATTAGTTAACTAGGAATAGTTAATTAGTTTTGGTTTATAATAATTAGTTTAATTAGCGTTTCTTGTTAGCTTATTATTTAGACTCTCCGTCGAGAGGGCAAATGTTGTAATAAGCGTGCGTGTGTGTGATACATGTATTCCAACCCCATTTCTTTCTCTCTTTTACTTGTCAGCTTTCGATGGTTAGTTTAGGGCATGTTTCAATTAGCATACTTATGCTTTGCATGCATGCATCATTTATTCGTCTTGCATGCACTGGGCTCGGCGCATCATTCAAATTGCATTGTATTTCAATACACTTTCTTGAATACGTGTTTCAAAGCATGTTATCAAGTGTTGCATTCATATGCCATTTTAGATAGCCGAGCCTATTTTAGTTACATTTTTGCATGTGTTGCATTAGGCATCTTAACATAGCTAGAATCATGCATGATTTCTAACTAGCTTCTGTTTTGACTCAGAGTACACTGTGAGTGTTTACGCTTTAACATCCTTACATGTGTGTAAGTGACTGCCATGATAGCATGCTTTGCATGAGGCTATGTGCTTATGTGTTTAAATGCATGAATGCCTGTGGATGAAGGTTTGATTGCCTGAATTGCAACAACTCGATGATTGTGAGTTTTAAGCACACCTGAAGTGGCAAAATCATGTTTTTCTAAGCCCACTTGAGGTTGGCAAATCCGCGCTTTAGCCTACTTGCGAGTAGCACTTTCAAACCACTTAAAAAAATAAACATGAGTTGTTTTGTTCCAATCCACGTGATTGAGTCTATACTTGTATGTTGTGCGCATCACATAGTAAGTTAAATAACCGGAATAAGAACACATGTGTTTTCAAAAACAACATATCATGTTTAGTAGAGGCCGATCCTTTAATCGGGCGAGCGGGGGTGCTCATTTCATGACCTTCCCCCCTTCGTACCCAAGTTCCCGAGCCGAGGCAACTTTGGTGATGACAGACACGTGGCCTTAGGCACGAGTCAGGGTTTCCTAAATTTCCCAAAACAAAATATTTAGGTGGCAACTCTGAAATCTAGCAAAGCAGTCTATGTTTGGCGCTTTTTTGATTAAAATCGATTTTCCAAAACGATTTGCCGGATTTGGACTCTTTGGTGATTTATCAGTCTTACATTGCACTTTGTGAGATTAGATTCAGAACTGTGACAGGAGTCCGAACTGTAGTAGATATGAACCCAATTTGCACCCTCGCGCGTAGAGCTAGTTCGGGCGATCTACACTCGTGTATGGTATGAACGTTTAAGCCAAATTTTGATTGAATTGGTTTTACTAGAGGAAATATTGATACAACCCATTTTGTTAAAATCAAAAGTCATGATTTACTTATTGTGCGAATATATGTGGATGATATCATATTTGATGCTACTAATGAAACATTGTGTAAGGATTTTGCTAAGTGTATGCAAGGAGAATTTGAGATGAGCATGATGGGGGAACTAAACTACTTCCTTAGACTTCAAATCAAATAATGTAAGGAATCATTTTACATCAACCAAGCTAAGTACATAAAGGAACTACTCAAGTTTAGTATGAATTACTCCAAATCAGCCACAACACCTATGAGCACATCAATTAAGCTAGACAATGATGAAAATGGTAAGTCCATTGATCAAACAAAATATTGAGGTATGATCGGCTCACTTCTCTATTTAACCGCAAGTAGACCCGATATTATGTTTAGTGTGTGCATGTGTGCAAGATTTCAATCTTGTCCTAAAGAGTCTCATCTCACTGTCGTTAAGCGTATTTTTCAATATCTAGCTGGCACTCCTAATTGGGTTTATTTTATCCTAGAGGTGTTTCATTAAATTTAATAGGTTACTCGGATGCCGACTTTGCTGGATGCAAACTTGATAGAAAAAGCACTAGCGGCGCTTGTCATTTTCTTGGTAACTCCTTAGTATCTTGGTTTAGCAAAAAGCAAAATTTGGTTGCTTTATCAATGGCCGAAACTAAATAAATAGCTTCTGAAAATTGTTGTGCCCAAGTTCTATGGATGAAACAACAATTACAGGATTTTGATTTGCATTATGATCAAATCCCTATTAAATGTGATAATACTAGTGCCATCAATTTAAGCAAAAATCCGGTTCAACACTTACGAACAAAACATTTTGAAATTTGACACCACTTTTTAAGAGATCATGTTCAAAAAGGGACATTGTTCTTGAATTTGTAAATACTGACAAGCAATTGGTGGATATTTTCACAAAACCCCTAAGTAAAGAACATTTCAATTTTATCCGTGGTGAACTTGGAATGTCAAATTCAACTTAAAGTTTTGTTGTGAATGTGAAACTTGAATTTTTCTTAAAATAAGGTATGTGTATTATGACATTAATATGGAAATATTTATATCATTTGAACGCTATCAAACATACTCAAACATTTCCATCAAACTAGTTGTATGCTCTTGGACTTTGCACTGTCATGATTTTCACATCTCTACTAGTCTTGAAATTGGTACTTATTTGGATTATCATATCAATTGGCTCAATGTACCTCATGTTTTTGGTATCAAACTTATGCTCTTGCTTGATATTGATTCATGCTCTTGCTAAAATTTGTGTGCTTACTTGAGATAGCATAATGGTTGAACTCATTGACTCACAACTCTTGCCATATGTCTCTTTTTGAGCTGAATGTGTTTTCTTGATATCAAACTTAATGCATTTTGGCTCAACTTAGCACTTGGTATCATGGCATCTATCAAACATCTCATGCTACAGTGGAAAATCCTTTATGTGTGTTTGATAATGTCTTAGGGGGAGAATTTGTGATGTTTTTGTTAAGGAAGCAATGGTATATACATTGGGGGAGAAATATTTGTTATAGATTAGGGGAGAAATGGAGATGATATTATGTATGCTATATGCTACCATTCTTGTTGATATCTCGCCTAGACATATATATAGAGATATTGTATGATGCCATTCTTGTTGATATCTTACCTAGACAAATTTTCCTATTTGGTATCTCAATCTCATGTTATGCTTATATTGATATGTATTGCTACTATGCTAACATGGTCATATATCTACTTTGAGCAATCATTCAGGGGAACATAACTTTAGCGGGAGCTTTTCTTCCTCCCAAACAAATCAAAATATCATGTTGTGCCATCATAAAAAAAGGAGAGATTGTTAGACATATTGAATTTTGATGATTGTATTTGTTCCTATGTTAATTATTGTTTTGATTTATTTGGAAAAAGGAAAATAGATTGAATTTGTATAATTTATTCCATAATATTTTGATCCTCATTTATAAACTAATCATGCCCTTCTTGAATACAAAATGAGACTTAAACAGGTACCAAACTAGTACACTAGAGCAGCAGAGCACACCTAGCCAACATAAAGCTCACCCAACCACAATTCACTGCACCCAGCTACAATTCACTTCACCCGACCACAATTCAATTTCACCCAACTACAAAAGGTGTCGGGAGCCGGACGACTGGCCAAGGAAGTTTGGCCTAGTTTGCTTCTGTTTCAATTATGTTTCGCTTCAGACGTCAGACTAGTAGTATGCTCGATGACCACGGACAACAACCTTGATGACCGGAACTCATGGGACATCTGGGCAGACGTCTAGGAGGACATCCGGGGGGATGACCACAGACACGAAACTTCATTTGGGATATCCGAGTGGACATCCACTATGCAGAGAAGTTCAATATATCAAAAAGATGCTAAGAGCATAAATATTCTTCCTATATTATACACCCATCATGCAACGGGCAAAACTCACATGGGCAACTGATATTCCCTGAGCATTGAATTGTTTATCATCCTCAGCCATCACCAACCCATCTCTTCAACGGTAAAAAGAGAATGGGCTTTGTCAAAGTACAACAGAGCACTAAACTCTGTTATATACAGAGCTCTGTGCAATCAACAGGCAACTAACTGATACAGAGAGACACAACAAACATGCTATACACATTTTGACTCTTCATCAATCACATTTTCTTCATCTCTCTGATTCTTTAAAGAAGCTCTTTATTTGATTTTAATACACAATGCCTTAGCTTTAAGCTTATCTTACCTTTGTGAGATTTACAGAAAATCAGAGCTTCAAATTGTATATCTATCTTTGAGAGATAACTCCTGTAGATTTCTTTGAAAACAAAACACCTTCATTTCAATCTTGTAAGAGTGTAGTACACTCAGGTTTCTTGACTCTTTGAGTGTGATTGAGAATCAGCTAAAGAGGGCAAGGTTTTGGACTTGGAAAGTCTGTGTAAAATATGTGGAGGACTGCTTCATTTGTGAAGAGGTTGCTAGCACCCCTGTGAACCTAGAAGTTAGTGAAAAAATCTCAAGTGAAGCTTGAGGAGTGGATGTAGGCTTGGTTGAAGCCGAACCACTATAAATCCATTTGCCTCTGTCTCTCTTATCTCTTTATTTTGCTTCATTACTATAATTATATCTGATATACTCACTATGCTATCACTGCTATACCATTTGCTATTGTTGTGCTAAACATCTTATATCTTCACTTAACTGATATAGTTGATTGGTATATAGGTTTCCATTCATTATGTTAGATATCTTAAATGTGCTAATTAAATCTATTGCTTTTTCTATCTGTATCAGAATCTATTAAGCACTTAATCCCCCTATTTATATGCCTTAGTTGATTTCTATACTTCACTGTTAAAGTCTTCATTGTGCTTATCAATTTAACAGTTATTCATTTTCCATTTCCTCTCTTTTATCTATTAATCATTTGCTATACTAGTTATAATTTTTATTGGGGTAATATTAATTGAATTTTTTAAAAACCTAATTCACCCCCCTCTTAGGTTGCTTTTTGGGTAACAAATATGATAACCATTATGACGTATATCTTTAAAACTTAACAGATTTATTCTGGATCTGGTAGAAAACAAAGTTTCATCAATACAAATTTTCGTTCCACTTGGAAACATAATATTAACTCTTTCGAAGCCCTCAATCAGGTTTTTAGAACCTGAAATTATATTGACATTAGCTTTTTCTATGATTAATTGTAAAATATTTTGCATCATGTAAGGTTGTGTGTGTGGTTGCACTATCCACTAAACAGATATCATCACCAATCATTTTTTAATTAGTCAATGTACTAATGAAAGCCATGCCTATATATAAAACAAAAAATGAAATTCATTAATCTCAAAATTCAAAGTAGAAAAAATACAAACTGCCAAATCAAAAAATAAATCTTAAAAATCATAATCAAAGTAGGACAATACAAAACATAACATAATATTTAGAGAATCTGGTTAATCAGTGTGAAGATTTCCATCATCAATTAAATGATCATTTTTTCCTTTAGAATCTTCAAAGAAATCCGAAATATCAAGATGAGTAATATCTATCGGTGCATAATAATCTATGAAATTCATTTCAATTCATTTTCCTTTTTCTTTTATTGATGCTTGATAAAAATCCATCAAATGTTTGGACGTACGACAGGTACGTGACCAATGTCTTTTCATACCACATTTGTGACAAGCATTTTCAAATATCTTGGTAGGTTTATTCTATAAACTTTTTCTTTTTTCTTGTGATATCTCAGGATTATTCCACTTCTGGTGGAATGGTGAGGGTTTATTCCATTTCTAGTGAAATGGCACAATATTTTTCTACACATGTCCTCTACGGATTCAATAATTATTTCTACCTCAACCACATTCAAAACCATGACCTATCCCTCGTCTACAACCATGAACTACAATCTCATTCACTTCAAGAAATTGAGTATAACCAATTGGATGGGATAAATGATTTTTCAATAACAATTGATTAGTTGTTCAGCCACAAGAAGGTATGAAATTAGTTTAGAGTACTTTGTAAATCGACGCTCTCTGTATTGCTGCTGCAGGAGCACATTATCAGCATGAAATGTGGAGAATATTTTTTCAAACATATCTTCTGCAGTAATTTTTTCTCCACATAATTTTAATCGAGTGATAATTTCAAATAAAGCAAAGTTGTACTCACAAACTGATTTATAATCTTGTAACCTTAGGTGCAACCAATCATAACGAGCTATTGGGAGGATTACGTTCTTTTGGTGCTCGTATCTCTCCTTCAAATTATTCCACAAAATAAGTGAATCTTTTACCGTAAGGTACTCATTTTCTAATTCTTCTTGGAGATGACGGCGAATGAGTATCATTACCTCTACACGATCTTCCAAGGATGCTAATCCTTTAGAAACACTTGAATCTAAAGGATTCTGGATAAGCAGAACTAAGACAAAATACATGGAATGTAAATTTAGTAACAGTAACAATGAAAGCAGAGGAGAAGTGAAGATTAAGAACCAAGAACTACCTGAGAGTGAATATTTTCGTTATTTAGGGTCAGTTATCACAACGACGGAGAGATTGATGCGAATGAGGCCTATAGGATTAAGGCATGATGGCTTAAGTGGAGAAGTACGTATGGAGTACAGTGTGATAAACGAATACCCACTTGTAGCGATCCCAGTTTTGCCACTTCGCTGAGTATGTCGGGGATCGAACTGCCTGGTCAGCTCGCGAGGGTCCAGGGGGCAGCGCCCCTTGGTGCATCCCAGGGGAGTGCCCTGGCGAGGTTGAAGGGTAGCGCCTCCGAAGCAAAAATACAAAATGCATTAGAAGTTGCTTGTCCGCTCGAGCGGTCGTTTATGCGCTCAAGTGGAGAATGTTTGGTTTTAGAAGTTTGACCTATCTGCAAAAGTACTGGAAAAGTGTATTTGACGCTCGAGCGGGGCTTTTCACGCTCGAGCGGACCATGTTATATCAGTTCGTGAATCTGATATTTCATATCACTTTTGTATATCTCTCTTTCTCTAAAAACCCTTTCCTCTCCCTTCTCTCTACATTTCCCTACGCCAAATTGGATCAAAACCTTGATTTCTCAAGATCCATTAGAGTTCTGTCATAAATTCTTCAGCAAAGTTGGTTAACTTTTCGAGGGCTTCGTTTTGTGCAGTGAAGATCGAGTTTTGACACTGTTGATTTTAGGAGTTTCATCTCATTTCTTCTTCAAAACTTGAGGTAGGGATTTTCTTAGAGTTATATATATATATATTTTTTTGCAAGATCTATATGATTTTTGAAATTATCTTTCGATAGCTTTAAAAATTGATTGTTGATTCAAGAAGTTGAGTGATTTTGAAAGTGGGTTTGTCTCTTGTTCTTTTAAAATAATTTTATGGGTTTTGATCTTTATTAATTGAAGAAAATATGATTTTTGAAAAGTGTTCTTTCAAAAGATTTGAGTTGTATAGTTTTGGTGAGAAAACCTAGAATTTGGGAATTTTTTTAAAAGAGACTGAAAATCCATGAATGATATTGTTATATTTATTTTGTGTGTCAAAATAAATGGATATTTGGAAAATTTCTTATTCATATTTATATAAATGATGAATTTCAGGGAATATGTGAATTGTTGTTCATTTTTGGAAATTATTGTTCAAAACGTTGAAATAGTCTTGAAATGACTAATTGTTGAGGATACTTGAGAAGAGGGAATTGTGTTATTCCTTGGATGATGAATTGGAATAAAAGTATTTATATTCATCTTGTGTTATTGGCATATCAATTCATTTGATTACATGAAACTTTGAAAGTTGATTTGAAAACTTGCATTGAGAAAAGAATGTTGAGAAACAAATTTTTATAGAATGGTTTTGGGATAAATACGTTGGTAAGTCTTGATAGGTGGTGTAGATGATATTGAATTAGTTGGCCTGAGAGTCCGAGGTGAAAGACTGAAAACCCGCGCGGATAGGTGTCGAGCCTTCCGGTTAATACCGGTAAAATGATAAATTGGTAGTACTTGTATAGTCTACTTGCAGACACCGACCTAGGGATTACCAGAGTCATATTTACCGCTCTTGAAATGAATTGTTAAGTTTTGAAGAATTGAAATTGCATGACATCATTGAGCATGATGGTTTTCAAAGAGGAAGATATGATTTTCTTTCAAAAGGACATAGCATGGCATATGCATTTCATCTCTTGAGACTTGTATAAAATGTATATACTTTGTTAAGGAATTCTTATTGGGCTTTATATTCACCCTACGGGATTTCTAGGCAGGAAAAGATGTGGTGATGCCGCCTAACTAGAGGCGAGGAAATGTGTGTTGAGAGTACAAGACTCTCATTTTGCTGTGACTCTGTGTATAAGCCAAGGGTTGTATGTGTGTGGGTTAAATAACCATTTTGTGTAACCAAGCTCAAGCCTTGGAAACTTGTAAACCCTTGGAGGTATTTATTTGTTTATTTACTTCTTGTTGGATTAATGTATTGTTGCATGAAGAACTATTGTATCATGTAATGTAAGTTTGGAGATTTATATTTGGTTTTCCTTGAAAGAGCCATGATTATTGTATTATCATTTGGGCTAAAAATTTGGAGCGTTACACACTAGACTAAAATGTAAGTTCTATAGAACGGCTATTAGACCAGCGATATATATAGGACGGAGTGTTGGGCAACCAATAAACAGTATGTCGATAAGATGAGTGTTGCTGAGATGAGGATACTAAGGTGGATGTGTGGCAAAACTAGACAAGACAAAATTAAGAATGAGTGTATTCGGAAATGGGTAGGAATAGTACCGATAGAAGATAAGTTGAGAGAGAATCGATTGAGATGGTTTGGTCATATTCAACGGAGATCAATAGAGGCAGTAGTGAAGAGATGCGGGATGGAAGTGTTAGGGGACGGGGTAGGCCTAGATTAACGTTGGCTAGTGTTGTAAATAGAGATATGGACCTACTTAATTTGACTAACGAAATGGCCTTTGATAGAGCCGTGTGGAGAAGGAAGATTCATGTAGCCAACCCCATTTGATGGGACTTAAGGCTTGGTTTGGTTTGGTTTGGTTTATAGTATCTCCAAGATTCATTGCCTCAAGGTGGATCCCAATATCAAGAATCCAAGATAAATAATTTTTTTTCCAGAAATGTCAAGAGTTGAGAATTCCAATTTTGAAAGATTTGACATATTTATGCACTCAGCACAATCAAAATAAAATATTTAGTATCACGTGAAAACAAAGAACTTATTTATACTTATCTCAATCGCTCAGTAACTTTTACTTCTCAGCTTGCTAGAATCTTCTGCTGATAATGCGTTATAAAATTAAAGCAAAAGAAGAGAAAATGAGAGCTAAAGAGAATACTAAAAAATTAGAATAAAGAGAGTAAATATTACTTCTCATTCAATCTTATACATACCAAAACATCTAGTAAACATTTGCTTATATAGACAAAATTTTGGTAGATACAACCTATGAATTTGGAGGAGTTGGAGATAGGAGATTAGTGAAGTAAAATGGTAAGGTTGGAGAAGTTGTTGAGGTTGGAGAGGTAAGTAAATTAATATAACCTTATCTACTAAGTCATGGTTTGGCAAACATTTTAGAGCTAAATAATTATAAAAAGATAAAATTGATTATAAAAGTTAATAAGATAAAATATTACTTTTTATCCATAATCATTACATTTTTTTTTTCATAAAAGTTAAAAAAATCTCAAAATAAAAACCAAACGAGACTAAAAAAGTCAGATTAAAAAAATCTCAACACAAAAAAATTGACTAAAAAAGCCAATCTCAAACAAATCCTAAATTCTATTATGTTTCATTAATCTCATCTTCTTATCTTGAATCAAAATAATATATTTTTATTGAGGCCAAGTTTGGAAAGATTAAATAAGTATATTTTTTGACTTTTTACGAAATATGGGTTGGATTTGGGTTGAATTTAAAGTGATGTATTAAAGAAGTGATGTGACTTAAATAAAATGATATGACTTAAATAGAATAGTGACTTTTTAACTTTTTAAATTTTTTTGAGAATGTCAAACTCGACCTGACTATCTAAATATTTTACAACACAAATCAATTTTTTTAGTTTTTGACGTTTAGCTAAAAGTTTGTATGAGTGGATTGCGACCTCACTTTTCTGTAACAATTTTGATTGATAGCTCGAATTTGCCTCCTCCGAATCCCCCTAATTTCCATTTTAAGTAAACTGTTTTTTTTTTTTATTTTCACTTGCCTTGCTTTTTTTTTTTTTTAATCCAAAAAAGCAATTTCGAGGGATTCGGGGGCACCCCCCTCGAGCTCCCCCGCTTTTCCCTTTCTGTAAAAATCAATAAATGTCATGTCGAGACAACCAATAAATGTACTTATGTCACTATCCATCACTTCTCACTTGGATTCAAAAAAAAAAAAAAAAAAAAAAAAAAAAAAAAAAAAGAAGTATAGTTATGTCAATAAAAATCAGTTACAGAATCATAAAAATATATAATATTTTAATTATTAAAATGTATAAATTTTATTTTTAATTTATAATTTTTTTTATTGTTATACTGTATTATTATTATTTTTTTAAAAAAATTATATTTCAATATAAGATTTTTTAGAAAACAAAAAAATTGCAATTCAAGTCATCAAACGATTAAAAATAAAAATAAAAAATTATAAAAAAAATTGATCATTGTAATAAATAAATTATTAATTTTTTTATTTTCTTTCAATTTAAACTATTTTTTATTATCGTTAACTAAAAATGATTATAAAAAAATATTTTAATTATTAAACTTATGTTCCGTTCACTAAAAGACAAAATAAGTTAAAAAAATCAATAAGATAAAATTTCATATCCAAACCATAACAAAAATAAATTAATGGTTTAAATTGAAATTAAATTAAAAAATTAAGATTTAAATTGATAAAATTAAAAAAAATAATATTTATTTGAATGCAATGGTTAAACTTTGGGATTTTGTTTATAATTTTTTTCAGAAAAAAAAGACTTATTTTAAGTTTAAATCTAAACTTGAGAGAACTTAAGGGACCTGTGAGATCCATCACAGATCCTATTTCAATAATTCAAACAGTTTATTTTATAAGACTCGCTATGTATATTATTCATGGATTATAAATATGTTTTCAAAAGTATCCCATGAATTTTTTAAAAACAATCACAATAAAATAAAATGTTATGATTTTTGAAACCAACCTAACTTTTTTCACTGATGATATACAACATTTCAAATTAAGATAAATTACACTGACACTCTCTTAATTTCTTTGAAATCACACTCATTCCTTCTTTATTCTTCGAAATATCATTACGCTGTAACAGTTGTGCCCATTTGTTTGTAGACTATCAAAAAAGATTTGAAATAGGTGTAACAGTTGTGCCCTTCAGCATAAAAAGATTTGAAATGTCAAAATTACCCTTCCGCTCCTCTCTTTCTCTTTCCTTCCTCACTTTCCACTCAAGGCCATAGGCCCAAGAGTCCGGATCCTAGGCCGCACAATCCTGCGGCCATCCCTGCCGCACCCCCAAAACGACGTCGTTTTGGGGGAAATTTCAATTTAAAAAAAAAAAAAAAAAAAAGCCAAGACTGAAGCTGGGGTGCAGATCCATGGCGTCTAAGTTCAAGTTCAGAGCCTGATTTGCTCGGATCTGGTCCTCCCCCTCTGGTTTGCAGATCCCCCTTCTTCTCCATTCTTCTCCCATTTTCTCCTCATCTTCTTCTCCCCTCCGGTTTCTGTCTTGTTTTTTTTTTTTTTTTACAGTCTTCTTCCTCCTCTTGTTTTTTTTTTTTTTTGTTCTCTTTACAGTCTTGATTTTCGATTTTGATCTGCCTATCAGAGTTTATATTTTTCACTTCTTGGTCATGATCCATCTGAAAATCATGACTCTCAAACCCAAAAACCATCATGATTTCTTTTCCTCTCTCTCTCTCTCTCTCTCTCTCTCTCTCTCTCTCTCTCTCTCTCTCTCTCCCCCCCCAAAGAATTTCTGTGAGAATTGTGGGTTTCTATGTGATTTTGAAGAAAATTTTGATTAGAAAGGGTTGTAGATTTGTGGGTTTTTTTATTTTTATTTTTTGAAAAGGTATACTGTTTTAGGGTTTCATTATTGTTCCGAAATACTCAAAAATTTCTGGAATCGCGTTCAGCATGAATCTGATCTATCTATTTTTATTCCAAGATTATATCCCTATAAATCCTCCGAAGAAAGATTGTGGATTCGATCTTGATACCGTGCATGGATTGATCAAAAGAGTCATTGTTTTCAGGTGCAGCATCATTAGAGTCTCTGTTTTACTCAGATCTGTTCCTTGGTTTTTGTTTGATTTTGGTGCTTGATTTGTTTGTTTATCACATTTTTACTGAGTTATGAACACTTTTTATTTGTAATTTCAAGGTTGTTTGATAGTATTGCTTCCAGACAGAGTGGTTCAGGCACTGAACTTGAACTTAGACACCATGGATTCTTCACCCCAGCTTCAGTCTTGGCTTTTTTTGGTTTTTTTTTTTTAAATTGAAATTTCCCCCAAAACGACGTCGTTTTGGGGGTGCGGCAGGGATGGTCGCAGGATTGTGCGGCCGAGGATCCGGACTCATAGGCCCAAAACCTTTATATATATGAGCAGTGCCTTATACCCCAGTGGAGGTCGCACCCCCAGTGAGGTGGCGTACCCTCATTGGCTGACAGTCCAAAAAAAAAAAAAAAAAATTTTCGCTCAATCACGAGCCTCCACCTCACTGGGGGTCGACCCCAGTGGGGTATAATAATTGCAAACAAAGTGGGGGCATAAAAAAATTACTATACATATTTGGAATGGATCTCGACTGTCTCCGGTCAAGAAGTGTGACAGTCTAGTTTAGTCTCGCTCATTGAATTTATTTTTAGTTATTTTTTTTAATAATTTAAATTATTTATATTTTAGAATTTGTTAAGATATAAAAAAAAAATTTATCCAAAAAAATGAGAGAGAAAAGAGAAAAAATGATTGATTGATGTGTGGGATATGAGATAAGAAGAGAAGAGACAAAACAAGTGATTGAAACCAGTTTTGAAAAAATTATAAACTAAACAAAAGCTCTGTTTGATATAGTTTTTAAAATGAGTTTTGAATTTTATTTTGAAAGATAAGTCATTGAGAAGAGTTTTAAAAGTTAAAAATTTGTTTGGTTATGAGTTTTAAAAATAGTTTTGGAATGATTTGTAAATTTTTTTTTTAATTGAATAGATGAGTGTAAGAGAAAATTTGAATGAATAATATGTAGAATGTGAGAAAAGATGATAAAAGAAAAAAGTGATTGATTGATATATTAATAAAAAAAAAGAGGGAAGAAAAAATTGAGTTTTAAATTATATTTTAAATTTATTAATCAAATATTTTTTTTAATATATTTTTTTTTTCATATTTTAAAAATTAAAAAACATTACCTTCAGACTTTTCAAATTAGAGATCATTTTTCCAAAAGAAAAGATTGCTTCGCTTTCTTGACTTGTGTCAATGGGAAGTGAATGGAAAATATTTATGATTTTCAATAATTGCAAACAAAGTGGGGACATAAAAAAAGTACTATACACGTATGGAATGGGTCTGGACTGTTTACAGTTAAGATCTGTTACAGTCTAAGTTTGGCCTATTATATATATATTTTTATGATAATTTGAATTGTTTATATTTAAAGATTTTTGTAAAAAATTATGTTAATCAAATAACGGATATTATATATTCGGATAACTTTTATCTGAAAAAAATGGACAGCCAAAAAATTAACAGTTCATAAAAAAAAATGATTCGAATATATAGTATCAGTTATCCAATCGACATAATTTTTTACAGAAATAATATATTCAATAAATTTTAATTTTTAAACGGTTCAAATTATTAAAAAAAATTTAAAAATGAATCTAATGAGCCGAATTGGACCCTCCAGTTTGTATAGGCAAGCCACCACCATATGGAATTTGGATGAGAGCTAAAGAAAATGAACAAGTCTGGGACCAGACTTGTGGTCCTCAAATCTGTCCATAATGATGATATTTGGTTAGGATTAAATTTGTACAATATAAAATTTATGTATAAAGTAAATCTAAATAATTAAATGATAATTGTAGATAATTTTTTAATAGTTAGGTTTGGATTTACTCAAAGAAAATTTTAGGACACAATTTACCTTACCAAAGTGAAACCGCAGTGTTTTGCACTCAAATCACCTACTTGCCACCACTACTTACCACTCACCTACCACCACTATCCACCACCAGCCACCTGCCACCCACTACCACCAGCCATCTGCCACCCACCCGCCACCACCACCCACCACCACCATCACCTACCACCTGCCACCACCACCCACCACCACCACCCATTCGCTACCACCTATCACCCGCCACCGTCACCCACCCACCCACCCACCCACCCACTACCACCACCACCACCACCACCTGCCACCTACCCGCCACCACCCACCACCACCCACTTACCACCACCATCCACCACCCGTCACCACCACCACCACTACCACCACCCACCTGCCACCACCACTCACCTGCCACCACTAACCACCACCCACTCGCTACCACCCACCACCCGCCACCGTCACCCACTCACCCACCCACCATCACCACCCGCTATCCACCTACCCACCATCACCACCTGCCACCCCCCATCCACCTGCCACCACCCGCCATCTGCCACCACCACCCGCAACCCGCCACTGTCACCTACCCACCCACTACCACCACCCACCACCCACCCGCCACCACCCACCATCACCACTTTCCACCACCGTCTTCCGCCGCCACTTGCCACCACTTGCCATTTCTCATTTTTTTTTTATATTTTTAAAATTTGTTAAATATTTTGTCAATTACCAAACGTATTTGTAATTTATGTTTTTCTAAAAATAAATAAAAAATAAATAAAAATCAATTTATAAAATTTTTATAAATATAAATTAAAAACATAAACGTTATCAAACACAACATTGTTGTTTTATATTAGCGCCTCCGCTATAGCCACCGAGAAGACCACCATCACTGTCAATGTTCACTGACACAACAATTTCCTCTACCCCTACGACCATTGTTCAATTGTTGAGGTTAAACTGATGGTGAGGGATGAACTAATCTTCCCTAATCATTTTCTCTCTCTCAAACCTTTTTTACCTCTATAAAATTACAATATCATATTTGTTTGAAGGACTTTTCTTAAGTGTGCATTGCATATGGTATGCAAGGCACTTACACCTTTCTATTTTGCATTTACACATTTGTATGTATTGGGTTATATCAAAATATTTGAAAACTTACACATTGGTGACCTGCTAAGCAGGTCACTTTCCAGGTAAATTAATAAAATAATATATTATATGACTAAAGGTGTAAATGATCACAAAAAATGTATAAGTTTTCACAAAAGACGTATATTTTCACGAAAGGCGTAAGCAATTTCAGAAAAAGGCGTAACTGATTTCTGAAAACTTATGCTTTTTGTGAAAACTTATGCCTTTTGTGAAAACTTACACATTTTCTGAAAACTTCCACCTTTTTCTGAAAACTTACGCCTTCTGTAAAATTATTTACACCTTTTATGAACACTTATGCCTTTTGTGAGTTGACTTACCAAAGGTGTAAACAAACGAAAACTTACACATTTTGCTTAAACTTACACCTTTTCGTGAAAATAGTTACACCATTTTTGAAAAGTTACTCATTTTGTGTAAGAATTTTTGGCATAACATTTATACTTTTTCTTTGAACTTACACCTTTTGTGGAAGCCCAACTTAAAGCTTTTTCGGAAGTCACTTATACCTTTTGTGAAAAAATAAATTCATCAAATTTACACCTTTTGCTTAAGCTTATACCTTTTCGTGGAAGTGCTTATATTTTTTTTTGAAAAGTTACTCTTTGTGTGTAAGAATTTTTGGCATAACATTTATACTTTTTCTTTGAACTTACACCTTTTGTGGAAGCCCAACTTAAAGGTTTTGTGATCGGAAGTCACTTATACCTTTTGTGAAAAAATAAATTCATCAAATTTACACCTTTTGCTTAAGCTTATACCTTTTCGTGGAAGTGCTTATATTTTTTTTTTTCAAAAAGTTACTCCTTTTGTGTAAGAATTTTTGGCATAACATTTATACTTTTTATTCGAACTTACACCTTTTGTAGAAGCCCAACTTAAAGGTTTTGTGATCGGAAGTCACTTATACCTTTTGTGAAAAAATAAATTCATCAAATTTACACCTTTTGCTTAAGCTTATACCTTTTCGTGGAAGTGCTTATATTTTTTTTCAAAAAGTTACTCCTTTTGTGTAAGAATTTTTGGCATAACATTTATACTTTTTATTCGAACTTACACCTTTTGTGGAAGCCCAACTTAAAGATATAAGTGACTTCCGATCACAAAAGGTATAAGTGACTTCCGATCACAAAACCTTTAAGTTGGGCTTCCACAAAAGGTGTAAGTTCGAAGAAAAAGTATAAATGTTATGCCAAAAATTCTTACACAAAAGGAGTAACTTTTTGAAAAAAAATATAAGCACTTCCACGAAAAGGTATAAGCTTAAGCAAAATGTGTAAATTTGATGAATTTATTTTTTTACAAAAGATATAAGTGACTTCCGATCACAAAACCTTTAAGTTGGGCTTCCACAAAAGGTATAAGTTCGAAGAAAAAGTATAAATGTTATGCCAAAAATTCTTACACAAAAGGAGTAACTTTTTGAAAAAAAATATAAGCACTTCCACGAAAAGGTATAAGCTTTAGCAAAAGGTGTAAATTTGATGAATTTATTTTTTCACAAAAGGTATAAGTGACTTCCGATCACAAAACCTTTAAGTTGGGCTTCCACAAAAGGTGTAAGTTCGAAGAAAAAGTATAAATGTTATGCCAAAAATTCTTACACAAAAGGAGTAACTTTTCAAAAAAAATATAAGCACTTCCACGAAAAGGTATAAGCTTAAGCAAAAGGTGTAAATTTGATGAATTTATTTTTTCACAAAAGGTATAAGTGACTTCCGATCACAAAACCTTTAAGTTGGGCTTCCACAAAAGGTGTAAGTTCGAAGAAAAAGTATAAATGTTATGACAAAAATTATTTCACAAAAGGTGTAACTTTTCAAAAATAGTGTAAGTTATTTCAAAAAAGATGTAAGTAGCTTCACAAAATGTGTAAGTTTCGTTTTCACAAAACGTATAAATTTCACTAAAATGTGTAAAATTTATAAAAAAAAAAATTATTTTACAAAAGGAGTAACTTTCTAGAAAATTATTCCTTTTATGAACATACACCTTTTCTGAAAATTATTCATTTTATGAACATACACCTTTTCACAAAAAATGTAAATGACTTCAAAAAAAGATTTAAGTTTGGCTTTCAAAAAAAATATAAATTTTAATAAAATGTATAAATTTTATGTAAAAATTTATTTCAAAAAAAAAAAATAACATTTCAGAGTGTTCATGTAATAACCCCGACCCTGATTAACGCTAATTAGAACGTAATTATGCCTAGTAATGATGAAGAGGAAATTTGGAATTTATTTGCATGTGTATTGCATGAAATATGTGTTTTTTTTTTTTATCTGTTCAGTGTCGGAATATCTGTTCGTGTTTTAAACTTTAGACTGCAAATTGGAAGCCTTATCGGCACCCGATTCCGAAATTGATTAGTGTTTTGAACTCGTTAGATTTTATGTAATTTTATGGTATATTTTACCAAATGTGATTAGGTATGATTAAATTAGATTAAAACAAGTTAATTTGCATAGTTGGCATAATTACCAAATTGCCATGGTGAGTGGGGCCATTGTTTATTATTATTCTAGAGCCTTATTGCATTCAATACAAACATTTCCTCAGCCTATTTTCATGGTCCTTGCCGACTAGGGGGAGAAGGTGAGAGGAAAGTGTGAGTTCAACTTGTTCACCTAGAGAATTGTTTGGGAATTGAAGGATTTGAAGCTTAGATTGCATAGTTGAGCTTGTTCTTCTTGCATTCAAGACTTAGGTAAGGATTTTATCTTCTCAATGTTGTGTATAAACCAATTCTTCCATCATTCATGCTTCATTGTAGAGCTAAGGCATGTTTAAGTCTAATAATGTTGAATTGGAGCCTAGTTCATGCATGCATGGCCATTTTGGTACATTTTGGAGTTGAATTCATGGTAGATTGTACATGCATGCTCATGTTGTTATTAAAGTCCATGTTTTCATTTTGTTCTCCAACTATTGAGCTCTTCAGAGCAAGAATTGAAGCTTGAATTTGGTTTAAAGTTCATGCATTTCATGTTTTCAAATTGTTCTTGAAATGAGTTTGAAAAATGGCTTTTATTGACTCACTCTTGGCCCTTGCATGTGCAAATTGGCTTTTGAAAATTGTTTTACATTGTGTTTAAAATGTTTTCCTAGAATTTGGGCCCAAGAGGTTGAGTTTTTGGTTGAAGAATGCTTGGTTCGAACTTGGAAGACAAATCTGGAAATTCCAGATTTTGCTTCCTCGCTCGAGCGAAGGATTCCTCGCTCGAGCGAGCACCTTTTTGTCCAGGGCTCCGCTCGAGCGAGCATCGACCGAGCATCGCGCGTAGATTTCCAGCAACCAGTACTTTTACTGTTTCATCAGACCGCTCGAGCGAAGGAAGGTTCGCTCGAGCGAAACCTTTGATTTTGGTGAGCTCGCTCGAGCGAGCATCGAGCGACCATCGCGCGAAAAATTTCAACATCCAGTATTTTTACTGTTTCATCAGACCGCTCGAGCGAGGGAAGGCTCGCTCGAGCGAAGCCTTTGATTTTGGGAGCTCGCTCGAGCGAAGGAAGGCTCGCTCGAGCGAGACCCCTGTTTTCAGCAACTTTTGAAAAATGTTTTCTAAGGCATTTTTGCATCCACATTCCATCCTAGGCATTCCTAGGCCATGATTAAGACTCCATACTAAGGGTAAGGGGTTAGATATACACTTAGAATCATGGATGTGAGTTTTGTACAATTGAAGTGCATGTTTCAAAGTGTGTACCCGTAATGTGTTATGTAGGTCACGTGCCGCAATCTGTTGACCCTTTGACTTCGTCTACTTGTATCAACGCCCACTGTGAGTAATAACTTTGTAAAGTTATGTTCAATGTTATGTATTTTCAGTATACTATGATACGAAATGATTGATTCTTTGAAAAGCTATGATATGTTGGAAATGAATGAATGAATGTCTAGTTTTTCTGAAAAGTATTTGTGGCACCCTTAGTCCGGATGGCCCTTGCCTGGGGGTAACAATACCGTGGCTACTTGCGCGCAAGATATGGATCCTTGTGGTCTTCGGACCTACCTGTTGTGGTCTTCGGGCCTACCTGTTGTGGTCTTAGGACCTACCTGATCTGATAGCTAATGGGTGTACCACATATGATCTTATGCAAAATCTGAGTTTGATTATGAATATGAACATGTATCTGAATCTATTTCTGATAAGACTGTGTTTATGATATAAATTCTGATTTCTAATTCTGTGATGGACATCGTTCATTTAACCCTTTACTCTGTTATTATTCACTGGGCTTTCGCTCACTGTTTTATTATAAATATGTAGGTGAGCCGGCACAAGACCCTGGCCAGAGTTGATGGCCCCCTGTTTTGTTTTTGGTCAGCCACCTGTTGCGCCTCCCGAGGAGGTTCCGCCTGAAGCCTAACCCTGTGGCAGTTTTGTACCTCATGCTAGTCAGAGGTAGTGTGTTTGTGAAGTCGGACCTTGGGACGTACTTATGTAAATATTTTGTACATATCGGTGTACTTTGACTAGCATGTTATGTATATAAATAAGCTTTAAATTTTCTGTCTCATGTACGTCATCACAGCTCATTGGACCTTGTTTACTTTCTGTATTTGCTTCCGCAGCCCCTTGTTATTTGTTATTCTGTTTGGAGGCCGTAGGTAATCCACGGATTACTGGCCGGTTACGTCGCCAAACCTATAGGGGCGGGTTTGGGTCGTGACAGTTCATAACCATAAAAGGAGTAAATCTTCATTTCAAGGTTCATAAACACAGAAGGAGTAAACATTTTGGGACAACCACTGAACAGTTACCACCAACATAATCATAAAAGGAGTAAGTCTTCATTTCAAGGTTCATAAACACAAAAGGAGTAAACATTTTGGGACAACCACTGAACAGTTACCACCAACATAACCATAAAAGGAGTAAGTCTTCATTTCAAGGTTCATAAACACAAAAGGAGTAAACATTTTAGGACAACCACTGAACAGTTACCACCAACATAATCATAAAAACAATAAATCTTCATTTCAAGGTTCATAAACACAAAAGGAGTAAACATTTTGAAACAATCACTGAACAGTTACCATCAACATTACCATAAAAGGAGTAAGCCTTCATTTCAAGGTTCATAAACACAAAAGGAGTAAACATTTTGGGACAACCACTGAACAGTTACCACCAACAGTTTCTCTGTTCTGTCTCTCACCCACGCACACAGAACAGTTACCACCAAATCTCACCCCCGCTCACCACTCAACCATCGCTGGCCACCGTCACATGCCACCGTCGCACATCGCCACCATCGCAAATCACCACCGCCGCTGTTGCAGGTTTTTTTCTCTCTCTCTGTCGATCTTGGTCTCTCTCTGTCGATCTGTGTCTCTTCTCTGTCGATCTCCGTCGATCTCGGTCTATCTCTGTCGATCTGTCTCTTCTCCGTCGATCTCGGTCTATCTTTGTCGATCTGTCTCTTCTCTGTCGATCTCCGTCGATCTCGGTCTCTCTCTGTCGATCTCCGTCGATCTCGGTCTCTCTCTCTCTCTCTCTGCCGATCTCTCTGTCGATCCGTCTATCTCGGTCTCTCCGTCTCTGTCGATCTTGGTGTCTCTCTCTCTCCCTTCCTCTATATTAAAAACAGGTTCTCTTTTACCTTGAGATACTTGGTTGGATTTGGACTTGGATTGGTTAATCCAAGGCTGTCTTACTGCCATTACAAACCCCTAAAATCTTATAGCAATTTATCACTAACATTTCGCCAATCCAAATGCTAAAATTCCTGGAAGATCATTTTCTTTTCTCATAATTAATCAGAAAAGAGCCACTTTCACAAACCGACGATCGAAACCCTCACTCACTCTTAACAGTTTTTATCTTCTTCTTCTGATTCAGAAAGAGTGAGATCATGGAGTGGTGGAGATGGGATCTGGAGCTGGAAGCTTCCTCAAGGTCGTTGCTAACAACTTCGATGTTCTCGCTGGGTATCTCTCTCTATCTCTCTATCTACTTTACCCAAATTCTATTGATACAGAGACAGTCGGACAGAAATCAATTTCAATGCCCTTCTCTCTTGTTCTTTGCTTCGCAGCTATGCTCTTGTTCTCTTTTTGTTTTCTCAAATATGAATTTTCTACACTTTACTCAAACCAACCCTAAATACGTTATTTTATTTTAAATTTTTTCCAATTTTGAGTAAAAATAGTTTGCTTTCTAGGTCTACATCCTAAAAATTTAAAAAGAAAAACTGGAACAAGTTATGATTACCATGCCTTCTGTTTTTTCTTCAAATCTTTGAGGTGGATAATAGTTGTGCCATTGGGGCTTTGATTTCAAAACCGTAATCGTAAAGAATGAATATTTACTTTTCTATATAATTTTTTGTTACTTCATAGCTGTCTAATCGATTGTTAGTGTGAGGTTGTAGATCAAACTTCAAAAAGAAATCCGAAGTTTTTATTTTTCTCACTCATCTATGTATCTCTAACTTTGGACCCTCTTGAATTCTGGTTATTGTGTGTGTTTCTTATTCAAAGATACCAATGAAGTTCTATGAAAGTTCAGATTGGATCCAAAACCTGGCTGTTTGATTTATATGTTATGGAGTTCCTTTAAATGGTGTTTGGTTATATAGATTTGGAACTGAGTGCTGGATCCTGGGATTTTGTAGTCCTTGGGAGTTGAGGCTTATATATCATGGCAAGGATTAAACCTCAAGCTCTGCTACAACAAAGCAAGAAGAAGAAGGGTCCAAGTCGTATCGGTGCCACTACAGTTATTTTATACAGCTTAATTATAGTTGTGATGGTGTTTTTCCTGTTTGCTAGTTAAAAGTTTATATTTTTAAAAATTTATTATGTCATATATGTGAATAGTCATGTGGCTTGTTTCTAGTTATTAATGCCTTATATCATCACTCCACATTGGCAGTTTCAAGCAGGCCTTCGAAGTGCCCTTTACTACAATTTCCAAGAAGATACTTTTTGAGGATTTGTTGCGACTGTTTCCAGTTGCATCTTCACCAAAATCTGCGTCCTTAAGTTTTCCTACATCAGTATCATATTACCAGGTATGTCCTTCAGCACATAAGGTTGTCTTTCAAATTTGATACATGCTAGGTTGCATGATAAATTGAATATCTGTTTTTCTTTGAAATTCGTGGAACTTAAATTGAATAAATTGCACTGATTTTGTTGGTCGTGTTGTGGTTGTGGATGTTGGTGCTGGTAGTGGTATTCTGTCATTATTTGCCGCTTTGGTTGTCTAAGTTTTATCTGTGTTTGCGCATGAAAATATACTGACATAATAGATTTATCTTTGTCTGTTGGTCTTCTAATAGTTTTATCTGTGTTGGTCTTGTCAAATCTTTGTCTGTTGGTCTTCGATGAGAACATTAGTGATCATTGTTGTTTGTTGACATTACATATCTTTCAAATTCTCGTTTATATTGCCTTTGGTTACAGTTAGTAAATTTTGTGCCCCCCTTTTAAATGTAACTGTGTTCTGTGATGTTCAGGCAGCTGAGATTCTTGTGAAGGAAGGGATCAGTGCTGAGGTATAAAATACATTAAATGAATATGGTAGTGTTGGTGTAAGACCTAAAATCATTCAAGTATCAGTTTTAAATATGGTAGTGTTGGTTTACTGTTTAAACAGGTTATAAATCTTCGCTCAATTAGGCCAGTAGATAGGGCCACAATCAATGCTTCAGTTCGGAACACAAGTAGACTGGTGACAGTTGAAGAAGGGTGCCCTCAACATGGTGTTGCTGCTGAAATCTGGTGTGTATCTCTTCCCACGTGCTTTCCTCATGCAGAATTTGATTGTGATATATAATTTACTTGTACATAGATGGATATACATATACATGCACACACACATGATATTGTTGTTTTGATTATGTGCTTGTTATTTTAAATAGTGCCTCAGTTATAGAGGAAAGCTTTATAGAGGAAAGCTTCATGTATCTTGATGCTCTGGTAGAGAGGATTGCTTATTACTGAAAATTTAATTAGTGCATCACTTATGTCTGTGCCATTGTTTTATAGAGTGGAAAAGCTTTTATTGCAAAGCGAATGCAAGTGCTTGAGCTTGTAGGCAAGGAGACCATGGATCTTCTGATTACAGAAACTGGTATTGAAGTCGATAAGAAGGGAGCGCAAGCACAAGATGATGAGGATCAATTGTTTGAAGAAGTGACATTTGATAGATGCTTCTACATATACGGAGGTCCAGAACAGTTGGAGATCACCTTCTTTATCTTCTTGGTTGAATGTCTTTCAATTCAATGCCATCTGGAATGATAGTTCTGGATGAAGATTCTAAATTGCTATCATTTGCAGGAATTGGAGTCTTTGTCCAACCACTATGCTTTGTTATTTAACCAAAGAAAAGCGAAGCAATTATCTGAATAGAAGTCTTTTTATGACGGAAAGCTAAAACAGGTGCAACTAATTTCAGTTTAAGTTTTGAAATTGATGGAAGTGCCACAGCATCAGAAAATGGAAAGAAAATAGAGACTGGAGCTGAGGGGAGTGCTGATGAGATGAAGAATCTACACAACTCAAGTGTCAAAAAGGTTGCTGAAATGGCTGCGGGGTAATCTTGCCTCAAACAATCTGTTTCAGTTTTCAACTCTATTAATGCTATTAAGTAGGTATAACCAGTGTTGTCTGATTCCAATTGCAGATCCAAGCCAGATCTATTCCGCCACTTTTGGAAGGCAAAGATATTCTTGGAGTTGCAAGGACAGGTTCTGGAAAGACCCTTGCTTTTCTAATACCTGCTGTGGAGAAGTTACATCAAATCCGAATAGAGGTAATTGTCATTTGCCCAACTAGGGAACTTGCCATACAGGTAAATATTCTGGTTTTTATTTTATTTTTATTTTTTGACTTATCGATATCAATCTTTTCCGAAGATAGCCTGTGATGTGATTCCAATTATTAATCCTACACTCTAATCCTCTCAATTACAACTCTTTTTGTGATATATGTACTTTCTAAACAAGCAAATTGAAATGACAAAATCATTATAGAATAAAGCCATCCCTATTGTATCCTTTTTTCTGCAAAGATAATAAATCTAGAAGGTTAATATTGATATGCATTAACAGACTCATTATTTTAAATTTCAGTTCATGTCTATCTGAACAAGTAATCTTTTAAATGGTTACAATTGTGTTGGAGTTCTTCATAGTCCTTGATTTTTACTTCCACAATATTGTGTATAGGAGATATGGAAGGCTTCTATAATGAAATATGTCTTGAGCACAAAAAGGAATAATTTGCAACTGGAAAATTAGTCTGTCACGCTGGAAGCTGTACTGTGTACTTAGTTACTATTTATCATAAGGAAATACATTCTGGATTTTTAGGAAATTTTGTGTGTGTAACTTTATTCAATTCTGTGATTAGAATTTCTTTTGAATTAGGTTACCAGAAGAGAGAGAGCTTAACGATTCAGTTAAAACTAAATCTCTTAGATGACATGGGCTAGGAAACTGTTTGTAAATGCCTACTTATTTGGCTTGAAGAATGGATAAGAACTACACTGTGTCCCTCGTTTGAATAGGTGTTACGTGGAACGACAACATGCCTAATGAGATTTAATGCTGGATTCAACAGAGGATATCCATGTCAGAAATCTGAACGACAGGTGGTTTCTAAGGAACCTCCTAGCAGACCTCGTGGATGAAAAAACAATGAACAACCAGTTTGAAGAGCCCGATCAACCCATGCAGAGTATTGAGGAAATCATGCAGATAATTGCTGAGGCTACCGTACCTGCAGCTGGGACGCAGAGTCTCAACCAGTATCTAACTGGCAGCCTTGATATCGATGATGAGATGGATGATGACCTCGATAGTGATCTCGACATCGATAGCAGTGGAGAAATAGTCTATGCAATGTGATTGTAGCACAATCCCGTATCAGAGGATCAGATGATTTGGTCATTTCAAGGGACAATTGACACTTTCTGCTTTGTTCTGTATGTTTTCTATTTCCAACTGGCATTTGTAATTGTATGTACCATAACATGGTTATTCAGCAATATGTTGTCCAATGCTTCTAATATTTGTATTATAACTTTGTCATCTTCTTGACTCTCGTTTAGTTAGTTTGTTGGATTGCATTAGGACCACGTTGTGATGAAAGTATGATACGATAATTCGCTATAGCAATACTTTACCATATTATTTGCTTTGAATATACCATTCTTGGAAGACTTGCTGGGACAATGTCAAGAAGAGTTGAACAATCAGTAAATTCATACATTCTTGTCTAGATTAGAACTTGATGGCCGGCATGCTGACTTTGATCTTTCTGGCACTTCTTTTGGTTGGATAATGTACTGCATTTTTTAACTTTTTTTGGGACTAGAAACTAGATATGAGCTGATATTCAGTGTGTGGTTTGCTTTGGTTGGATGAATAAAGCACCACAGGATTTGGTTTTGGTACGACTCCAACATTTGGGCAATCAACTTCAGCTTCTGGTAGCAGCAGCTTTTTTTGGAACTGCTCTGTCTTCTTTTGGTGATCAGAATTCCTTCTTAGGTGGGTATTTAAAATAGTTATTGTTGGTTTGCTACCAATATGAATCATTATTATTTTCTCAATCTATTTTGCAGGAGCCCAGTCCACGACACCAACATTTGGAACTACAGGCTTTGGACAGTCAGTTTTTTGCAGTCAACATGGACGAAGTAGAGTAGCAGCTTACACTGCTACTGCTGAAGTAGATGACGGAAGTAGTGCTGCTAAACTGGAGTCCATTTCTGCCATGACCATTAACAAAGACAAAAGCCATGAAGAATTGAGGTGGGAGAGCGTTTCGAAATTACTGGTGTTGGTGATCCATCTGGAAGGGGTCTAGGTTTTAGCTATGTTCACAGTGCTCAAAGGCTCCAACATCAAATGCAATGGTGAAGAAAAAGCAAGCTGTTAGTCGGGGAGGTTCAACTGTAACTGGAACAGATGCTGAATCTGTGTGTTCTGAATCTGTTCTGAATGTGTGTGTTCTGTATTTTAAATTTAGATGCTGAATGGTGAATCTGGGCTAAAAAAATTTAGATGCTAAATCTGTGTGTTCTAAATCTGTAACTGGAACAGATGCTGAATGGTGAAGAAAAACCAATGGCCTTAATATTTTATATGTTCTGAATCTGTGTGTTTTGTATTTTAAATTTAGAGCAACATGTAGTCTAATGTGCTGCTTTCTTTTTTCTGGTCATGGACTGATTGTTGTGGCTGCCTACTATTGGAGGCTTCCTTCAGGTTGGAGACTTCCTTCAGGATGATCTGTGTGACAGGTAGAACAACAATAATTTATGCCATGGTCTTGGTAGATAATCTGCCAGAATCTGGTCTGAGCATCACTATGCTGCTGTTGCTTTTGGTCTAGGTGGATGGCTGCTGTGTTCTACAGATGGTGGAGCTGTATGTCCAAATGTTCTGCAGAGGGTGAGCTGTTGTGATCTAGTTTGCACTAGTTGACCAAATGAGTATTGTTGTAGAAGGTTTTAAAACAAGTGCAAGTCTCCAGTATTAATTCTTTATGTATCTGTGTCTTTTATGAACCTCCATGTTCATACTATTCGACAAATCTGATAGTCTTAATTTTGTACAGAGTTAACTTTGTTTGCAAGAACATGTATTGTATATAAAATGGCATTTTCTGAAATATTCTCGGTTGCCTATGCTTTGCCAATTCCTTAACATCTATTTGTGTGGTGATTTTTATCATCTTTTGATTTTGAACTTATTTGTTTTTATTCTATGATGAAAGAATACCAAATGGCAAAATCTGTGAAACTGTAAAACTGTTTACACAATTTTTTTACACACCAATTCGTTACACACTATTTTTTAACACACCAACTGCCAAAATGTGTAAAATCTGTAAAACTGTTTGTGTAGAAATAAATATAATGACAAGGTTTGAAATTAACAAATTGTATTATTCACAATCTCCTCATAAATTACTATTAAATATATTAAACATCAAGCAAAATACATCATATTTCAAACATTAAGCAATTTATCCTCATTGACAATTTTCAAAAATTTAGGACAAAAAAAATGGAAAAAATAGGCAATATACTACCATATTTCAAACAATAAACAACCTGGTGAGGTCATATTCACCAAAACACCCACCATAAGAATTTTTTTACACACAAAACATATCATACTAACTCCCAAAAGTAAGCAAAAAGTGTTCATAAACAAATTGGGACAACCACAAAACCCATAACATATTCAACTATCAATTTAGTCTAAGCATAGTAAAACAATGAAAAGGCCAAGGTCAAGGCTCCTTAGAAAATTCATCTCTGTCTTCAACATCTTTTGTTCCCAACTCTTCTTCATCTCCCTCATCATCATCATCTTCATCTCTTCCCAACTTTTCTTCGTGTCCCTCATCCTCACCTTGTCCTCCATCCTCGTGAGGGGTATCTACATTTTTTTTTGTCAATTCATTCAATGTCCTTATACAGATTTTAGAAGATCACTCTTTTCTTTCTCCTAGATCTCTTCTGAGATTCTCAAACGTTGAATGTCGTCCTCCTTAAATTTCAAACCAACATGCAACTCTTCCATCTTTCAGTTTAAGCTCTCAATATCCAATCTGGTAGCAGATACAGTTGCTTCCAAATGCTTGATCATAGCATCTGTGTGCAAAACAAGAAGCAAGTCTATTAATAAAAATTTAGATCAAAAGCCAATTGTTGTTATCATGTGATAAGACTTACAACTCCTAGACACTAATCCACATGCAAAAACACTTCTGCAATCACATGAATATAGAAGTATGCCTCTGTTTCCAATTGGAATAGCTTATGTGAAACTCCAAATGCATTAAAATTCATTAAATAAATCATTAAGTTATATGTGTGATATTACTACTATCACTAATATAGGAAGAGCATGGTGGCAGCAGCAGCAAACTGGTAATAGAGACCATTAAAATTCATTAAATAAATCATTCAGTCAAATGCGTGATATTACTACTATCACTAATATAGGAAGAGCGTGGTGGCAGCAGCAGTAAACTGGTAATAGAAATCGAGCTCAATTCAACTCACTCAGCACTTCTTATTGTTACAACAACTGTTCAGATTGTCTTCAAATGTTAATGATATTATGAAAACCCATATTTTGGTCAAATCTATTAATTTCTCAAATAAGGAAAGGTGGTCACATAAGGCATGGACCTCGGCTGCACCTTACTATATGCAAGATGTGAACCATCAGGTATGTTAACCTCAAAGTGTTTTCATGCAGCTTTTTTAGGATGCAAGCTTTAATTTGCTACTCATTAATACATTATTATAAACAAAAAGTTTAAATAAATGAGAAGCAAGTACCTCATTTGTGACAAAAGCAAACTTTTCGTTGGCAATTTCGTAACCGCATTCACCATGACCCTACGTATACAACATTGGTCTAATTATACAGTTTTAGTTATAGCAAAATTGGGATGAAGCAAGGAATGCAATTCTGAAACAAAGTATTTTAGGTTTTTAGCTAATATAATATTCAAAAATATATGCCAGCTTCCCATTTTTAGCGACACTAATAGTTGTTGCAAATTCACCTATGCAAAATTCAAATCACATTCATTCAACCTTCAAACTAAATAACAAATAAAAATCCATCATAATAGTAACAACTTACTTTTTTGTAATAATAATAATGATAACAACAACAATAACAAAACCATCATAATAATAACAAAAGAAACGTAGCCTGCTCATTCCAGAAGATCATGAAGAAAACTGATACAGGTTTTGTGATCAACACTTAAAGCAATATTTTGAAACTAGAACCCACTCAGTAGTTGGACAACCCATACGATAAATAGTATAGCTTTTAAACATTGAAAACCCCTAAGCCATTTTCCCCAAAATTTTATTTCTGCCTACATTTCTCTAGGTTATCTGAAAGAGCAAATTAATCAGTCTCCAAACAATAGCAACCAATGAAAAAAGCTCTTTGGAAGTCTTACCATTGAAAGGTGAACACTGCAATGGCAACTCTTGTCCTTTGGAGGTACCTTTTTACCTTAACCAACCACCAATCTTTGAAACAAACCTTTTCATTTTTAAAACCTGAATAAAGAGCAAAAGAATCAATAAATACCATGAAATCCACATTTAAAAACAAAACAAAAAAATAAATTAACATCATGTGCTTGTTTTAACTGATAATAATTTATGAATCTAAAAATCCGAAACGTTGTACCTGAAGATTTATAAACTAAATCCCAAGTCAATCCCATAATGCGCATTCACCAAGCAATTTTCATTAAACAAAGAATGATTGACAAGACAGTTTGATAAATAATTATGCAGTCCTTACACTTGAGTCCTGGAAATCCTTTCCTCTCCATTTGATTTTCAATTTTAGAACATTTGTCCACTCACCATGGCAAACATGTTAACACTTAAACTAACAGAAATTAACATTGCAACAATTCTGACACAAGGGAGTAGGAGATTAATTTTGATGGGGCACGGTTCAAAGAATTGCAAACAGTTGGGGTTGGTCTCGTTATTCGAAATTCGATGGGTGAAGTTATGGCTGCAATGTCAGAGCAATTACCATTCTGGGTACATGCCAACTGTGCTGAAACATTTGCTGCAGCCAAGGCAATTGAGCTAGCAAAATATTTGGGCTTTTCTGATATTATTCTAGAGGGGGATTCTTTAAATATTGGAGATGCTCTACTCCTACTTGTAACATACAGAAACTTTAAAATCAAAAACTTTAAAATCAAGACCATTTTGGTTTGAAAAATGTTATGCTCCCATACAATGCAGTCATCCTGATTTGGCAATGTGCTTTCTGGATTTAAATTTTAGTGTCTAACAAGTATTGGCCACTGTGTGTTAGCAAGAGATAATAAATCCCATGAGCCTAGAAGGATCAACATAGATACGAAAGCAACAAACCTAAATGAAAAGTGTGATGAGGTACATATACAGAACAGATCTGCAAAAATAAATACAATTATGAGTATGCATAAGCCACTGACAGTTACAAAAGAGGAATTCTATACCAAAGCCACATGCATCCTAACCAAATAGTTCTTTAATTTTATACGCCAAAGCACAAGGATTGATTTTGTTTATGATATAAACTTGGGGAAGGAAAGAGTTTGAAAAATCAATTTATATAAATTTTTTGGTAAGAGTGTAAAGGCACACAGATACAAAATGTGAGAAACAGTTATGCACATGTACAAACCGTGAAACAGACTATATGAAATGTGACTAAAATAAAACAAAACAAAGCTGCAACTGTTATACCACTATGGGGAAATGACTTACTTGAACTAATTTACCGGCTACAAAAAAGTAAAAGACAGAATGACAATTGTTCAAAGCCTCCACATGTATAAACATTGTATTAAGTTTATCTTAACCTAGAACAAAACAATGTAGACAAAATTATATTGCAAAATTTAATTGATTGGGCTTTTCGGGGCATAACTATATCATGCAAATTTTATGATTCACAAGACCAAAAAGAAAAGGGGGGAGGGGGAGGGGGAGGGGGAGGGGGAGGGAAGGTAATACTTTAACAAATATGAGCTTCAAAGTTGCACCTCAGTCTCTTGTGTGCTTCTGTAAGTTGAGCTCACATCATCCTCAATTGGTTGGATAATTCCTGTCCATAACAATTTAAATAAGAGATGTCAAAAAAGTTCACTGGGATTCTAGCGATGAATAAGAACTCAAATTCAAAACATTACGGTGACAACAGTGACAAAGGGCTAACCTCAATTCATTAAGTGTTGTGAGAGGAAAAAAAAACTAGTTCTTTCACGAGGGTTAATCCCTTAAGATTTAAAAGATTCATCAAAATAAACACAAACCTTGAACCCAAAAAGTCTTGTATATTTACATCATGGTCCAACTTCTTAAAGGTTTTCTTCGGTGCCTATATTCTCAAATAGAACACCAAAAGGCGTGAATGAATATGATACGTTTATCATTTCATATTTAATGAAAACAGAGAAAGAATGAATTGGTTTACTAAAGAACGGGCAATATTAATCTTACTTGAAGGCTCTTCAACTTCCTGGTCATCCAAATAAAAATTATTTAGTGACATTGTGACAAATGCAATTCAAATTTAACCAAAAAAAAAAAGAAAAGAAAAACAACTCTTCATCCTCATAGATTTAAAGCATATCTGTACTGAGCTTTTTGTCCTTTCTTGTGGTGTCAGTTGAGCGGATTTTGTAATAACCTCTTCAATGTTGCTGAACAAAAAAACACATGCTTTCAAGAAATGATAAATGGTGCACATAAATCCAAGTGAATTTTGTTTAATTTTTCATGCCATACATCAAATTTCACAAACATTTTTATATAGGCACAATTGGAGACTTGAAAATACCTACGCTCTCTGTGGAATAATGTTGGCTGTCCAATTGGAGAAAACATGAGAAGGACAATGTCAATGTCACATAATATGAATAATTCTTTAGCTTTCTTCAAGATTCCATTCCTTCTTCTCAAATAGATCACTTGTTGATTGCTAGTGCTCTCTAATCTCTTTGTCTTTAACTTAACCCTCCCCATATTGTAAACAAATGAGAAAGACCCATAAAACACCAATGCAACTGATGCATCTATGTTTGGCCAATCCTAACCAACTTCAATTCTCCAAGCCAAACACTTGTCTAACAATAGAACGAATTAATTCCAAGAAGCTCCCAAATGACCATGGACACAAAGGGCTGAGATAAATTTTTTAGTTAAGAATTAAGAAAAAATGATTTAGTTCACTTTTGTTAACGCTTTAGAGCTCAACCTTTATTAAGAAATTTAGTTAACGCTTTAGAGCTCAACCTTTATTGTTAAAACCTCACTTTTGTATAATATAAACTAGCAAAAATGTCAATACTCCTTATTTGCAATCTTCCCAAAAATTTTGCAAGTTAAATTAGATGGGAAAAAAACTTAAATCAAAGGACACCAGGGTAACTAAGATGATTTAGTTCTATGGATATAGATAAGATGGTAGCATTAAACGATCCATAGGGAAAAGTTGTTACTAATGGTCCAAAGATGCAAAAGTAATTGTGAGGAATTTCATTAAAAGTAATCGTAGTAAAAAACTATGAATTTGTGGGTGAATGTAAATCATATAACTTTAAATTGTTTGAGGTTTATGTGTCATGCATATTCACAACTACAAGTACTTGAAGAAATTGTTCATACACGAAGGAAGAAATTGAAATTAATATCTGAATGGCTAGCAGATGGGAACGATTATCACCAAATGATGTTAAAAAACTGTTCCATTTTGAACTCAAAATTATATAGATAATTAAAATTACAAAAGGAATAGAGCGGAGGAGCGAAAAGGGAGGCCTTGTAATTACTGGGGTAGAAATGTTAGGGATATCATTATCTAATATCAGCCATGTGCATCCAATTCAATTCAAGTTAAATTCAATAATATGTTCCAAAAGCCTCTCTTGCCTTTAACCAAAACCCAAGTTTTTTTGAAAAAGGCAAGTTGGGTTCCATGTGAGCAGAACTCATAGGCATGTTCTTTCCAACAAGACAATCACCTTACTAAATAAAATTATAATAATTTTAACAACAATTAAAATAAACAATGTTTTTTTTACGAAGGTAGGTCCGCAAATAATGTGGCCTGTAGTATGTGCTTCTCAAATTCATTGTACTATGCTGAAAATTGTTATGTTGCTGCATATGGAGAGGTTATAGTATCTTCGACTATGCTTAAATATTATTGTGCTGCTGCACATGGTGGTCAACTAAGAAATGCAAAACCAACGTGTAAAGATATTCTTTTTCCCCTACTTTGATCACAAATCTATGTAACACACCAAAAGATTTTATCAACAAAACAATTTGAAGAAATTGAAATTAATATCTGAATGGCTAGCAGATGGGAACGATTATGACCAAATGATGTTAACAAACTGTTCCATTTTGAACTCAAAATTATATAGATAATGAAAATTACAAAAGGAATAGAGAGGAGGAGCGAAAAGGGGGCGTTGTAATTACTGGGGTGGAAATGTTAGGGATATCATTATCTAATATCAGCCATGTGCATCTAATTCAATTCAAGTTAAATTCGATAATATGTTCCAAAAGCCTCTCTTGCCTTTAACCAAAACCCAAGTTTTTTTTTCTCTGTTTGTGTTTTCTATGATTATTATTATTTATTACTTTTCTATAGTTTTTAAGTTCCATGCAAATGACTTTTTCTTTTCCTTTTCGTATTCATATTTTCAAAGCTTGGAGCATTCTTTGTATCACATAATTAGTATGAAATCCCGTAGGCCTCAAAGACTAGAGAAAAAGGCAAGTTGGGTTCCGTGTGAGCAGAACTCATAGGCATGTTCCTTCCAACAAAATAATCACCTTACCAAATAAAATTATAATAATTCTAACAACAATTAAAATAAACAATGTTTTTTTTTAGGAAGGTAGGTCGGCAGATAATGTGGCCTGTAGTATATGCTTCTCAAATTCATTGTACTATGCTAAAAATTATTATGCTGCTGCATATGGAGAGGTTATAGTATCTTCGACTATGCTCAAATATTATTGTGCTGCTGCACATGGTGGTCAACTAAGAAATGCAAAACAAACGTGTAAAGATGTTCTTTTTCCCCTAATTTGATCACAAATCTATGGAACACGCCAAGAGATTTTATCAACAAAACAATTTGCAGAGTCTTAAAAAATAGTGTTGGACTCATGTAATGCATTGGATAATTAATTTTAAGCAGGCATTTCTTGCTAAATATGTATTATAATACATTTAAACCACTACATGACAAATTTATTTTGTAATTCCAACAAACACACTATTCAGTCAATTAAACAAACACATAAAGTGCACAGTTAAGACTAGAACCAGTAACCCAAGAAACTCACATTGAGGACGACTATATCATACTTACATTTGAGCAGAAATGGAGAGAAAATTTAGGGCAAAGATGAACTGTCCATCTTCTGATTTCGTTTCTGATGCGTTAATGTGCCTCGCCACCTGGTCTTTCTCATCACAATCAGCCCGTTCGAGATCGCCGTTCTGACGAGTCCGAAGATAGTCCTTTGTGGACAAAGGTTTTGAAACAGTTGAGAGGAGTGTAGGGTTTGGATTTGAACGTATGGCTTGTGGAGGGATTGGAGAAGATCGAAGGTAGGGTTAGGGTTTTGGATCCGACAACGAGAGTGGAGAACACGAAGTAGATGACGGTGAAGAAAATAGGAGAAGACAGAGAGGGCGGTGAGAGAGGAGGTGTGGCGGCGGCGGCGGCGGTTGCCGGTGGCGATACCAGAGGCGACGACGTAGGAGGCGGAAGAGATAAAAGAGAGAGGAGAGTGAGAGGAAGTGTTAGGTTAGGGATTGGGGATTTGAGATGGTGGGTGACAAACAAAAGGGGGGGGAATTCATGCGCAGGAAAACAAAAAGAAATTTTTTTTGTTATTTTTTATTTTTTTGTAGTTAATGATTTTTATTTTTTATTTTTTAGATTACTGAGATTGAAAATTTATTTGTTTCATTTTTATTTTACTGAAATTTTTTTTTTTTTAAATTTGGTAGAAGGGGTAAAAGTATAAATCTAGATACATTTCAAAGTATAAAATTTAGATACATTTAAAAGTATAAATCTCATTAAAAAAAAAAAATTACACCAAATATAAAAATATAAAAAAAAACATTTATTTTTTTATTTTTTGTATTTATAGATTTTTTTATAGGAAAATTTGATCTAACATCCCTCTCTAACTTTTAGTAATGGGAGAGGTCCACAATAATTTTTTTTTGTAATCTAAGGTCCCTCACTCACACTCATATATATAACACTCTCTCATTTTCTCTCCTCTCTTTTCTTGCACCAAACAACTCCTCTCTCTTTACTCTTCGTTCGCAACATTGTTCAGAGCTTCATTAGCATTGACTACGATGAAGGAATTCGCATAAGCAACATTTATAAAGCTTTGCCGATGAAGATCATCGATTTATATGAAGATTCTATAGTGCTTTATACAGCAAGATTTATATGAAGTAGAGCACTAGTCCTCATTGTTGTTCCTCCGATCACTAGTCCTCCGATCAAGATTCCTCCGTCGACAAATATCACTACCCTCGGAGGACAAATATCAAGAAGCAGAGCACTAGTAAGATTTATAAAGCATTATAGTAGATATGAAAGCAAAAACAAAATGCATCAACAGAGAAATTTGGTTTAAAATTGATTTAAAATAATTTTCTTTCATATCTGTTATAATTGATTTATGTGAACAAATGCAGAGAAATTTGTGATAAAAGTCAAAGGAATTCTCTGTGAATAGAGCCAGAGAAATTTCAATTCTATGTGAACAAAGCCAAAAAATAAAATGTGAACAAAGTTGGGATCATGAATTCGTTTAGTAACTTGCTACTGTGGATCTTCGGCGATGCTTCATCTGAAGGGTTCAACTCATTTCTTTCAATGTTTAGAGATGTGCGAGATCAAGGTGGCCAAGTTTATCCAAATCTAACTAGGTAGGAAAATCATACAACACAAAATACTCACTAAGGATTGAAATGTTGGTTGGTCCTTGTATTTTTTGAATGTTTAATTCTAATGTCATTATAAAGGGCTTTGTAAAAATATTAGTTTACACATAAATGGTTGCATAAACTAGATATGGAGTAATGGTCAACAACAATAGTATTTGTTAATAAACAGAAGTTGAAATAAGAAAATGAAAAGGGAAAAACATTTCTCTAGTTTGAACTCAGAGAAATTTCAATTTTCTCTAGTTTGAACCCAACGAAATTTGGTGTTGGTGATGTGTTAAAATTTTCTCTGTGATGTGTCTAGAGAAATTTGGTGTTCGAGATGTGTAAAATTTCTCTGTGATGTGTCTAGAGAAATTTGGTGTGGGTGACACGTAAAAAATTTTCTGTGATGTGTCCAGAGAAATTCGGCATTGGTGATGTGTAAAATTTTCTCTGTAATATGTTCAGAGAAATTTGGAATTTTCTCTATGATTTGTCAACCGAAATTCTCTGGGTCGAATTTTCTCTGGATCGATGTCTCTTTGTCTCTATTTTGTCGATAGAAAAATTAAAATTTGTAGAGGCTATTGTCAAAGGGTTCAAAATATACTTTTCTCTCATTGAACTTGTGATTCTTTTACAATTCTACGCCATTATATGTCTCTCTTCTGCTATACAAAAATGTCCCACACCCCTTGTATTATTTAAGGGTGAGCATGGTTCGGATTGGGATAAAATTAGAACTAATCTGTTTTCTACGATTTTTTGAAAAATTGGAACCAATATAATCCATTTAAGCTGTGTAACCAATCCGAACCAATCAATTTAAACACGGATTGGATCGATTTAGGACCACTGATTCACATAATTAAATAATAAAAAAAATATATAGAACATTTTAATTTCATTAAAATATGAACATAACATCATATTAGTTCTATAATAACAACATGGTCTTTTCATAATTGCGATGTACTGTTTTAGAATTTAAACAATCATAGGAAAACTGGTTCTACCATAAGTATTTAGACCATTACAGATTAAAACTAAAAACCAACAAACAAAAGCAACAAAAGAAGATACTATGCGGATTTAGGTTTTATATGGAATAAGAGAAGATATTTTATGTGGGAGAGTGTATAATATAGATGTAGGTTATTTGTATACGGTCTGAATCGGTTTCGAATGAAATTGATCCGTGGAATATGACTTTTAAATTTTTCAATCCGGAACCAAACCACTGATTCAAAAAACCAATCCAAACCTACCGGATTGAGCTGGATCGGATCGGATTATAGATTTTACGCATTTCTTACCTCAGCCCTAGTATTATTTGACCTTCCTAAAGCTATCATGGTGGTGGTGATGACAGTGACAATGATGACGGTTGCAACAATATTAGTGATGATTGTAGCGATTATAAGGTTATAATTGTGTATGTTGATATTTGTGTATAAAAAATTATAAATTCAATTAGTATTAAATAATTATGTAATTTTATGTGAGAAATTAATTATAATTTAAATGACTTTTATCGTACAAACTCAATTAGAATGAGCTTCAAATGGATTGGAAAAAAAGGTACCGCCTCTTATACGAACATCACCAAATTATGAAAATGACTTTTAAATGACGTATACATTGCAAAAAAAATATATAAACCATAAAAACCATGTTTAGTCACCAAATAATCATCAACGATTTTTTTGACGACTAAATTTTTTGTAGGTAAAAACTTCAAATATTTCGGACTACTAAATATTTAATCACCAAATAAAATTTATTTTTCATTTATTTTTTTTAGACTACTAACTATTTAGTCACCAAAAATCTTTTATTTCTTTTGGCTACCAAATATTTAGTCGTGAAAAAACCTTGATTTCCTTTTGGCTATCAATTGATTAGTTGCCAACAACTTCACTTCTTTTTGGCTACTACACATTTAGTCGCCAAAAACTTTATTTAGTGTTTTTTTTATTAATTTCGCCACAACCTGTATTTATTCTAAGCAACCTGTACCTTGTATATAAACAAAATAATAACAATCCAAGAAAAATCAACTTTTAATGTCAAATTTGAAATATAATAGAAATTCCATACAAACCAAGCATAATCCAACTTAAAATAATAATTCTATACAAAACCGAGGATTATACAAAAACCATGTCTTCCGTACACAAGAAAGAAATACCCACAATACCATGTTAAATGGTAATCTATACGACGCCAAAAGTAATATGTAATATGGCAAAAGTAATTTGTACCACGCCAATAGTTATCTATACAAACAATAGTAATCCAAAAAAAAACAAAAGACAACATAATAACGGATTATAAAAAAACAACGTCCTCCACACACAAATAAGAAATATCCACATTTCCACGCCAAAAGCCATCTGTAAAAATAAATTAACCATTAGTATTGATTGAATAACATTATCATTTCAAATTATAAAAGAAAATTACATAAAACTCAAATGTATATAATCTTTTCAAAATTGTATAATTATAGTCGTAATCATATGTTGCATATCCGAACAAGTTTCTCCTAAGTTTCCCTCTACCGAACTGCGATTTTTCAATTAAGTTGAAGGCATTTTCAGCTCTAATTCCCAACCTATGTGTCTCACTCACAGTCCATATGTCCCCATATGTTCTATTAGGCATGAGGAAGCTACCTGTGCAATCCCCAGAGTGGTTCGAGATTGTCTCGCATTTTCAGCCCCCCAATGCACTTTTTTGACTAAGTTGAAGGCGTTTTTTACTCTAACTCTCAACATACGTGTCCTAATTACATCGCATATGTCCCAATAGGTTGTACTTGTCACGAGCAAGTTGCCGGTGACATCCCCAGAGTGGTTTAGGCACTGTTTCGTATTTTTGCCCCCTCAACCCACATTTTTCAACTAAGTTTAAGGTGTTTTCAACTCTAACTCCCAACCTACGTGTCCTAATTACATGTCGTCTATCCCACAGGTCGTATTTATCACAAGCAAGCTTCCTGTGACATCCCCAGAATGGTTCGCAGGCTATTTCACATTTTTACCCACCAGACACCATTTTGAACAAAGTTTTAGGTGTTTTTTACTCTAACTTCCAACCTACGTGTCCTAATTACATGTTTTTTGTCCCCACATGTCGTATTTGTCACCGAGCAATCTTCTCGCGACATCCCCAAAAGTGGTTTATGGGCTGTTTCACATTTTCACCCCTGCACGTCCTTTTTTGACAAAGTTTAAGGTGTATTTTACTCTAACTTTCAACCTACAAGTCCTAATTACATGCCATCTGTCTCTATAGGCGTGTTTTATTGTATAAGCCAACCTTAACGAAGTAAAAATATGAAGAATTTTTGTTCTACATTACATTGTTTACTAATTAGCTAATTGCTAACTAATTTGAAATTCCCAATAAAGTAAGGCAACACTTTGCCTTGAATTGCCTATAGAAAAACTGAAAATTGTTTTGTTGACACACCTCATGATTGATTTAAACACTAGAACGTTATTCTAAACAAATATTTCAAATTCAAGTCCTTCCTCCATATTCATATCAGGTACAAAACAATTATCCTAAAGTAGGACTTCAAAATCAAGCTAAAAAATAAAAAATAAAAATCATGCAGTTTCACGACAGTCCTTTAAAGCATTCAATGAATGTTTTAATAGAATGTGCAAAGTTTAGAAATAGAATTGCATTCAAACAATTGAGCCCAATTCATTTTCTCCCCCTGTTTTATGTTCTTTAATGAACACTATGATGGTCTGGCACTATACGAAGCATGGGGCTTTTTCTGTTCGTTCGGCCAATTACTTACGCCGAGATATTGTTAATGCAGCCCAATCAATGGAGTCTTCTGTGGGTCGATCATATTGGGACAAGCTATGGTAGAAAGTTTGGCAGCTTAAACTACCAAACAAAATTAAGGTGTTTGCATGGAAGGCGTGCAATGATATTCTCCCGGTAAAGACATTGTTGTGAAGGCGTCAAATTCCTATTTATGACATGTGTTCAAGTTGTGGGATTGATCGGGAATCATTGATGCATTGTCTTTGTTATTGTGATGTTGTGGTGCAGGTGTGGAATTTAAGTACATTGAGGAATCTAGTACAATGGGCCCATAATCAGGACTTTAAATAGTGGTTTTGGCAGGTAATGTTCCATGGGGATGAGTCTAATCTCGGTTTGTTTGTTGCTCTATGTTGGGGTATTTGGCAGCGGCGCAACCAAGTAATCTTTTGTGAAACCCATGTTTCGGTTGAGGCAACGGTGGCTATGTTTTGCAATTTGGTAAGTGATTTTGGTCAAGTGCAACAAAGAATTCAAGGGCCAATGCTGCGGGATAGAGTGGTTCGTTGGTGCGCTCCGGCGGAAGGTTGGTTCAAGATTAATTTTGATGGGGCATGGTTCAAAGAATTGCAAACAGTTGGGGTTGGTGTCGTTATTCGAAATTCGATAGGTGAAGTTATGGGTGCAATGTCAGAGCAATTACCATTCTGGGTAGATGCCGACTGTGCTGAAGCATTTGCTGCAGCCAAGGCAATAGAGCTAGCAAAATATTTGGGCTTTTCTGATATTATTCTAGAGGGGGATTCTTTAAATATTGTCAAAGCTTTGTGGGAGGATGTCGAGCTCTTACCAGAATATGGTCATCTTGTGTCACAAGTGGTGGGTGCTAGTCGATTGTTTCGGAGCTTTCAAGTTTTCCATGTGGGGAGAATGGGCAATATGTTGGCGCATGGCCTAGCTTGGATGGCTAGAGATTTGGACCACCAGCTTGTGTGGATGGAGGAGGTCCCGCAGGCCTTGATTGAAGTTGTTGCTGCTGATGCTATTTGTAAGTGTCTTTTGTTTCTGTTTGGTTTTCCATCTAAAAAAAAAAAGTGACAAAATATTAGAGTTCTCATATTGTCAACATTTTAAATCATGCATTAGGATTGGAGATGCTCTATCTAATAGGAAATAAAGTTCTTTAACCAATCAATTTGTAACCACAAACAAAACCTAGCATTTATATTCAATTTAAACTAGAATTTATATACAGAACATAGCAAAACATTTTTCTTTTCAATCAAAATAGTCGCTCAAGTTTGGTATACATTGTGCATGCTACGGTACTGTTCAGTTAATTTCATATCCAAACCAGACTATTCTATCAGCTTCATGTTATTCGATGTGTGTGATGCTTCATGTTAGGATGTTAATGCAGAGCCTCTCATAAACTGCCAGCGTATTTGATCATAGATGGTGGGATTTAAAAGGTGAAAGTTTAGGCCATTTTAAGAAAAGAATCAATAATGAAAACAAGGGAAGAAAGATCAGGGGAGCAAGATACAACCGATCTTCCGAGACCGGGATTTGGCTTGTCTAAAATGGACTTCCAATGAGAAAACAAATTCTGTGCAGTGTGAGACACAATCCAAAGAAACTTCTTGGTGGAATGAAGAGGTTCAAAAAGTGATCAAAACAAAAGGAGAGTGTCACAGAACTTTCTATATATATATAGGAATAACAAAAAAATTAAAAGATAAATTAGCAAAAAACAAAGTTAAGAAAGTAGTTAGTAAGGCTAAGTTGAAGGCTTCTAATGATCTTTTATCATAAGTTAAATTAGAAGGATGGAGAAAAAGATATATATATATAAACTTGCCAAGTTAAGAAGAAGAAAAGGAAGAGTCCTAAACTACATTAAGTGTATAAGATAGCAGTAGTTAAGTAAGATGAGAACAAGGAACAGTGAAGGAATTACTTTGAATTTTTTTTTTTTTTTTTTTTTGATAAATAAATAAGGAATTACCTTGAATGTATTTAAGAAATCGTTCAAGAAACTTGAGTTTAGAAGAACTTGATAACTCTAGCAGTAATACTAATCATAGGTTCTTTCGCATTTTAAGAGTATCAAAGGTAAAGGAGAGTATAAAGAAGATCAAAGTGGGAAAAGTTGTATGACAAAATGAAATTATTATTCAAGAGAATATCCTCCATTTCCTCCCCCTTCTTCTAAGGATCTACGAAGGCAGAGTGTAGTGGAATGTTGAACCATTTTGTCCTTTCCAGCCACTTCATTCACCTTCCTAATCACTTCTTCAATCTGCTCAACTCAAACTTCCACCCTAATCATTAGTGAGTACAAACTTCTCAAAAAAACCAGTATTCTTGTCCATTTTCTTTAAAACAAAAGAGCCATTAGCTTCTAAGTCAAAAGAAATTCAAAATGATTAAAAAAAAATTAAAAAAAATTAAAACTTAAAACAAAACCTTCCTCATTACACATTCCTGTCTCTCCTTCAAAAAAAATTAAGCTGGAGTTGGCGATGGATTCTGTTAAAGTCCAAAAAGTCTATCAACATAAACCAATTGCCCCCAGACCGTTAAAAAGATCAACCATAAATTAGTGACAAAAATGTTAGGTATTTTTCTATAGAGAACAATTTATTTTGGTTCAAGTCAATGGGATGCAATAGCCATGCCAGGTCTTAGTTAAACAAATCAGATCAACAGGTTAAACTAGGCCGTTTAAGCTCTACACAAAATCTTGCATTTTTCTTTCTCTGATAATGCTATTAGACAGATGCACATTACCTGAACAATTTGAAAAAAGTCCCTCAGGAATAACTCTTGTGTTGTCTTCGATTGATGGCCACAGGCTAGGACTTCCAATATATGATTAATTGCCACATCAAACATCCCAAGAAATGCATACCATCTGTTTACATGTCAAGTATGTTAAATATCTTTGCACATTACTAATACCACAATTGCTAATGTGTTTATTATGCAAACTACTAGCAAATGCTTTAGAACTTACTTTCCAATATGGAAATGAACATGATCCCGATATGGCTCCATTTAGTTCCTTTAAAAACAGTTACAGCACCTCTGTATGTGCGAATTGCATGCTTCATCTGATGACAAACAAGGGAGATATTTTCAGAAAATTACAGCATTTACGCACAAAGAAACTTTTGCCTGATTTGTGATATAGTTACCTGATCACATTTCTTATACAGATCACCTGAAAGAACAAGATGGAATCCATATTTGCGTAACATTGGTGGTTTCGCAAACAAGTAGCAATAAGATGCTTGCTCCAGCATGACAGCCGAATGTAGGGGTTCCTAAAAGAAGTTGCATTTCAGGAGCAGAGCATAGATATTATTATTCAGTGTTGTTATGAAAAAACGTGGGTATTACCTCACCAGAAATACGAAAGTAAACAGTAGTAGCCTCTTTAAACTGATCCCTTGTCTTCAACATTTCTACCCACCGAAGACCACACCTTGTAGCATTTCGCTGACCAGATGACCCAAGTTTCTGAATAATAATAAATTACATAATTCAGTAAAAATGTGAATGCATAAAGTCCAACGAAAAGGCAAGAGTTCATTCCAACTGCAGGTATTAACCAAAATGATAGAATTGCAGCTCTAGAAAAGGTTAGTCAAAAGTAATGCAGCCCCTCATAAGGTCATAAATCTGGCGAACTAAAATCACTTACAGACACAAGAAATCGCCTCCTAATGTAAAACCAGATCAGTAATAGCTAATTAGTTGCCAGTTTCCCTTTTCAATGAGTATATACAACATGCTATTATGCTCTTTCAAAAGCCTGTGCTTAATACTCCCAACAAGACAATTAAAATTCACTGGAAGATGTAATTTGGAGTTGTTAGGAAGGCAAGGCCCAAGAATTAATCAAAAGAAAAGGTGGAAGCTTGAGAAATGAGCACTTTTCAAGGACTATTGCAGTCCTGAGGATGCCTCAATTAATTGTAATTGAGGACTCTACGCTGTAACAAGATCAAAATTTTGTGTACTTCATCGTTTAGTTTAATAAGAATTAGATGTAGCAAAAAAAAATTCACACAAATGAAGAAACATTTCTCTAGCAAGGGTCTATTTTCAAATATTATTCATTAGAAGTTTAGAGCATCTAAGTAAATCATTCATAAATTATAAAGCTAGATCTTTAAACATAAAAATGAAGAACCAAAATATAGAGGTAGTGGACAATAGATGAGAGCATCATTTGGAACAACTAAGAACAAAAGGTGGAGCCAGTGTACTAATTAAATGTCTAATATTGCTTTTTGATGGTTTTGAATACGTGATGAGCAAGACCGTTCTGTTTCCATCATCAAGTTTGAATAATATGTCAAAAAATTCATGAAAATTCGTGAAATTGGCATAAGACAACCATTTTATTCTGGGGATTTAAGGGGGTAGGAAGTTGAGAACATCATGAAAGATTTATTGCTAATGAAATTTAAAATAAAAAAAAGTCATGAGGCATCAATAATTATCATAAAGCCAAAAACAAGCATTCATATGGGAACACTTAATGGCTACATTTTCCTTGAAAACATTGATCTTAAAAAAATAGCCCTAAAAACATAACAACATTAAACTGGGAATTAATCTTTGCTCTAAAATGTCTAAGAAAACACAACTCTGTAATATTTTAACATCATTAAGAAATAGGGTTGATTACATTTTCTGCCCCTAAACTATTGCCAAATTGTCTACTTAATCCCTAAACTATCGATTGAATCTATTAAGTCTCTAAACTATATAAATCAAAGTCTATTTAGTCCCTAAACTGTTAAGTGAATCTATTAAGTCCTAAAATATTTAATTCAAACTTATTCAATCCCTAAAAAGATTACAAAAATAAAATATAGTGCCATAAGTATTATAAATTAGTAAAACACTTGCCCAATTAAGATTTTATTAAGGAAACATCTTAAATTTTTATTTTGTCTGTAACAGGTGTTTTCATTTCGTTCTGTGTTTAAATTAATATTAAAGTCTCGTTTCCCATTCTTGTCAATAAATTATATGAATATTAGATATACTAAACAAGTATAATTAAATAATTTAAATAATAACACTTCATTACAAATAATAGTATAACAAACTAATACATGAATTAAGTAATAAAAAAACTTACAACAAATTTAAAAACAATCAATTAGAAATCATAAACGAAATCTAGCATATAATACTAGATAAAGGCGAGCATGTAGCCATTGTAAAAGATAATTAAGAAAATACTATAGATAATTACACTTACCGTTATAAAGGAAATTCACCATAAGGACTGACGCCACTTTTCAAAGACATTAAAATTTTAAAGTTTTTTTTAAATCAAATTTTAACTAGATTCGGTATTTTACTAATTTATAATACTTATTGGTTTATATTTTATTCTTCTAATCCTTTTAAGGACTAAATAGATTTGAATTAAATACTTTAGGGATTTAATCGATTCAATCGATAGTTTAGGAACTAAATAGACTTTGACTTATATACTTTAGGTACCTGGTAGACAATCGATAGTTCAATGACTAAATAGATAATTTGACAATAGTTTAGGAGTAGAAAGTGTAATAAACCCTAAGAAATATGACCTAAATAGGTCGTACCCATTACGCAAGGCTCCCGCTTTAAGCATGGAATGGAAGAAGTAATAGGTACGCAGTCTTCCCCCACTTTTTTGTTGGGAGGCTGACTTCGTGACTCAAACCGTCTCCACAAGGATCAAGGCAGGTAGCACTTGCCATTGCATTGAGTCACAACCTCTTCTTTAAAGTTGGTGACATTTGTTGGCAAAATTCACTTCACTCCATGTGATGTAGAATGTGCAGCCTACCTCCTAATATTAAGAAATAAGCACATCACTACTTGTGGTTTGTGGACTAAAACACACAGGCAACTTTTGTTAATGGTTCTTGAAATCACCTAAATACCCTCATCTTCTTCCTCTCCTCTGAACTAAACTCGTATTCACCCACATATACGTACATGTATACATATAAACCAACAAAAATAACCACCACTAATTGCCACCCCCACTACAATGCACCCATTACCACCAACCAACCCCTTCTATTTCTTGCCAACTGCCACCCCCAATTCCCCCTTCCCTTTCCTGACACCCTACTTATTCAAAAAGACTGATAGAGCACAATTTGGTATTGTAAACTCTTTTATTATTGCAATGTTTCTTCAATGCAAGGGTTCCCTGGCCATGGTTCCAGGCTGCCAAAGTGAATTTATGGCTATGCTTGTTTCAGAATCAGAAAAAGATGCTACTACTATAACTTGATGGGGTAAACTATCGTAATTATAACTATTTTGGTAGGATATATAAGTGAAAAGTGTTTTGAAAAAAATATGTCAATTTTCAGAATATTTCGGTTGGAAACAATGTTTATTTTCACAATAGTAATGATCTGCAGATCAAATGTCATCCAATGAAAAGTACAAAGAGCGTGGGGGTTGAAAACAAGGCAATTGGTTTACCTTCAAAGGTTGGCAAAGTAGTGACAGCACTAGAAGTTCGCAATATCAATGTTGATCAAATTTCAGTAGAGGTCGAAATCTATATATTATAGAAACTGGAAATTTTTAGACTTTTTTTCTTTTTCTTTTTTTTTCTTTTTTTGATAAATAAGCCAACTTTATTTAAAAGGTATCAAGACGATGTAAAAAATACAAGGAAAACAGCAACCCATACCGACCCGCAAAAGCTAACTAATCAAACCCTTCACAAAATGTACAAAAGTCAAGACATCAAGATCTATCGAACCCGTAACCCAACTATGCAACACCATAAAGAAGCCTAACACATATTCTGAAAAATGCATCAGTTACGCTCCAACCAAACCAACCATAACAAGCAAAGGGAAGCATGTAACCAAGACTTCTAACTCCTCTTACCCACCCTCAACTCACCCCAGCTAAACAACACACCCCGCACAGACCCCAGCTACACCCAAATCACACCAAAAAGAGTAAGTAACAATCAAACACCAAAGCCGGGACACAATAGGGCAATGAACCAACAAATGATCCACCATTTCTGTATCTCTACAACACGTACAACACCAATTTACTAACACATGGCGCCGCCGAATCAAATTGTCAATAGTAAGGATATGACCCAAAGCTACCGTCCAAATGAAGAAAGCCACCTTGGATGGAGATCCCATCACCCAAATATTCTTCCACTACTTCAAACCTAAGGTTTGACACTAATCTTTCATGGTTGCTAGGAAAGCCTTCACACTTAGAGGGAAGACAGTAATTCATGGATTATCTTAGCATCAACACACTTTGAAAAAAGTATGCGGAGGAAATTTATTTTATTAAACATAAGCTTCATGTGGATTAAAAATTAAAATTAAAATCGTATAACAAAGGAAATTCATTTTATTAAACATAAGCATGTTGACTGCATTTTAGCTAAGATTAAAATCATATACTTCAATTCTTTTTAGCTTTTCACACTTTTTTTGTTGGGTGGAGTCTTTTCCCCATTATCTTGTCAACTGCTCATGCTTAAACAAGGATGCAAGCGAAGTTCAAGCACTATTTGATTAGCATTTTTACAAGTATTTCTATTCTATGTGAACTACGTTCGCTTATATATATATATATATATGTATGTTTTTAACAAATCAATTAAACAAATGCTTTACTTGAGATGGCTATTTAATTTAACTAGAATAACAAGTATTAAACATTACCAAAAACACTTACAAATTGGGAGGTCCCAACCACAAATTATAGTTGCTTCATGTGAATATCACTAAATATATTTTGGGATAAATCTTCAGAGAACATGTTAAAGTCAATCACAAGTTTTCAACATCTAAATGCAATGAAAATATAGTTCCAAAATACATTTGTTTAAATTGCTAACAAACTAGGCATTTTTACAAACATCTTAAATACAATCAAAATTCAAATAACAAAATTAGACCTATAATTTTAATGCCAAAATTTCTTATGAAATGTTTTGCAACAACTCAAGAACAAGTCATGGAAGCAACAATATGGTTACAAAATACTATATTAATTAATGTAAAAATGGATTATTTCATTAAGAATGTCAACCGAGATATATAAACAGCAAAATAGAACAAAATCATTACCAAGCCTTGCTTCACTACAAATTTCGAATCAGTGTGAGCCAAGAGAGACTAGAATAGAAATTCAGATAGCACTAGAGACAGAAAATAGGGTAAAAATCAGAGAGTATAGTTTTAGAAGAGGGAGGATTTCAGAAATATACACAGAGTAAAAAATGGGGAAGAAGAGAGTTTTAAAAGAGGGTTTAGGGTTTCAGAAATAATCAGAGGGAGGCATACCTTGTTGATTGCTCTTCAAAAAAAAATTCCTTCGTTTTCTTACAAACCAAACAGAGGCTCACTGGGTTAGATTAGAGTTTTAAACCGAACAGCCACTTAGAATCTACAGTCAGTCGAACTAGAGGAAGACAGACGAATGAGTGCAGTAGACAGAGAAGAGAGAGAGGAGCAGGGGAAGAGATCACTCAAAGGAGGGAGTAGCAGAGGGAGAGGGAGGGAGAGAAACGAAAGAGTGAAGGTAGAGAGAGAGAATACCCTGTCGAAGAAGAAGAGAGATGTTCAACCAGTTGCTCTCCGGTGGTCCAATTTTTCAAAATTAAAAAATTCAATGGTCAGGATGTATTTATGTGATCCAATGGCCAATAATGAAGTTGCATATGGTATGCAACCCTTAAGGGGGTGCACACTGCAACAGAACCCTTGTTTGAATTGATTATGAATTTTGTAATAGTGGTGATGGATATGTGTAAATATTTATACCAATTTTGATTGGTAGCTCGAATTTCTCTCCCCCGAATCCCCCTAATTTCCATTTTAAGTAAACTGTTTTTTTTTATTTTCACTTGCCTTGCATTTTTTTTTTTTTACCCAAAATGGCAATTCGGGGGTTTGGGGGACCCCCCTCTCGAGCTCCCGTGTTTTTCCCTATTTATACCTATACCTATATATGGCCTCATTTAAGAATATATTATTTTTAGTTATTTTTTCGATTTTTTCCAAAAAATGGAAAAAAATAAAATAAAATAAAAAAATAACATAATTTAATATTTTATCTTTTTAATTATTTTAATTAAAAAAAATCTTCTCAGATGAGGCCTATATCTATATATATAAGAATTTCTTAGCTGCTTGAGGTTTATTTTTTCTTTTCAATTTTGCCCTTTCAATTTGAATAATTTACTAATGGTGGCCTATATGTTGAGTGAAGATTTTTTTTTTTTTTTTTTTTGTAATTACGCAAACATTCTTAGTCAATTATATAACAGATTTTTTCATAATTATTTAAACATTCTTGGTCATTTATGAAATAGATTTTTTTTCATAATTACGCAAACATTATTGGTCAATTATAAAACATAATATTTTATTTTTTTACCAAATTATAAGTACACCCATAAGGTTTGTTTAAAATGAATTGATCCTATAATACTATAAATCACAACTATTGGTTGTTATAAATTTTAATTTAACACAATACTCAAGGGAAAAAAGTTATTCTCTTATGCAATAATAAATTATCAAAATTATTTATTGAAAAATGTTTCTCATATCATTAAAAACTATTAATTGAAAAATAATTTTCATATCATTAAAAATTGTTGATTTACTTTTTAATAAAATTGGTCATTTGTTATGTGAATATGATTTATGTATTAATAAAATTAGTCATTTGCATATATATATATATGTGTATTTTCTTCTACTTCTTTATTAGTTCAGTGAATTATCTTAGTAGTTTTTTTTTTATGAGATAATTATCTTAGTATATGTTTTATATTTATCTGTTGAAAAAAACTATACACCATAATTTTTTTTATTTTTAAAAATTCGGAAGAAATGTTAAAGACTCATAAATTCACCCAAAATGATATGGTAATAGAATTGGAGTTCATATCATTAGGGGTATAACAAATCAAAAAATGATACATATTATACCACATAATTCTATCATTTATCTAATAATTTATCTATTCAATTTCATAGAACAATATTTAAATTTTTTAAAAATTATTAAAATATAAAATTTAAACATACTATAATAATTGTTTGTGCCTTGTACGGGTCTTTTTAAACTATTTTATATATATATATACGAAAATACATTATACCCCCAGTGAGGTGGAGGCCCGTGATTGGGCGAAAAAAACTGTTTTTTTTTTTTTTTGGACTGTCAGCCAGTGGGGGTGCGCCACCTCACTGGGGGTGCGACCCCCACTGGGGGTATAAGGCACTATATATTAAATAAATTTATTTGGTTAATAAATTTAAAACTCAATTTTTTCTTTTTTTTTTTATTAATAAATCAATTAATCACTTTTTTTCTTCTATCCTCTCATTTCACATTTTACACATCATTCAATCAAATTTTCTCACACTCATCTATTCAACTAAAAAAAATTATAAATTATCCCAAAACTATTTTCAAAACTCATAATCGAACAAATTTTTAACTTTCGAAACTTTTCTCAATGACTTATCTTTCAAAATACAACTCAAAACTCATTTCAAAAACTAAGGCCGTGTTTGGTTTGTTTTTTATAAACAAATTTTGGAGAAAAATTTTTAAAATTTTGTTTAGTTTAGTGATTTTAGAAAAAAAAATTCCAAAATCACTTTCTATCTTGTACACATCAATCAATTATTTTTTCTCTCTCCTCTCTCATTCTCAATCACTTTTTTGTCTCAGACACATCTACTCAACTACAAAAAAAATATCAAATCATTCCAAACTTTTACACTCCAAAACTATTTTCAAAATATACAACCAAACAAACCAAAAAAAAATTCTAAACTCTTTTTCCAATTTTTTTTTTTGAAAATTTATCTCCCAAACCGAACCATACACACCCTAAGGCCTTGTTTGGAATACATTATATAAGGCCTCGTTTGGGAATAAGTTATTTTAGTAACTTTTTAGTTTTTTATAAAAAGATCTGCAAAAAAGTAGAGAGAGTGATTTGACAACTTATAATAACTTTTTAGCTAAAACATGTAGTTGTCAAACAAGGCCTAAGTACACTTTTTCTTTTTATCTTTTTTGGGTCACATCATATCTCTACTTTTTTGCACATTTTTTCGTAAAAAGTCAAAAGTGTACTTATTTAGATTATTTCAAACAACCCTTTAAATCAAACGGAGCCTTTGTTTAGTTTATAATTTTTTCAAAACTATTTTCAATCATTTTTTCTATCTCTTATCTTCTTTTCTCGTATCCTACACATCAATCAATCATTTTTTCTCTCTTCTCTTATTCTTTTTGGATAAGTTCCCTTGCATATCTCATTTCTCTATACCTTCTCCATACTTCTATTATTTGTTTTAATTCAGACCCTTCGAACAGTCTACCTTATAAGCCCTGCAATAAAGGTCAAACGTGTAAGAAAATTAGCTTCATTGGGAATTTAGAGTGGCTGTTGTGCACCTGTTGTGCAGCCAAATGGGCCTATTTTTGGGCCCATTTCGATAATCCGAACCGTTCACATTTTTGAATATATGAAATAGAACATACTTGTAAAAAATCAAGTTAATCAGATATCGTTTACCTATTCATCTACACACATTTGTATCTACAAAAATAAATAACAATTATGATTTAAAGTATTAAAATGAATACAAATGTGAATGGATGAATAGATTAACGATATCTAATAAACTTTATTTTTTACAAGTATGTTTTACTTGATGTATTCTAAAATGTAAACGATTCAGATTATTAAAATGGGCCCCAAAATGGGCCAATTTGGCTACATAATATATAATAACCCTCACCACTACTTACCGATTAATTACTAATTTCTATTAAACTGAGACTGATTATGATGGATAACCGAAGTAATTGAAATACTGAACTGACTGACTGAAATCTGAAACTGAATTGATTAAGTATATTTGTCATATTGCATTTCTATCTGTTGCTTGTTCGATTATCTGTTCATGTTTTTATGTTTGAACTGCAAATTGAAGGCCTTATCGGCGGTCGAATCTGAAATTGAGTAGTGATATGTGTTAATCATAATTTATGTGAATTTATAGTGTAATTATCTGAAAAGTGATTTGGTATGATTAAAATAGATTAAAATAAGCTAATCTCAAGAGTTGGACTTATTTACAATTTTGCCATTGTTAGTGGGCCATGTAGGCTAATTATATTAGAGCCTTGTACATATGATCAAAACACTCCCATCAGCCATTTTGTTGCCTACAACCGACCAAGAAAAAGAGTGAGAGAGAGAGTTGAGTTGTTCTTGAGAGTTTGGCTAGAGAACTTGAAGAATTGAAGTGTAGATTGCAAATTGAGCTTGTGTATCTTACATTGAAGACCTAAGGTAGATCATTGACCTTCTTCATTGTGTATTTGAGTTTATTCATGGGTCTTTAGTGATCTAAGGCTTGAATTGGTCTTGTAGTGTTGGATTAGAGCTTGTATCATGCATATATGTGTTTATCCTTGCATTTTGATGTTGATTTCATGGCAATTAGTGCATGCATGTTCATAATAGTGTGATAGTCCATGATTTCATCTTATTTTGAAAAGAATTGGCTCATGAGAACATGTTTTGAAGCTTGGAAGTCGTTTAAAGTTCATGCATGTTCATTGAGATCATATTCATGAAAATTTGGTTTGAAATTGGAATTAATTAAGCTACCTTTGGGCCTTGATTTTACAAATTGAACTTTGAAACATGTTATTCTATGTGTTTACAAATGTTTTCCAGAAATTTGGCCCAAGAGGATTGAATTTTGTGCATTTAAACTTGATTTGAACTTAGAAGTTCAAATCTGGAAATTCCAGATTTTGGACTCCCGCTCGAGCGGGGAAAGTGGCGCTCCAGCGGGAAATTCGTGCTCCCAGTACTTTGCACTATTTTGAAGTCCGCTCGAGCGGGGAGACCAGCGCTCGAGCGGGACCTTGTGTCTTACGCTCGATCGGGTATCGAGCGCCCATCGAGTGTAATTTTTTAGCATCCAGTACTTTTGACTGTTTTGCAGTTCGCTCGAGCGTGGGAAGTGACGCTCGAGCGGAAACCTTTGTCTGCATGTCCACTTGAGCGGGGAAACCTACGCTCGAGTAGGACCTCTGTTTTCTGAAAATTCTGAAAATGCTTTTAAAGTGCATCTTTGCATCCTCATTTCATTTTAGGCATTCTTAGGCCTAGTTTGAGGCATCTTAATGAGGATATAGATGTAGAACACACCGAGGCAATTAGAGATTAAGTTATTATTTTTCCCAACTGTATAGCTTATTGTGTGTTCAATCTGTAAAATGTGTAGGGTTGGCGACTGGGGACGCGCTCTAGCTTTACTGTAGCCCAGAACTCTGTGAGTAACAACTGTGTAAAGATATGTTCAAAAATGATTATCTTCTGAACAATTGAACTGTACTGTTTTCTGAACTGATACTGTTAATCGAATGAATGTATATCCTATATTTTGAACTGTATTGTGGCATCCCTAGCAATCACTGGTTACTGTTACTGTTACTGTTACAGAGATCTCTGGCGGTTCTCTCGTTGGAACCATTACTGTTTACTGATCGATGGCCATCATTTACTGTTCGGTCTTTTAAGACCTACTGTTTACTGTACTACTATGCTAATAGATGTACCACATATGACTGAATGACTGAATGATTGACATACTGAATCAATGAACTGTTTTCATTACTGTAATGACATTCATTCTAAACCCCTTTACGCATTTATGTTATTCACTGGGCTTTAGCTCACTGTTTATATATATATATATAGGTGTTCAGGCACCAGACCGGAGCTAGGAGCATGGATTAGACTCCCCTTTTTGTCAAGCCAACCATTGTGCCTCATTGCGAGGTTCCGAGCCTGCCAGCTATGGCTTAGGGGTGTTTTTATTTTCCCCCGTCTGTCTTTGTGTCTGTTTTGGATAACTGTATAGACTAATAGCACTGTACTGAAATGTTAATAGAGATTTGGTCCCTGCTCTGTCGGATTGTAAATATTGTACATACTGTTTTGTCACTGAATGCATATATATATGAAAAATCTTTTTGCATACAGACTGTCACAGCTCATTAGACATTGTTTATTTACTGTATTGGCTTCCGCCATGCCCCTCTACTCTGTTTCACTGTATTACTGTTAAGCAGGCCTTCGGTAATCTCGGATTACTGGCCGGTTACGGTGCTAAACCCATAGGGGCGGGTTTGGGTCGTGACACAATAGTGGCTGTTATGCACCATCGCACAGTAGCCACCCCCAATCCCTTCACCGGACAACTATAAACATAGGAACAAATCTGATTTTATTTTATAAAATAGATGCTTTAAATTTAATTATATTTACCATTCATTTTATCAAATGAAATAATTTATAACTTTCTGATAAAATTAAATTTTTACATGGATGACCTTCATTACGGGACCTGCAAAATAGATGGTTCAGATTATAAGTGCGGGTCCGAATTAAAACACCTATAAAGAGTATGGAGTGGTATAAAGAGATGAGATATGGAGTGAAGCTTATCCCTTTTCTCTTACATTCTACACATTTATCAATCACTTTTTTCTCTCACATTCATCTATTCAACTATAAAAAAATTACAAATCATCTCAAATTATAAAACTACAAAACTCCAACTATAAAATAATTTTCAAAATATATAACTAAACAAATTTTCAAATTTTGAAAACTCTTTTCAAAAATTTGTCTTTTAAAATTAATTTTCAAACTTAACCAAATGTAGCCATATGGTAGCATTTTATTTGATTTTAGAAACATGATTTTGATTAAAAATTTTCAAAACTCTTTTCAAACTACATAACCAAACAAAATTTTCAAAATTCAATTAAAATCTTTTTTTCGAAACTCATAAGCAAATTATTTTCAAAATTCTATTTTTAACAAAAAAATTCAAAAAAATTATTTTTTATTTGAAATTATTTTTATTTTTCGAAAAAATATTTTTTATTTATTTTTGAAAAAAAAATGTTTTTTTTTTTATTTTTGTAAGTATTGGCCAAATAATTTTTTTATGATTTAGACATATATGAGCGATGCAAAAAATTTTCAAATTTTAAAAAAATAAATATTTAAAAAAGTAAAAAATATTTAAAACAATATTTAAAAAATTAAAAAAAATAAAATATTTAAAAAATAAAATATAATATAAAAAATATAAAAAATGAAAAAATATTTAAAATAAAAAATATATAATTAAAATAAAAATTTTAAGTTTTTAAATATTTAAAATATTTAAAAAAAAATACAGCGCACGAATTAAAAATAGTAATAAGTATTTATAATAAAAAATATTTACCCTTAAAAAATAAAATTAAGAAATTTTTTATATATTTAAAAAATAAACACAAAATAATTTTGAAATACAATTCAAAACTCAAAACTCTTTCTAATTTTTTTCCAAAACTCATAACCAAAAAAATTTCTTTTTCAAAACTCATTTATATAGCGATCCTGATTTTCCTCGTTATTTATTATATTTCGAACTTGAGTTCCATGGGTGTTTGTTGTTGTTTATATCTTGTTTCCATCCTTCATTCTTTGTATTCGGGTTGTGGGGTGTGATAGTTTAGTTTGGAACAGGTTGGTTGTGAGTTGAAACAAATGGTTGTTGCCCAAATTTTTCCTTCTTCCCTCGAGCGAGGCCTTTTACGCTCGAGTAAGCCTTAGGTGTTTTCTTCTTCGCTCGAGTGAGGGTTTATGCGCTCGAGTGAGTATTATGAGTCTTTAGGTTTCTTTTTCAGATGCAGCTTCCACTCGAACGAGCTTTCTTGCGCTCGAGCGAGCCTTGTGTTTTGTGTCTCTTCGCTCAGGCAAGCAATATTGCGCTCGAGCGAGCCCTGTGTTGTTTGATCCGTTGCTCGAGCGAGAACTCTTGCACTCGAGCGTGCGTCTGCATTGGTTCAGACCTGAAGCTTCTCATTGTTTGCTCGAGCGACGATTCTTGTGCTCGAGCGAGGTCCTTTTGTTCTAGTCGCTCGAGCAACCACTCCTTCGCTCGAGCGAGCCCTGTTTATATCAGTTCGCAGCAGCGGGTTTATACATCACTTTTTCATCTCCTTTTCATCCCAAACCCAAAATCTGGCTGCCTCTCTCTCTAAACTCGCTCTCTCTCTCTCTCTACAAATACACCTTGTTCTTGGGTCTCTCCACCCTAGCCTCTTTGTAGGAAAGCTAGAGCATTGCGTGGGCTTCACCTTGATCCAAAAAAGTGTGAATTTGGAGCATCTTGAGTTTTCTTCTTCTTCTCCTTTGAGCTTCTCTATTTGAGGTAGGGATATTCTACTCACTATTATGAGTTTTAACATATATATTGATCCCGGTTTTCCCCTGTCATTTATTATATTCCGGACTCGAGTTCAGTGGTTGTATGTTGTTGTCTGTATCTCGTCTCCATCCTTTGATTCTTTGTATTTGAGTTTTGGGATATGTTGGGTGAGTTTGGAACAGATTGGTTGTGAGTTAGAATAAATGGTTGCTGCCCAGGATTTAGCTTTTTCACTCAAGCGAGTGTAATAACCCCGACTTCCGATTAATGCTAAACCATGATTGTTATGCTTAACAGTAATTTAGAAGGAATCCGAAATTAATTTGCATAGGTATTGCATTGCCTTTGCATTTCTATCTGTTTGCCATAAAATGATCTGTTCATGTTTAGGCTTTGAACTGCGAATTGAAAGCCTGATCGGCGTCTGAGTCAGAAATTGACTTGATGTATGTGCTAGTTAGGATTTATACAATTTTATGGTAGGTTTAATTAAAATTCGGTTCGGAACGATTAAATTAGATTAATTAAGTTAAATTACATTAGTTGGCTTATTTACCTAAATGCCATTAGGTGGACCTTGCTAGACCAATTGTTTAGTCTTGGTTTATATGTGTTGGCATCACTTTTTATCATCCCTATAGAGACCAAAAACGTGAACAAGAGAAGGAGAGTAGGAGAGCCTTGATTTCAACAAGAATTGCTTGGGGAATTAGAAGATTTGAAGAGGAATTGCATAATTAAGCTTCCATACTTGAAATTGAGGACCTAAGGTAGGAGAATTATCTTCTTGATTGTGAATTTTAGATTAATTCATGCATGGTTCATGAGACATTAGTGATCTAAGTCATGAATTGGTTGAAAATGTTGATTTGAGGCCTAAATCATGCATGCATGCATGTTTCATAGCATTTTGAAGGTTGAGTTTCAAGAATTTCCTCATGCATGTGTTGATTTCATTCTCACTTTGGAAACACAATGAGTTTCATGTTGTTTGATAGCATTTGATCATGTTTTGGAGAGCCTTAGCTCAAAAATGTTCATGCATGTCATGTTTTGGATCTTTATAAAGTTTGAGTTAAGTTTGTGCATAATTGGTTTACTCTTGGGCCATGATTTCTTGAATTTAAGCTTTAAACATGTTGTTTTATGGGTTACCAAGTGTTTTCCAAATTTTTGGCCCAGAAAAATGAGTTTTTGATGGTTGAATGTTGAGTTTCATGCTTGGAGGTCAATCTGGATTTTCCAGAAGTTTGACCCACGCTCGAGCGAGGACTTTCACGCTCGAGCGTGAAGCCTGAGTACATGCACTTCCGCTCGAGTGGCGAGATTCACGCTCGAGCGTGAAATGCGTATACCCAAAAGTTTGTGTGTTTTACAGTACGCTCGAGCGGAGGAAGCCACGCTCGAGCGAGGGTCTGTGTCACACGCTCGAGCGGGGGTCGAGTGCCCGTCGAGCGTGAATTTCATGCATCCGGCACTTTTTCATAAGTTTGCAGTCCGCTCGAGCGGGGAAGTCCACGCTCGAGCAGAGATTCATTGTCTGCATGTCCGCTCGAGCGTGGACCTTATCTTCAACAAAATTTGAGAAATGGTTTTCAATACATTTTTGCATCCTCATTCCATCCTAGGCATTCCTAGGCCATGTTTAAGACCCCATAATGAGGATAGGGGATTAGAAACACACTAAGAGCCAACGACATAAGTTTTATACAATTAGAACGTGTATTTCAAGTGTGTATCTGTTATGTGTTCTGTAGGTCACGTGCCGCGTTCTGTAGGTCACGTGCCGCGTTCTGTCTGACTAATCTGCTCCGTCTGTCTGTTTCAAGGCCAACTATGAGTAATAATTTAGTAAAGTTATGTTCAAACTGTATCTACTTTCTGTGTGATAAAACAAGATCTGTTTTCCAAAATGATATGTTCTGTACAATGAATGATTGTTCAATTTCTGATATGTATTCGTGACATCCTTAGCATCATGTGATATCTGTTAGCTATTACCCGGTATCGAGGGTTCCTTTATGGAACTTATTTCTGTCTGTACTCTGTTACCCGTACCGGAGGCCCTGTCATGGGGGCTCAGCTTCTGTTATGTTACCCGGATCCGGAGGTTCCTTTATGGAACTGGTTATTCGTAACCTCACGTGTATACGTTCTGTTCTGTTCTGTTAATGCTTATGGATGTATCACGTAAACTTAATCATGACTTATGATTTCTGTCTATATATGATCTGGACAACTGATGAATTTGATACAAATCTGAATTATGATTTCTAAATCTGTACAAACTCATTCATTGAAACCCCTTTACTCTGTTATTGTTCACTGGGCTTTCGCTCACAGTTTATATTATGTATGTAGGTGAGCCGGCACATGATCAGGGCCAGTGTTGACGGCCTTCTGTTCTGTTTTTGTCAGCCAACTGTTACGCCTCCCAAGGAGGTTCCGAACGAAGCCTAATGCCATGGCTGTTTTTGTTTTGTATTCATGCTGGTCTTTGCGTATGCTTTGTAAAGTCAAGTCTTGGGAAATACATTCTGTAAATACCTTGTAAATATTATGTATCTGGACTGGCATGTTTAAGTATATGTATATAAAAGTTTTGAAATGTTCTGTTCCATGTACGTTATCACAGCTCATTGGACCTTGTCTATTTTGTATTACTGCTTCCGCAGCCCCTTATTATTTGCTAATCTGTTCAGAGGCCTTTGGTAATCCACGGATTACTGGTCGGTTACGTTGCTAAACCTACAAGAGCGGGTTTGGGTCGTGACAGTAAGGCTTTTTGCGCTAAAGCGAGGCCTGGGTATTTGCTTCTTCGCTCGAGCGAGAGTTCTTGCGTTCGAGCGAGGACTGAGGGTCTTCAGGTTTCTTTTCAGATGCAGCTTCTACTCGAACGAGCCTTCTTGCCCTCAAGCGAGCCTGGTCTGGTGTGTCTCTTAGCTAGAGCGAGCACTCTCGCTCTCGAGCATGCGTCTGCGTCTCTTTTGGACCTAAAAGTTGGTACTTTTCGCTCAAGCGACGCTTCTTGCGCTCGAGCGAGCGAGCCTTATGTTTTGTGTTCCTTCGCTCGAGCGAGAACTCTTACGCTCGAGCGTGCGTCTTGTTTGCAGACCTAAAGCTTCGCATTAGCGACGCTTCTTGCGCTCGAGCGAGGTTCTTTTGTGTCTGGTCGCTCGAGCAACCACTCTTCCGCTCGAGCGAGTCTCGTGTATACCAGTTCGCAGCAGAGATGGTTTATACCATTTTTAACCCTCTTCCTTCTTCAAAACCCTAGATCGACAGCTCCTCTCTCTAAAATACTTCTTCCCTCTATAAATACACTTGATCTAGAGAGTCTCTACCCTACTTCCTTTGTAAAAGAAGTAGAGCATCGCGTGGGCTATCTTTTGATCCGAAAAAGTTTGGATTTGGATCTCCTCATTTGAGCTTTTACACTTGATGTAGGGATTTTCTGCACTTGTTTATGATTTTTTTACCTAGGTATTTGTTGTTATGAAAATATGATGAGATTTGGGATGTTTGGAGAAAACCTAGGGTTAGGTTCAAATTTATGAAAGAGGGGTTTTTATGTGTTGTTGTGTATTTGACCATGGGGTTGGGATATGAGGTGGTTTCGTGTTCGAATAGATGAATTTGACCATTAGGTTAGTAATTGGAATAAGGGGGAAATTTTGCCTAAGATGGGCTATATGATTATTTGGTATAAATGATAGAATTGGTGTGAGAAATATGAAATTAGGAAGTTGTGTGGATGAATGGTGTAGTTAGATTTGTTAAATCACTCACCTATGGAAATTTGATAAATTATCTGTTTAAAAGATTGTATATCTGTTTTGGGCTATCGGTAAAGGATAGTCATGGTTGTTGTAGAAACTGCATGTGGATTAGGTGAATTGAAACCTATCGTTTAAATTTACCTCATTGAATATGATGGTATGATTGAGACGTTGAGTACATGCCATAAATAATTATTGTACATGACGGTGCTTTTAATACATTGCATATGTATCATTGTTTGGGAGAAGATAGGGGATGGACTCCATGCATAACTAAGTTGGCCGGAGTGTCCAGGGTGAAAATCCCGAAACCTTGCATATATGGGTGCCGATTCCCTCAAATGAAAATTCCGTAAAATAGCAAATCATGAAATCATGTACATATATAGATGCGGGTTCCCTCGAATAAAAAATTCCGTAAAATGGCAACATTGAAGTGTTTGAATAATAGTCGTATTGAATTGTGAATCATTGAGTTGTAGTCTCACTTTAGATTGTTTAGATAACAATGACTTGCCCCATGAATTGACTCGGAATTTACTGGATTGTTATGAATTGAATAGATGGAAATGGAATGGAGATATGGGCATTAGTGATGAATGGATATGGACAGAATGTGGGTTGGTTATGAATGTGGAACATTTACTTAGCACTCATATCTTAGTTAAACTTCATATATTGTGTTAGGATGTTTCTACTGGGCTTTGGCTCACCCTACTTGGGAAACCATTTTCAGGTATAGTTGGCATGCTCCCTCCAAGAACGTAGCATGGGAGGACTTAAGAGCTGGAGGCCACATTTTGTTATTTTCGTGTTTAGATGTTTATTTAAGCCAAGGGCTTTATATGTATAGAGTTTATGACACTCTCTTTTATTGTAACCAAGTATGTCTTGGAAAGATGTAAGAACTTAGGGCATTCGCTTATGTTAAACTCATTTGTATTATTACTTCATGTAACGGAAGGATTACTTATACTCTGATTTATGTAACTGTTATTTATGCTGTTGTGGATCATATCTATGGTATTATTTTTGGGGGCGTTACAACATAAATGTTGGTCATTTTGTATAAATGGTTGGATTTGGGAAGTGTGACAACCCTCACCACTGATTAGTGCTAATCCATGATTAAGCATGTTAAATGACTAATTGACTGAAATCCTGAACTGATTGATTGAGTATATAGCTTAAGTGCATTTCTATCTGTTGACTATTGAATGATCTGTTCATGTTTTGCGCTTTGAACTGTAAATTGAAGGCCTTATCGGTGGCCGAATCTGAAATTGATTGGTGTTTCGTGTTAATTGAAATTTATGTGATTTTATGGTATGTTTAATTGAAATTTGATTTGGCATGATTAAATTAGATTAATTAATAATAAATTACAAAAGTTGGACTTATCTACAAATTTGCCACTTAGTGGTCAATTCTAGGCCATTGTTTATTCTCCTTGTTAGATGTTGGCATCATTTTCATCTTGCAAGACCAAATCGTGAGAGAGATGAAGAGTAAGAGGATAGAATTTGAGTTCTTCAATTGGCTTGGAAAAATTAGAAGAATTGAAAGAGAATTGCATAATTGAGCTTCTATACCTTGGATTCAAGACATAAGGTAGAGAACTCATCTTCTTATTTGTACATTTGAGTTGTTCTTGCATGATTCATGGTAAATTGGTGATCTAAGTCATAAATTCGTTTAAAATGTTGAATTGAGAGCTAGATCACCCATGCATGTTCTTACATTGAAGTTTTGAGGTTGTTTCATGAGAATTTTTCAATGCATGTTCACATTTTGGGTCTTGATCCATGAACTCACCATGTTTTGAAGTTAAATCTTACAACTGATCTTGTCTTAGAGCATTAGAGTTCATGGGAACTCATGCATGTATGAGTTTTGCATTGTTCTTCATGTTCTTGAATTTTGAGTTGAAGTTTGTGTTTAATTGACTCACCTTTGGGCTTTGATTTTGCAAATTGATCTTCAAACCATGTCATATTATGGGTTTTAAAGCGTTTTCCAGAAAATTAGCCCAAAAGGATCGAATTTGATGCTTTAAAAGTTGATTTTGAGCTTTGAGGTTCAATCTGGAAATTCCAGAATTTAGACCCACACTCGAGTGTAGGACTTCACGCTCGAGTGTAGACACTGAATTCATGCAGTCCGCTCGAGCGGGGAAAAGTGACGCTCGAGCGTGAAATGCGTGTATCCAGTACTTTCATATGTTTACAGTCCACTCGAGCGAAGGAATGCACTCTCGAGTGAGGACTTATGTCTCACGCTCGAGCGGAGGTCGAGCGTCCATCGAGCGTGATTTGCATGCATCCAGTACTTTTGCCTATGTTTGCAGTCCGCTCGAGCGAGGAAAGTCACGTTTGAGCGGAGATCTTTTTCTGCATGTCCGCTCGAGCGTAGAAAGCCACGCTCGAGCGTGGACCCCTGTTTCAACAAATTTTGAAAAGTGTTTTAAAGTGCAACTTTGCATCATCTTTCCATCCTAGGCATTCCTAGGGCATGTTTAAGACATCTTAAGGAGGATATTGATGTAGAACCACACCGAGTCAAGTTAGGGGTTAAGTTATTAAACCCAAGTGCATAACTTAGTGTGTGTTCATTCTGTAACTGTAGGGTTGGCATCTGAGGACGCTCTAGCCTTTCTGTAGCCCAGTGCTCTGTGAGTAACAATGTTGTAAAGATATATTCAATCACGAATATTTTCTGAATGATCAAATGTACTGCTTTCTGAAATGATATTTCTTACTAAATGAATCTTTGTCCTAAATTGCGAACTGTATTCGTGGCATCCATAGCAATTTACTGTTACTGTACTGTACTGCTACTGTCACAAAGATTTTTGTCGGTTCCCATGTTGGAACCACTACTGTTTACTGATACGATGGCCATCAACTGACTGTCCGGTCTGATAAGACCTACTGCACTGTTTTGCTATTGGATGTAGCACTTTATGACTGCTATGATCGAATAACTGATATACTGTTCAAATAACCGTTTTAAATACTAAAAGGACATTCATTCCTAACCTCTTTACGCATATGTTATTCACTGGGTTTTAGCTCACTGCTCATATATATATGTAGGTGTTCAGGCACCGGACCGTTGCTAGGAGCGTCAGGCTAAGCTCTTGTTTTGTCAAGCCAATCAAAGTGCCTCACTGCGAGGTTCCAAGTGTGTTCAAGCTGAGGCTACTTGGGGGTGTTTTAGATTCCCCCTTTCTGTTTCTGTTTTGTATAGACTGTTTGAGACTTGTACTGTGTTGTGCTCTGATGTATGTACATACTGTTTTTGTTCTGAATATGTATATGTTATGAAAAGTCTTTTTGCATACAGACTGTCACAGCTCATTGGACATCTTTTATTACTGTTTTGGCTTCCGTCAGCCCATGTACTCTGTATTACTGTTATGATTGTTAAGCAGGCCTTTGGTAATCACGGATTACTGGCTGGTTACGGTGCTAAACCCATAGGAGCGGGTTTGGGTCATGACAAGAAGTTTATGTGAAATTAGGATTGGGTGTTAATTTGTGAAAGAGAGGTTTTCAATTTTAAACTCCATATGTGTATGTGGGTCAAAAAAATAGGGTATTGGTGTATGATTGTTGAAATGGTGAGATTTGGATCTTTGGATCAATGTTGTGGAATTTGGAGGAAAATGCCCTAGTTTGGAAGTAAATAACTATTTTTTTATAAATGGTAAATTCATTGTGGAAATATGGAATTGGTTTGGAAACTATGAAATTGGAAAGAATTGTGTTTAAATAGTGTAGTTGGATTGAATAATCATCCACCTATGGAAAAGTTGATAAATTATCTGTTTGATAAATTTATTATCTGTTTAGAAATATCTGTTTTGGACTATCGGTGGAGGATAGTCTTGAATGTTGTAGACACTGCATGATGATTAGGTAAATTGGAACTAATCAATTGAATTGTATCATTGAATATGACGGTTGGATTAAAATGTTGAATATGCACTACGCCAAAAATGAGCATTAACGGCGGTTTTTTACCGCCGTTAAAGGATGTAAAACCGCCGTTAAAGCCTTTAACGGCGGTTTTAACGGCGGTTTCGTTACCGCCGTTTATGCGCGTGTCGGAAAAAGTAAAACCGTCGTAAAAAGGTAAAATACCGTCGTTAAAAATTGACCAAAAACGGCGGTTTCGTAGGGCCAAAAACGGCGGTTTTTTACCGCCGTAAATAGGTTAGAATTTTTCAAAAAATAATTCTTTCTTCTTGCACTCCCCAAGTTTTGAACCCATGACCTCTCATCCACCCACACCACCAACCACTTTGCCACAACCACTTTTCATGAAATATATTACCTAAATAAATATTTAAACATTACTTTTACTTTGTAGATGGTTTCGCCGGAGTTTCGCCGGAGTGTCGCCGGAGCTTCGCCGGAGTTTCGCCGGCAAAGACCGCCGGCATTAACGGCGGTAATGGTTGAGCATTAGCGGCGGTTTTATTACCGCCGTTAAAAGTAGGCATTAACGGCGGTTCGTTACCGCCGTTAAAAGTGAATTTAATTACTGTCGTTAAAGACACTTTTAGCGACGGTTTTTTTAACGGCGGTAACGAAACCGCCGGTAAAAGTACTATTAACGGCGGTAACGAAAACCGCCGTTAATAGTACTTTTAACGGCGGTTTTCGTTACCGCCGTTAAAAAAACCGCCGTTAATGCTCATTTTTGGCGTAGTGATGTGAATTGTTGGGTCATTGTATATGCCAACATGTTGAATACATTGTATATGTATCTTTGTATGGGAGGAGATAGGGGATGTACTCCATTGTATAGGAGGAGATAAGAGATGGACTTCATTGATAACTAAGTTGGCCGGAGCGTCCTGAGTGAAAGTCCCGAAATCCTATTTATTTATGAGTGCCGGTTCCCTCCGACATAGTTCCGTAAAATGGCAAGTGATTGGAAGTGCATGAAAAATGTTTTTGATTGAAGATTAATAATATGAGTTGTAGTCTCATTTTAAATTGAATTGGATAAATAAAAGGAAATGGGTTGAAAAGTGGATGTAAATGTTGACTGGCCATGGAAAGTGTATAAGTTGGTTTTATGTGTTAAACATTTATCGGATGCTAATATTTTAATTGATTCTCATATTTTGTTTAGCATATCTCTATTGGGTTTTGGTTCACCCTACTTGGGACATCATTTTTCAGGAACAAGGGACATGCCGCCTCCAAGGTCTTAGCTTGGGAGGTCTTGGAGTTGATGACTCTCTTTTGTTATCTTGTTTTGATATTAAATGTAAATTCAAGCCAAGGGCTTTATATGTAAAGAGTTAGAACTCTTCTTTTGTTGTAATCAAGTGTTCACTTGGAATGTTGTAAACCCGTAGAGCATCTATTTTGTTGATTAATATGTATCACCTTTTGTATAGAACACTCTGATGAATGAAATATAATGTTTCCTTTATGATTATGGATCTCATGATTAATTGATTTGTATTGTAATTTTTGAGGGCGTTACATTTAAATCTTTCAAAACACATCTCTATAGTCAAAACTTAATATAAAAACTAAATTAAATCTAGTCATTTGAGTTTTGAACTCTCAAAAATTATTTTTACAATTATGGGTTTATTTTTTAATATTTTTTTTATTATTATTTTTTTAGCATTTGATCATTGTCATTATATGTAGTGCAGTGGTTTGCTCAAGAGAAAATAACATTCAATTTTGCTTGCGTCACGACTTTGATATCACGAGAAAATCCAAATTGCGTGAAACACTGAGTCCTACCGTGCATTCTGGGTTAGCCTTGGACTAAAAATATTTTAGTCAAAAAAAAATTAAAATTTTATTATAAATAGTCACACTATTTTTTTTTTTTTTTTTTGGGTTTGTAATTTTTATAAAAAATTTAAAAATTATTAAAATAGTTGGTTCTAAACGACCCCTTAGTACTCTCAATAATTGAGGACTTTCCAATAATTGATGACTTTAGGGATTATTTGGCATATTTTTTTTATTTTTAAATTTTTTTAGGTCACATTATTTGTCTATTTTTCTATACATATTTTCATAAAAAGTAAAAAAAAAATACTTATTTAAATTATTCCAAACACCCTCTTTTAATTTTCAAAATTAAAAATTGAAAACTTATTTTTAAAAATTGAGCACTTTTCAATAACTGAGGACTTTAATTTTCAAAATTAAAAATTGAAAACTTATTTTTCAAAATTGAGCACTTTTCAATAATTGAGGACTTTAATTTTCAAAATTAAAAATTCAAAACTTTAAAAATTTATGACTTTTTAAAAGTTTGAGCTTTTAATTCATATATTTTTAATTTTTAATATTTTTTTAATATTTAATGAAAAAACCTGTGATAAATTCAATCTAATTGTATAAGAGTATCCGCATCAGCTGAGACAAAATAACAAAAAGGTTAAATATAGCTAGTAAATCATAAAATTCTTCCTCCATCATAAATAACAAATTATTTCTAAATCATAAAATTCCAAACACCCTCTTAATTTTAAAAATTAAAAATTGAAAACTTATTTTTCAAAATTGAGCACTTTTCAATAATTGAGGACTTTAATTTTCAAAATTAAAAATTGAAAACTTTAAAAATTGAGGACTTTTTAAAAGTTTGAACTTTTAATTCATATCTTTTAATTTTTAATAATTTTTTAATATTTAATGAAAAAATTGGTGATAAATTCAATCTAATTGTATAAGAGCATCCGCATCAGCTGAGACAAAATAACAAAAATGTCAAATATAGCTAGTAAATCATAAAATTCTTCCTCCATCAGTCGCAACAAATTATTTCTAAATTAACTTTTGGTTGAATTTGCTACAGTACCTCAACAACATTAGTTATTCAATAGTTTATTATTTTTTTTAGACAGATTAATCTATTTTTTATTGTAATTTCCCACGCACAGGACATCCTCCCGGATGTCCCTACAGAGAAGGAAGTTTTGTTGAATTTTGGCCTGATCGGTCAACCACCCGATCGTTCGGCCGGTTGACCAGCCCTCAATGGGCTTGCCTCCTTCGGCTGCTGCTCTCTGCTACTGCTATGGTGCATTGAAAAAAATATATTTAGATTGAAAAAGGGAATAAAAAATAATATTTTAATGAAATAGAATTTTATAATAGAGAGTTTGATGGAGTGTGTATATAAAAAAGAGGTTAGCTAAAATAAAAAAGTGGATGTTGAGTTATAATTTGGCTCAAAATTTGCTGAGGCTAACACGGATACTCTAAGGCAGTAGTGTATGACCGTGACTAAAGGCAAAGTACAATTAATAATGTGTGGGGATATATTTTCTGAATACCAACACGTGGCAAGGTGACGCCGACGTGTCAGTTGAGGTGCCACGCGTCGTGGTAGTTACGCCGAGGTGATCTCGGAGTTGCCGAGGTTATCTCCGAAGATATCGGAATCCGAGATAAGCGGATAAAGGACAAGAGTCCTAGATTGAGAGAAGACTTCAGTTTGGGTAAAGATGAAACTCTTAGAGGGTTTATCCTAATCCCACTGGGAGTTCCAGATTAGCAGTAATACTGAGTCCATTGGAGTTAGGCTCCTATTGGGACTAGGATTGTATTGGCTATAAAAGAGAGGCACCTCCATGGGTCTAAGGTATGTTTTCTATACTCAAGCTTGTGAGTTGAATACTTGATTATCTTTGAGAGATATACTGACTTGATCGTCGGAGTGCCCCCGGGTGGAAGAACCACCGCCGGAGCCTTTTCTTTCTGTGCAGGACAGCAGGATGCCATCTATTCTGCCTGTGTTCTACAGCTGAATCACTAAGGAGGGCAGTGTGATCAGAAAATCACTCACACAATTTGGCGCCGTCTATGGGAACGAAAGACGAATAGATGGCCAGTAACGCACAAAAAGAAAAAGTTGGGGACAGCGCTCCTGCTGGGAGTGGCAGGCCTATCGACCTCGACATTAAAGGAGACAACCATAACGAAGAAGCCCGTGACCAGGGGCACGGAGGAAACAACGTCGGCCAGGAGGGCGACACTTCAAAGAAGACAGACCAAAGCAAATACTATAACGAAGATAACCTCCAGGTATGGAGGGATAGGTGTCTACGGAGGGATGAGGAAGTAAAAGAATTGGCAGACCTGTAGTCGGTTGTCAACTTCATGATGCAAAACAATGTCATGCAGCCACCGTACCCACTGCAGGACACGCCGATCCCAGCAATTAATACCCAGAAGAGAGGGAGGAAAACAATCCCCGAAGCACCTCAACAAACCAGGAGCGGAAGGCACTCTCACCCGCCTTCTAGGGAAGTCGGACGAAAGGAGCCGAGACAAGAGAAGTCCCAAAGGACGTACCACACGCAGGACCCAGAGCCCAAAGAACATCGGCATGTCCAAAGTCAGGCGCTCTGCTTTGACACAACCCATGGAGAAAGATCAAAACGAGCCCACCACGAGGCCGAAAGTAGTGTGCCGAAAAGACTGAAATCAAAAGATAGCCGAGCTCCAGGGAGGAGTAAAGAAGACTTGAGAAATTACCTCAAGAGGAAGGAACAGAATGCTGAAGCCGAGGTCACCTCACCCGACAAGCCGAAGACACCGTTCTCGGTAGAACTGGACAAATTTGAGGCACCAAAAAGATTCAGTATGCCGAGGTTTCAAATATACGATGGTAAGTCAGACCCTAACTTCCACATTGGATTATTCCTGAATTCAATGGCATTATACAGTGGAAACGAACCTTTGCTCTGCAAAGTGTTCCCCTCGTCTTTTGGGGAGATTGCATCAGATTGGTTCCATAAACTGCCAAAGGGAAGCGTGAAGACTTGGGAAGGCCTGGCCGAGATGTTTGTGGCTAGGTTCGTGACAAACAAACTGCAACCATTGAGGGTGGACGCATTAATGGCTCTGAAGATCAGCAAGGATGAAGGCCTTAGGGCCTATGCAAAGAGATATTACGAGGTGTTCAATCGAATACCCGAATGCAACCAAGAAGTAGCGGTCGTATCTTTCAAAAACGGCCTGAAAGACGATTGTTCGTTACGGAAATCTTTGGCAAAGACATTGCCAAAAAGCATGGAGGAGCTCATGGCAAGAATCGAGAAATATGCTAGAGCCGAAGAGGATACATCGGGAAATAAGGAGGTAAAATAGGAAAAAGCGAACGGCTCACTGAAGCAAGGCCGAGGTAACAACGGATTTAACAAATCGGAGACAGAATTAAGGGGTAAGCAAGCAGTGACGACTGTATTCCGAATTCCCATCCACAAAGTCCTAGATCAAATCCGAAATCAGCCCTATTTCAGGGCACCGGCAAAGGCCCCAGGAGAATACATGGGAAGGAACGTTGGTAGGCGCTGTGCCTACCACAATGAAGAGGGGCACCCAACTCAGGGTTGCAGAGCCCTAAGAGCACACTTGGAGGACTTAATGAGACAAGGTCATCTGAGGGACCTTGTCGATGAAGCCAGGACGAGAGAGGAACAGGCAAGATTGCCTCAAGCACCAGCAGCCCCGCCTCCCCCAGCACAGCAACCACAGGCAGGGGGGCCACAGGTGGTTAATGTGATCCACTCAAGGGTCAACGAGAACGAAGTCAGAGGAGAGACCCAGAGGGTAAAACACCTACAGCACGTGAACCAGGTCGGACAGAAAAGACCTCGGTCTGAAGAGTGCCAAGGACCAATGATAGCTTTCACCAAAGCTGACCTAGAGATGGTCCAACATCCGCATAATGATGCTTTGGTAGCATCCCTCCAGGTTGGGGAGTGTCAAGTGAAACGCATCCTGATAGACCAAGGCAGCTCTTGTGACATCATGTATGTTAGATGTTACAAGGAGCTAGGCCTTCACCCAGATGACATGGAAGGATCCAATGGCCCGATGGTCGGCTTCAATGGAACGCCGACATGGCCACTAGGCGCAACAAGCTATGAAGTACAAGCCGGCACAAAGAAAATCAAGACAGAATTCATTATGATTGATACACCTTCACCTTACAACATCATCTTGGGAAGGCCATGGTTGTATGCAATGAGGGCAGTTCCCTCAACATTGCATCAACTATTGCAGTTCCCAACAGAACATGGGATTGAAGAAGTCAGAGGAGACCAACTGCAGGCAAAAAATTGCTCCATGGCAGCAATGAAAACAACCTATAACATACAAGAACCAGGGAAGGCAGAGATTGAAGATGAGGACATGGAGGTCCTAGACGATGTCGGCAAGGAGCCGGCCAAGAAGAGTGAGGAAACACTGAAGAAAATCCTCGTCCAGGAGGGCGATGAAGAGCGCTTCTTTCTTCTCGGCTCAAGCTTAGCCGAAGAAGAAGAAAGAGAACTAGAAGCTTTTTTTAGGACAAACATAGAGGTGTTCGCCTGGACACCTTATGAAATGCCTAGCATTGACCCCGAGGTCACATGTCACAAACTGAACGTCGACAGGTCGGCCAAACCTGTAATACAACAAGCTAGAAGACTGACGTTGATGCACGTCGAAGCAGTAGAGGAAGAAGTAGACAGACTACTGGAAGCTAGGGCCATCAGAGAAGTCAATTATCTGACATGGCTATCAAACACTGTGGTGGTAAAGAAGAAAAATGGTAAATGGAGGGTCTGCGTAGATTTTACAAGCCTGAATAAAGCATGTCCCAAAGACAGCTTTCCTCTACCCAAGATTGACCAATTGGTAAACGCCACATCTGGACATGGAAGGATGAGCTTCCTGGACGTTTATAAGGGGTACCACTAGATAGCTATGTACCCTCCAGATGAGGAGAAAACAGCGTTCATCACCCCAAAAGGCCTATACTGTTACAGAGTAATGCCCTTTGGGATGAAAAACGCAGGAGCTACTTACCAAAGGCTGGTAACCAAGATGTTTAGACACTTGATTGGCCAAACAGTAGAAGTCTATATCGATGATATGGTCGTAAAGACCAAGGAGCCTAAGGATCATCTTTCTGACCTAAAAGAGGTCTTTGAAATCCTCAAAACCTATCGGCTCTAACTCAACGCATCGAAGTGCGCGTTTGGAGTCAGATTTGGTAAGTTCTTCGGGTACCTGGTAACAAGAAGGGGCATTGAGGCCAGCCCAGATCAGATCAATGCCATCCTAGATTTGCAGAGCCCGACATTGGCTAAATAGGTACAAATGCTTACTGGAAGGGCCGCAGCCCTAAACAGGTTCATAAGCCGAAGCTCAGACAAGTGTAAACCCTTCTTCAACCTGGTAAAAAAGACCACAGACTTCCAATGGACTGAAGAATATGAGGCCGTTTTGGCCGACCTAAAGAAGTATCTGACCACGGCTCCAGTCCTCTCAACACCTGAACTTGGGGAAGAGCTGTTCTTGTACTTAGCTGTGTCAGAACATGCAATAAGTGCAGTACTAATCCGAGAAAAAAAAGGAGAACAGAAGGCTATTTACTATGTAAGTAAAACCTTGGCCGACGCGGAAACAAGGTATCTACCACTAGAGAAATTAATGCTGGCCTTAGTGATGGCCTCAAAAAAGTTGAACCATTACTTTCAGGCGCACAAGATTGTGGTACTAACAGAGCACCCACTGAAGTCCTTATTACAACAAGGAGACTAACAGGAAGAATAGCAAGATGGCCAGTGGCCTTGGGCCAATATGACCTGGAGTTCAGGCCCAGAACAACAATCAAGGGCCAAGTTTTGGCCGACTTCGTGGCAGAATTCACGCCTGAATCCATCGAACATTGGGCTCTGTTGAGCCTAGATAAACATTGTCCCAGCAAACAAGGAGAATCCCAGCCTAAGGCAAGAGAGCAAAGGAAGGAAAAACTCAGACCCTGCAGCATTTACATTGGCGACTCCTTTAGACTGTTTGTCGATGGAAGTTCAAACCGACAAGGAGCGGGGGCAGGAGTACTACTGATATCTCCATATGGAGAAATAATAGAACAGTCCATCCATTTGGGGTTCAAGGCCTCAAACAATGAAGCAGAATACGAGGCATTAATTGCAGGGCTAAAACTGGCAGAAGCAGCAGAAGCAGATGAGGTAATAGTTTTTTGTGATTCACAACTTATATTTAACCAGTCAACAGGAGAATTTGCAACCAGAGACGAAAGGATGTCGGCATATGCAAAAGAGGTCATCAGATTGGAAAACTTATTTCAGAACTGCTGACTACTCCAAGTAAGCCGAGATGATAACAGCCACGCCGACGCGTTGGCCAACCTGGCAAGTTCAATGCAGACTGGAAAAACAAGGACAATTATGATTGACTATATGTCGGGCCCGAGCATAGAACCACAGAACATAGGGCAAGAAGCAATGTGTGTGGATATGGGACCAAGCTGGATGGATTTAATTGTTGCATTCCTGAAAGAAGGAAAGCTACCAGAAGACCGCAAGGAGGCACACAAAGTCAGATTGAAGTCGGCAAGATTCAGTCTGACTGCGGACGGACATCTCTACAGAAGGTCCTTCACTGGACCCCTTTTAAGGTGCGTACACCCTTTGCAGGTTGAAGATTTTTTATATGAAATTCATGAAGGAGTTTGTGGAAGCCACGCTGGGGGCAGATCACTAGCTCATAGGGCCATTACCTAGGGGTATTGGTGGCCCTACATGCAAAAAGATGCAGAAGCATACGTGAAGAAGTGCGAACAATGCCAAAGGTTTGCACCTTTGATACACCAGCCAGCTGCTGACCTGAATCCAGTGTCCAGCCCTTGGCCGTTTGCCCAGTGGGGCATGAATCTTGTTGGAAAACTTTCCCAGGCAATTGGGCAGAGAAAATACTTGCTGGTAGCAACAGATTACTTTACGAAGTGGATAGAGGCAGAACCTCTTGCCAAAATCCGAGATGTGGATGTCAAGAACTTTATATGGAGAAACATCATCACTAGATTTGGAATTCCAAGAGCAATAGTTGCTGACAACGAAACACAGTTTGACAGCAAACTCATCAAGAACTTTTGCGCGAAATTCAAGATCAAGAATTACTTCTCAACACCAAGTTTTCCCCAAAATAATGGACAAGCAGAAGCATCCAACAAAGTAATTTTGGATGGAATAAAGAAGAGGCTGCAGGCAGCAAAAGGAAAGTGGGTAGACGAATTGCCCAACGTACTTTGGGCATATCGGACTACGCCGAGAAGATCAACAGGGGAATCCCCCTTTGCCATGGCTTATGGCACAGAAGCAGTCATTCCACTGGAAGTCGGCATCTCAGGGATCTGAACCCAGGGAGTTGAGAATGGGACTAATGATATACTCTTAGCCCAAGATCTGGATCTTTTAGAAGAACGAAGAGAGAAAGCTGCAATTCAGCTCGCAGTATACCAGCAACAGCTTGCCAGAGCTTACAACAAGAAGGTCAATCAAAGAGATTTTCAAGTAGGCGACCTAGTCTTAAGAAAAGTCGTCGGCAACAAGAAGGATCCCAGAGATGGGAAGCTTGGCCCAAACTGGGAAGGACCCTACAGAATTACTTCGGTATTAGGCAATGGAGCTTATCGGCTTGAAGATAATGAGGGCAAAGCATTACCCAGACCTTGGAGCACTTGTAATTTGAAATTTTTTTATCATTAGATATGCATTATTTTTTGCCGATGTCATCAATAAAATCTTTTCAGAATTCTTCAAACACATATAATGTTGTTTCTGAGAGACATGAATAATGAGAACCCAAGTGGAACTTAGGTTCACATTGGGGGCAGAGAGAAGACAAAGACACTTAACACTTGTTGAAATTTGTAGCAATTTACAAGTTGAAGTTAAGCCGAGATGGTTCCTTATCTTCACTTGTTGAAATTTGTAGCAATTTACAAGTTGAAGTTAAGCTGAGATGGTTCCTTATCTTCACTTGTTGAAATTTGTAGCCTTATCTTCACTTGTTGAAATTTGTAGCAATTTACAAGTTGAAGTTAAACTGAGATGGTTCCTTATCTTCACTTGTTGAAATTTGTAGCAATTTACAAGTTGGAGTTAAGCCGAGATTACTGTTTCCCTTCACTTGTTGAAATTTGTAGCAATTTACAAGTCGAAGTGAAGCCAAGGTTATTGCTTAAACACTTGTAGCAATCTACAGGTTGGTCAAACCAAAAGAAGATGCTTAACACTTGTTGAAATTTGTAGCAATTTACAAGATGACGTTAAGCCGACATATGATCATCTGTTGAAACTTGCAGCAATTTACAGGTTGAAGTAAAAGCTAAGTATATTGTTTAAACACTTGTTGAAATTTGTAGCAATTTACAAGTAGATTATTAATTAGCACTTGTTATAACTTGAGGAAAGTTTACAGTATATGTTAACACTTGTTGAAATTTGCAGCAATTTGCAAGTAGGTTAAGACCGAGATCACTGTTTAAACACTTGTTGAAACTTGAGAAAAGTTTACAAAGATATGAATAGTATATGTTTTACACTTGTAGAAATTTATGAAAAGTTTGCAGGTCAGTATCTTGCCGAAGTAAAGCTTGCAGTTATTATACCCGAGGTATGTAACCCCGAGAAGATTATACAAAGAAAGATGAGTGTGTAAAACATGCAAAATATTCTAAGTATAGAATCATACGGAAGCATTCAAGAGAAGACAAAGGTACATGCATTTAAAACAAAGTTGTGTTGAGGATTCAACAGGAAACAAAGGCACATCGGCCATACAAAGAGCTTGCATTGTTTTAAAACAAGGAGTACAGAAGAGACAAAACAGTACAGAAAAGAAAAAGACATCAAAGTTATGGTTCTTCAGCCTCAGGAGCAACTTCGGTTTGGACATCGGCAGACTCCTGAAAAGTTACTTCAGCCGCTTTCTCCGTTGCTATTTCTGCATCAATCTCGGCAAGAGTCTCGTCAACACTCCTGTCGGCCTGAGGAACATCGGACAAAGTCTGCTGAGGAGTAGTTTCCTTGGTAACTCCATCACCATCATCATCTTGAGTCAGGTCTAACACCTGCTCATTCAAAGAATGAGACTTAGTCCCAACGGCCTCCTTGGGTTTTCTTAACAAAGCTTCATCCTCACCTTCCTCCTCAGCTTTAGACTCAGATTCAGAATCTCCCTCTGGTTGACTTGGAGGAGGAGGTGAGGGGAATGGAAGAGGGATAGCGTCGACATTGCGGAAAGGTGAATCGACAGGGAGGTCAAGTTTCTTTATTAGGGACATCCAACCAAGGGAGAAGCCCCTGTTGCATGCCTGCCTGACTTGGAGTTTGTAATCCTCAGTAACATCGGCTATACCTTGGGCATAAGCCTTTTCATCAGCTTCTTTGATTTTGACTTCTTTCGTAGCCAAAGCCTCCTGAAGCTCCTTTTCGGCCTGGGCCATTTTTTCCTTGGCCTCTTGTTTCTGAGCTTCAGCAACTTTCTTGATGGCCTCAGAAGCTTCAGCCTTCTCTTCGGCTAATGTTTGGGCCTTAGTGACGGCCTCAGCCTGATCCTCTAACTTCTTCATTTTTGCTTGAAGACTCTTGTTGATTTGTTGGAGGGCAGAATACTCCTTCTTCATGTCAGTTAACTTCTCCCTGTTCTCAAAAGATTGCATGGAGAAGGAATGGGCATGCTGAACAGCCTGAAAGAACACAAAGCAAAAAGTTATTACAAAGTTTTACAAGTATGAAAAGATGAGGAAAAGACAGGTCACCAGGTGAAGACACATACTTGAACACAGCGTTGAAGCATGAAAGCGTAGTTTTCGTACTCACTCAACTCAGCATTCTTTTCAAGATCACCAGGAAGAAAAAGAGCAGTACTGAGGGTGACACCGATATTGATATCGTCGGCACTGTCACTGGCCATGACAGGCTTATCTTCCAGAGTGATAGCAGGCGCCCAGGGAATATCTGGTTTTTTAGAACCCGAGGTCGTCCCAGACGACGACTTCGGCCTCTTCGATTTGGAAGACTCAGAAGGCTGGGCTTCAGCAGATCTTTTGGCAGGAACAAAAGATGTCTTCTCACTCCCAGCCAATTGTGAAGTTGGCAGAGTGTCCTCAGTTTCAACTTCGGCGGCTTTGGCCTTTGGCTGAGCCTTTTTTGTTCTTTTTGGCTTTGGTGGGGGCATGCTCTGTGTTGGCTGAACGTCGACATCAGTAGGGAGATCGGCAAGAAGATCTTTGGCGACAGGCTTTGGGCGACCCATCTCGGCAGTTTTGACAAGTCTTCGTCGACGTTTTCGTTCAGGTATGGGGATCAAGTATGGAGCTGAAGTTGATGGTTGATCGGTTGGATTCGATGTTGATCCTTGATCTGTTCGGGATGTAGAAGCGGTTAGAGTTGTGGCAGAAGGTGGAGACAGGCTTTTCTTCTTTCTTCTGGGGACGTCGGACAAAATTGATTTGTATGTAGGGATAAAGTTGAGAAGAAAAGGGGCTTTTCTTTTATGAACTGGCAAGTCCAGGAGCTTTTTCAGATCCTTGCTGGGAACGTAAGATTGGCGAAAATTTTTCGGTGGCTTGCGAACGTCTGCAAGAAGAAAACAGACATTAAAAACAGATAAAATATTGAAACATCTGGAAAGAAACAACTAAGTATTAACACTGGGCTCTTACCCTTACCCTCCTTAACTGATCGAGGAAGAAGGTACAAATGAGCGTCTTCGTCTGCGCCAAACTCCCAATTTCTCGAAGCAATAACGTAATCATCTCCAGCCCCCTTGTTAGAGTCTGGGAGGTCGGCTACGATTTTAAATTCGGTGGACCTCGGCTTGAGGTAATAAACGTAGCCCTTTTCTTTGAGGTTAAGGGCACACATGGTATAACAAAATTGAATGTCGGCAAGGGTAATCCTAACGTTTTCCTGCCTAGCTAAGGCTATGATACCATTGATCACTCGGTAGGAGTTGATGGTAAGTTGCATGGGGTTCAACTTGTAATAGTGGGGAACTTCATGAAAAAGGGGAACAAGTGGAAGTCGAAGTCCACATTCAGTAAAAGCAACAATAGGGAAGGGCATCGTATTATCTGTGGGCATGATAGAGTCGTCATCCCCAGCCAGCCTCAGATGGACGTCGGCAGGAATGGCGAACTCTTCCCTAAAGTATTCAAGTTTGGTAGGGGTATTTACCCTATGTCTCCACATACCCATGATTTCGGCGTAAAGGAATTTGGTTACAAAGAAAAGATGTTCTTAAAGGGTTATAGGAACCTCGACAAAAACCTAGGTAAACACTGGTTACGATTGTTTCAGTTTTTCCTAAGAATTGGTAGGTTCTACAGACAAATCCCAAACCTAAATCTACGAAAGCAAAGATTGAAGGCACTGATCTGGAAAAAATACAGAAATAAGAATGAAGTTTCAGAATAAAGAACAGAGGTGGGGTTCTCAAAAGCATAAAGGATACAAGAAATACATGCTCAAGAACAGTGGCAGAAAAGTGGTGAAACAGTGCAAGTGTTCAAAACATAAGCGAAATCATGGAATAGACGCATCCAGATGAATAGTTTAGTAAGTCAAAGGTTTGAACAAAGCAGTAGTGGCAACAAGAAAGAAAACGAGCATAGAGGAATTAAGAATGAAAGGAACATAGGCTTACCAAGATAACTGGAGCCGGTATGAAGATCGCCGAAGTCAGACGACGGATGTAGACACGATGGAACGGTGAAAGCTTCGCTGGAATGGAAGAATGAAGACGGTTGCAGAGCTTGGAGCTAGAGCAATGGCGGATTTGAGAAAGTTTAGAGAGAGAAAGAGTAAGTAAATCGAGTGTAAAAGTAAAGAAAGAAAGAAAGAAAGAAAAGTTTTATCAAAAACTTGAAACGGCGGCAAAACAGGGCATTTATTGCGCCTGGAGCAACGCACACGTCAGACGGCGCACGCAGGGAAAACAGTTTTCAGGCGCGTCGCAGACACGGGCCAATAAAGATATAACGCGTAAGTGGAACGGTTGAGAAGTGATGCATGACAGCTCATGCGCGTAGGAGAGTTCATTTAAATTCTTATTCTTGAAAGAAGACATGTCGGCCTGAGATGAACGACCTCGGCTGAAGAGTTCTTGTGCCGAAGTACTGGAAAGAGGAACAATATAGGTTCCATCACCTCAGAATGCCGAGGTAATAGAACCTAGAGGGCAGTTGTGGGGATATATTTTCTGAATACCAACACGTGGCAAGGTGACGTCGACGTGTCAGTCGAGGTGCCACGCGTCGTGGTAGTTACGCCGAGGTGATCTCGGAGTTGCCGAGGTTATCTCCGAAGATATCGGAATTCGAGATAAGCGGATAAAGGACAAGAGTCCTAGATTGAGAGAAGACTTCAATTTGGATAAAGATGAAACTCTTAGAGGGTTTATCCTAATCCCACTGGGAGTTCCAGATTAGCAGTAATCCTAAGTCCATTGGAGTTAGGCTCCTATTGGGACTAGGATTGTATTGGCTATTAAAGAGAGGCACCCCCATGGGTCTAAGGTATGTTTTCTATACTCAAGCTTGTGAGTTGAATACTTGATTATCATTGAGAGATATACTGACTTGATCGTCGGAGTGCCCCTGGGTGGAAGAACCACCGCCAGAGCCTTTTCTTTCTGTGCAGGACAGCAGGGTGCCATCTATTCTGCCTGTGTTCTATAGCTGAATCACTAAAGAGGGCAGTGTGATCAGAAAATCACTCACACATAATGAGATCAAAATATAAATAAACATTAAATTATTAAGTTAAAATGTAATTTATTTTGCTAAAAGTTTGAGGTCAAAATATAACTACAGGTTCGGTTGGTTTCGACTTTCAAATAAATTTTACAAAATTAGCAGAACATAAATGCACAAGTTGCTTATGTGTTGTGGGTTTTTGTAACAACCCTCGTACCGATTACTGAATAACCACTGAATTATATACTGATTATTGCTAAACTGGACCGCTAATGACTGATAATTGGACTAACTGAAGTATTGGATGGACTGATTGAAATCGAAACTGAAATTGAATAAGTTTGTCTGTTATATTGCATATTGCATCTGTTTGATTGTGTGACTATCTGTTGGAATTCGTATGTTTAAACTGTTAACTGAAGGCCTTATCGGCGGCCGACTTAGAAACCGTTTGATGTTTTAGAATCAGTAGAATATTTCTGATTTTATGGTATATTTATCTAAAACTCGATTAGGAATGATTAAATTAGATTTAAACGAGCTAATTGTCTAGATTGACTTAATTACCACATTGCCATAGCTAGTGGCCCATTTGTTTATTCTTAGTCTAGACCTTATTACATGTTGAACAAGCTTCTCCTCAGCCTTTTCCTTAGTCCCCACCGAATTATAGAGTGAGAGAGGGAGTAGACTTGAGCTCATCTTGCCATTGTTGAGAATTGCTAGGAGACTTGAAGTAGATTGAAGTATACTTGCTAATCTAGCCTCCTTACCTTTAAATTGAGACTTAGGTAAGTGAAATCATCTTCTTCTTGTTGTCTTGAACCTCACCTTGCATGTTCTAGGCTCCATTGTAGAATCAAACCATGTTTTAGTGCAAATATGTTAAATTAGAACTCCATTGTTGCATGCATGGTTGAATTGATGATTTTGAGTTGAATTCATGGTGAATTGTACATGCATGTCCATGTTTAAGCTATAGTCCATGTTTTCCACATTGTTTTCAAAGATTGAAGCTCAATAGAGCAAGCTTTGAAGCTTGAAGTTGGTTCAAAACTCATGCATGTCATGGTTGCATGTTGTTCTTGAAAACTAGTTTGAAATTGGGTTTAATTGAAACACCCTTGGGCCTTGATTTCTTAAATTGAGCTTTAAAACTTGTTATTCTATGTGTTTAAAAGAGTTTTCCAGAAAATGGGCCCAAGAGGATCGAATTTGGAGCATCAAACTTGAGTTTTGAACTTGGAACACAATTCTGGGTTTTCCAGATTTTTGATGTCCGCTCGAGCGGGGGAAGTGCCGCTCGAGCGGGGGATTCATGCTCCCAGCATTTCTTCGACTTGTTTTACAGTCCGCTCGAGCGGAGTGTTTCACGCTCGAGCGGAGAAATCGCGCATCCAGTACTTTGCATTGTCCATCAGTCCGCTCAAGCGGGTAAGTTGACGCTCGAGCGGGTCCTTTTGTTTTCATGTCCGCTCGAGCGGGGAAACCTGCGCTCGAGCGGGGACCCTGTTTCACTGAAAATTCTGAAACTGATTTCTGTGCACATCTTTGCATCCTCATCCCATCCTAGGCATTCTTAGGCCTAGTTTAAGACATCTTAATGAGGATTTAGACATAGAACCACACCGAGAAAATTTAGGGATTTAATTATCATCCTTCCGATTGTGAACTTAGTGTGTGTTCTATTTGTTAACTGTTTAGGGTTGGCTCTCGGGGACGCGCTCTAGCCGCTATTAGCCCAGAACACTGTGAGTAACAGATTGTGTAAAGATATGTTCAAAATGGTTGTATTTTGAATACTGAACTGAACTATTTATTGAACTGATATTGTTTATTGAATGAATGTATGCCCTGTATTTCGAACTGTATTGTGGCATCCTTAGCACCCACTGTTATTGACTGTTACAGAGCTCTGTCGGTTTCCTTGTGGAACCATATTGTTTATCGATTGATGGCCATCATTATTGTTGGGTCTGTTAAGGCCCGGTCCTTTTGGACCTACTGTTTATAGGCTAATGGATGTACCACATATGACTGATCGATTGAAATACTGATTGACTGAAATACTGAAAGATTGAAATACTGTATAATGAATTGATTTCATTACTGTAAGGACATTCATTCATAACCTCTTTACACATTATGTTATTCACTGGGCTTTAGCTCACTGTTTATATATATATGTAGGTTCTCAGCAGCCAGACCGGAGCTAGGAGCGTGGGTCGGTCCCCAGTTTTGTCAAGCCAGCCTATGTGCCTCACTGCGAGGTTCCGAGTTGCCATGCTATGGCTTGGGGTGTTTTGTTTCCCCCACCTGTCTCCCTACTGTTTTGTAATACTGTATAGACTGTCTACTGTTTTACCGTACTGTTGTCTAGGGAGTTGATCCCTGAACTGACTGACTGTAAATGAATGTATAGATTGCACCGTTCTGAAGTGTATGAATGCATAAAAATGTTTTTGACATACAGATTTCACAGCTCAGTGGACACTAGTTATTTATTGTATTGGCTTCCGCCAGGCCCTGTACTCTGTTTAACTATATTACTGTTCAGTAGGCCTTCGGTAATCTCGGATTACTGGCCAGTTACGGTGCTAAACCCATAGGGCCGGGTTTGGGTCGTGACAGTTTTGTATAACAAAGTTATGTTAAAAAAAAATTTAACAAAATCTCCCTTTTTATTTTTAAACAAATCACACTACCTCATTATCTCTCGTCTTTCTGTCTCCCTTGCCTTGCCTTTCTTTCTCACTTACCTTTTGAAAAGATTCCGTAATAGTAAAACATAAATCACTTTTGTCACTTTTTTTTTTTTTTTTTAACAGAATCTATTTTAAATTTTGAGTTCAAATTTTTCTCAAAAAAAAAAAATCCAAAAAAATGGATTTAAAATAGAAACAGCATTTAAACCCACGTTTTTTTTTTTAAATTTTTAATAATGTTACATTTCTTAATAAACAACATTTTTTTTTTATATATTCTTAAAAATTTTGAATTCAACATTGTCAATCAAAAAATATAAATATTTTTTGAGATAATCATATTCACAATTCCATTTTTAAATACTTTTCTTCTCTACATCCCGCCCTCCCCAAACGTAAAACATTGGACATTGGCTAGCAGAAACATAAAACATTCGACATTGGCTACTAGACTATTTGGTAGTATTTTTATAAAATAAAAAAAAAAATTTCTTCTCTCCACTTGTTTTTTTTGTTTTCAAAAAATATTTTTTTAGCAAGGTAGATGAACTGAAAAAATTATCTAATCTCGTGTCATATGATATTATTGTTTAGAAAATTATTACTTTAATAAACTATCTTAGTTCGGTTAGAATTTTTATGAATTAGATTTTTATAGTAAGCTATATGTGTGCATGGGTAAAGTATATGTATATATATATACTTGTGGGGATATATTTCTGTACATCAACACGTGGCAAGGTGACGCCGACGTGTCAGCCGAGGTTCCACGTGTCGCGGTAAGTTTTGCTGAAGTAATCTAAGGTTTGCCGAGGGTATTTCCGAAGATGTCTTAATTCCTGGTAAAGGCCTCTTCTTTCCCATACCTCGGCCTCAATTCCAAAGGCCGAGCTACCCTCAGAAGAATTAAGCCGAGGTAACTGTGAGATCAACCATACCTGCTAATATAAAATATTATCTTGGTTAGGTGGATGTACAGCCATGAGGCCAGCACTTCACCAACTATCTGGCCTTGAGGCCATGCGAGTTGGCCATGAGGCCACTAGAGGCCATGTGAAGCCATGAAGAGCTTTTACCTGGAAAGCTACCAAAAGCGTAACAGTGGGTTGGCAGCCAGCTCAAAAGCTGGCGGCCTCTCCATTAACTTTTCTGGTATATATGGAGAGGTTGAGAAGAAGAAAGGGGACGGATTGATCATTCTGAACAGAGCATATACATCTACAAGCTAATTGTTACACTTTCAGTTACAAGTCTTGAGAGCAAAGTGAGAATTACTGAGAGTGAATTGTAATTCTTACTGTTCATTTGTTATAGTGAATTACCTCGGCCTCCCATGGACGTAGGCACTTTTGCCGAACCACGTTAAATCCTTTGTGTCTTTGTGTTATTATCTGTGCCATCTGTTCTGCCTGTGTTTTTACCGCTAAATCACTAAGATAGGCAGTGTGATCAGAAATTCACTCACACAATTTGGCGCCGTCTGTGGGAAAGAAAGACGAATAGATGGCCAGTAACGCACAAAACGAGAAGGTCGGGGGCAACACTCCCGCTGAGAGTGACAGGCCTATTGACCTTGACGTCGAAGGAAACAACCACAATGACAAAAACCGTGGCCAGGGGCACGGGGGAAAGAACGTCATCCAAGAGGATGACACTTCGAAGAAGGCGGACCAGGGCAGATACTACGAGGAGGACAACCTCCAGGTATGGAGGGATAGGTGCATACGAAGGGATGAGGAACTCAAGGACCTGGCAAACAAGTTGGCAGACCTCCAATCGGTCGTCAACTTCATGATGCAAAGCAAGGTCATGCAGCCACCATACCCACTGCAGGATACTCCAATCCCAACAGTTAAAGCTCAGAATGAAGGAAGGACAACAACTCCTGAAGCACCACAACGCTCCGGGAACAAGGAGCATTCTCACCCGTGCTCCGGGGAGGTCGGTAAGACCCAGAGGACGTATAATACAAAGGATCAGGAACCAAGAGAACATCGGCATGTACAAAAGCAAGTTCTCTGCTTCGATACAACCCATGGAGAAAGATCAAAACGGGCGTACCACGACGCCGAGAGTAGCGTGCCAAAGGGACTCAAATCAAAAGATAGCCGAGCTCCGGGGAGGAGTAAAGAAGACTTGAGAAACTACCTCAAGAGGAAGGAACAGAACGCTGAAGCCGAGGTAAGCTCGTTCACCAAGCCGAGGACACCATTCTCGGTGGAACTGGACAAATTTGAAGCACCAAAAAGATTCAGCATGCCAAGGTTTCAAATCTACGACGGTATGTCAGATCCTAACTTCCATGTTGGATTGTTTTTAAACTCAATGGCATTATACAGTGGAAATGAGCCTTTGCTCTGCAAAGTATTCCCTTCGTCCTTTGGAGAAATTGCATCAGATTGGTTCCACAAGTTACCAAAAGGAAGTGTGAAAACTTGGGAAGGCCTGGCCGAGATGTTTGTGGCCAGGTTCGTGACAAACAAGCTACAGCCATTGAGGGTGGACGCATTAATGGCTTTGAAAATCAGCAAGGATGAAGGCCTTAGGGCCTATGCAAAAAGATACTACGAGGTGTTCAACCGTATACCTGAATGCAATCAGGAGGTAGCGGTCGTGTCTTTCAAGAACGGCCTGAAAGAAGATTATTCACTACGGAAATCTTTGGCAAAGACATTGCCAAAGAACATGGAGGAACTCATGGCAAGAATTGAAAAATATGCCAGAGCCGAGGATGATACATCGGCATCAAAGCAGGTCAAACAGGAGCAAGGGAACGGCTCGCCGAAGTAACAACGGATTTAGCAAGGCAGAGGTAGAGCTGAGGGCTAAACAAGCAGTGACAACTGTGTTCCGAATTCCAATTCAAAAGGTCCTAGGAAAAATTCGGAGCCAGCCCTATTTCAGAACCCCGGCAAGGCAACCCGGGGAGTTTATGGGAAGAAACGCGGACAGACATTGCTCATATCACAATGAAAACGGACATACAACACAAGGTTGCAGAGCCCTCAAAGCACACTTGGAAGATCTGGTGAGGCAGGGCCACTTAAGATACCTTGTTGATGAAACCAGAACAAGAGAAGAACAGACAAGACTACCTCAGGCAGAAGCGGCCCCACCACCGCCGGAACCCTGGGCAGAAAGACCTCGGGTAGTAAATGTGATTCACTCCAAGGTAAATGAAAACGACGTTCGGGGAGAAACCCAAAGAGTAAAGCACTTGCAGTACGTGAACTAGGTCGGACTAAAACGACCTCGGCCAGAAGATTGCCCAGGTCCGATGATAACCTTCACCGAGGCCGACCTAGAGATGGTCCAACATCCACATAATGATGCCTTGGTAGTATCCCTCTAGGTTGGGGAGTGCCAAGTAAAACGCATCCTGATAGATCAAGGCAGCTCTTGCAACATCATGTACATTAGATGTTACAAGGAACTGGGCCTTCACCCTGACGACCTTGAGCAGTCGGATGGCCCGATGGTCGGCTTCAACGGAACGCCGACGTGGCCCCTTGGTGCCACAACCTTGGATGTACAAGCAGGCACAAAGATGATCAAGACCGAGTTCATCGTGATTGATACACCTTCACCATACAACATCATCATGGGCAGGCCGTGGTTGCATGCAATGGGGGCAGTCCCCTCAACATTGCACCAACTACTGCGCTTCCCAACAAAGCGTGGGATTGAAGAAATCCGAGGAGATCAGCTGCAGGCAAAGAATTGCTCCATGGCAGCAATGAAGACTACCTGCAATATTCGAGAACCAGCCAAGACAGAGATTGGAGACGAGGACGTGGAAGTCCTGGATGATGTCGGCAAGGAACCAGCCGAGAAGAGTGAGGAATCACTAAAGAAAATTCTCGTCCAGGAGGGCGATGAGGAGCGCTTTTTTCTTCTCGGCTCAGGCTTAACGGAGGAAGAGGAAAGAGAACTGGAAGCCTTTTTGAGAGCAAACATAGAAGTGTTCGCCTGGACGCCCTATGAAATGCCTGGTATTGACCCCAAGGTCACGTGTCACAGACTGAACGTCGACAGGTCGGCTAAACCTGTAATTCAGTGGGCAAGAAGACCAACGTTGATACACGTCGAAGCAGTGGAGGAGGAAGTTGACAAACTTCTAGAAGCCAGGGCCATCAGAGAAGTCAACTATCCAACATGGCTATCAAACACTGTGGTGGTAAAGAAGAAAAACGGCAAATGGAAGGTTCGCGTAGATTTCACAAGCCTAAATAAAGCCTGTCCCAAAGACAGCTTCCCCCTACCAAAAATTGACCAGCTGGTGGATGCTACATCTGGACATGGAAGGATGAGCTTCCTAGACGCTTACAGGGGGTATCACCAGATAGCCATGTACCCCCCAGACGAGGAGAAGACAGCGTTTATCACCCCAACAGGTTTGTACTGTTACAGGGTGATGCCTTTTGGACTAAAGAACGCAGGAGCAACATACCAAAGGCTGGTGACTAAAATGTTCAAACACCAGATAGGCCAAACGGTGGAAGTCTACATCGACGACATGGTTGTAAAAACCAAGGAGCCAGAAAATCATCTTGCCGACCTAGCCGAGGTATTTAACATACTCAAAACATATTGGCTCCGACTCAATGCATCAAAGTGCGCGTTTGGGGTTGGATCTGGTAAGTTTCTAGGGTACCTGGTCACAAGAAGGGGAATAGAAGCCAGCCCAGATTAGATCAAGGCCATTCTAGATCTACAGAGCCCAACCTCGGCGAAACAGGTTCAAATGCTCACTGGCAGAGCCGCAGCCCTAAACAGGTTCATAAGCCGAAGCTCAGACAAGTGTAAACCCTTCTTCAACCTGGTAAAAAAGACTACAGATTTCCTGTGGACCGAAGAATGTGAGGCCGCTTTGGCCGATCTAAAAAAGTACATGATCACGGCTCCAGTCTTCTCGACACCTGAGCCTGGGGAAGAGTTGTTTTTGTACTTAGCCGTATCAGAACACACGGTGAGCGCAGTACTAATCCGAGAAGAGAAGGGAGAACAGAAGGCTGTCTATTATGTAAGTAAAACCCTAGCCAGCGCTGAAACAAGGTACTTACCACTGGAGAAGTTAATGTTGGCCTTAGTCATGGCCTCAAAGAAGTTGAACCACTACTTCCAAGCACACAAGATTGTGGTGCTAACAGAGCACCCATTGAGATCCTTGTTACAACAAGGAGATTTGACAGGAAGAATTGCACGGTGGGCAGTGGCCTTGGGCCAGTATGACCTGGAATTCAGGCCCAGAACAGCAATTAAGGGCCAAGTTTTGGCCGACTTTGTGGCAGAATTCACGCCGGAGTCCATCGGACGTCGGCCTCCGTTAGGCCGAGATGAACAAAGTCCTAGCAAGCAAGAAGAATCCCAGCTGGCAACAAAAGAGCAAAGAAAGGAAAAGCTCAGACCTTGCAGCATCTACATCGGTGACTCATTCAGACTTTTTGTCGACGGAAGTTCAAACCGACGAGGAGCGGGGGCAGGAGTACTGCTGATATCCCCAGATGGAGAAATAGTAGAACAATCCATCCGTTTGGGGTTCAAGGCCTCAAACAATGAAACTGAATACGAAGCATTGATTGCAGGATTAAAACTGGCAGCAGCAGCAGAAGCCGATGAGGTAATAGTTTTTTGTGATTCACAATTAATTGTTAACCAATCAACAGGAGAATTTGTAGCCAGGGACGAAAGGATGTCGGCATATGCAAGTGAGGTTATCAGATTAGCCGAGTTATTTCAAAACTGCCGACTTCTTCAAGTTAGCCGTGATGATAACAGCCACGCCGATGCGTTGGCCAACTTGGCGAGTTCAATGCAGACATGAAAGACAAGAACAATTATGATCGACTACATGTCGGGCCCGAGCATAGAACCACGAAACGCAAAGCATGAAGCAATGTGTGTGGACATGGGGCCGAGCTGGATGGATGCAATTGTCGCGTTCCTGAAAGAAGGGAAATTGCCAGAAGATCGCAAGGAGGCACACAAAGTCAGACTAAAGTCGGCCAGATTCAGCCTGACAGCAGAGGGACATCTCTACAGAAGGTCCTTCACTGGACCCCTTCTAAGGTGCGTACACCCTTTACAAGTTGAAGATTTTTTATGTGAAATTCATGAAGGGATTTGTGGAAGCCACACTGGGGGCAGATCATTAGCCCATAGGGCCATTACCCAAGGGTATTGGTGGCCATACATGCAAAAGGATGCAGAAGCATATGTGAAGAAGTGCGAACCATGCCAAAGGTTTGCACCCTTGATTCATCAGCCAGCTGCCGACCTTAATCCAGTATCTAGCCCTTGGCCGTTCGCCCAATGGGGCATGGATCTGGTCGGACAACTCCCCCAAGCAACTGGGCAGAGAAAATACTTGCTGGTAGCAACAAATTACTTCACAAAGTGGATAGAGGCAGAACCTCTTGCTAAAATCCGAGATGTGGACGTCAAAAATTTCATATAGAAGAACATCATCACCAGATTTGGCATTCCCAGAGCCATTGTAGCCGACAACGGAACGCAGTTCGACAGCAAGCTCATCAAGAACTTCTGTGCGAAATTCAAGATCAAGAATTACTTTTCAACACCAAGTTTCCCCAAAGTAATGGACAAGCAGAAGCATCCAACAAAGTAATTTTGGATGGAATAAAGAAGAGGTTGCAGGCAGCAAAAGGGAAGTGGGTAGATGAATTACCCAATGTGCTTTGGGCATATCGGACTACGCCGAGAAGATCAACAGGGGAATCTCCCTTTGCCATGGCCTATGGCACAGAAGCAGTCATTCCACTGGAAGTCGGCATCCCAGGGATCCGAACCCAGGGAGTCGAAAATGGGATTAATGATATACTCTTAGCCCGAGATCTGGATCTTTTGGAAGAACGAAGAGAGAAGGCTGCAATTCAGCTTGCAGTGTACCAGCAACAGCTTGCCAGAGCTTACAACAAGAAGGTCAACCCAAGAGATTTTCAAATCGGCGACCTAGTCTTGAGAAAAGTGGTCGGCAACAGGAAAGATCCCAGAGAGGGCAAGCTTGGCCCAAACTGGGAAGGGCCTTACAGAATTACCTCGGTGCTAGGTAATGGAGCTTATCGGCTTGAGGACAACGAGGGCAAAGCACTGTCAAGACCCTGGAACACTTGCAATTTGAAATTTTTCTATCATTGAGATGATCATTATTCTTGGCCGATGTCATCAGATGCTGGAAGACATGAACAATGAGAACCCAAGTGGAACTCAAGTTCCCATTGGGGGCAGAGGAGCAGAGAAGATACAAAGCCTACCACTTGTTGAGATTTGTAGCAATTTACAAGTTGGTCTGGCCGAATACAAAGCCTACCACTTGTTGAAATTTGTAGCAATTTACAAGTTGGTCTGGCCGAATTACAAAGCCTACCACTTGTTGAAATTTGTAGCAATTTACAAGTTGGTCTGGCCGAATTACAAAGCCTACCACTTGTTGAAATTTGTAGCAATTTACAAGTTGGTCTGGCCGAATTACAAAGCCTACCACTTGTTGAAATTTGTAGCAATTTACAAGTTGATCTGGCCGAATTACAAAGTCTACCACTTGTTGAAATTTGTAGCAATTTACAAGTTGGTTTGACCGAATACAAAGCTTGGCTTCGCTTGTTGAAATTTGTAGCAATTTACAAGTTGAAGTTAAGCCGAGGTTACTACTCTCCTCGCTTGTTGAAATTTGTAGCAATTTACAAGTTGTGGTGATCACAAGGTGGTCAAGCCAAGAAAGGTGTTCAAACACTTGTTGAAATTTGTAGCAATTTACAAGTTGAAGTTACGCCGACATCAATTTACAGGTTCAAATAAAAGCTGAGGTTATTGTTTTGTTGAAATTTGTAGCAATTTACAAGTAAATCATTGTTTAAACACCTGTTATAACTTGAGTAAAGTTTATTGTTTATATTAACCCTTGTTGAAATTTGTAGCAATTTACAAGTTGGTCAGACCGATTAAAAAGCTTAGCTTCGCTTGTTGAAATTTGTAGCAATTTATAAGTTGAAGTTAAGCCGAGATGGTTCCTTGGCTTCACTTGTTGAAATTTGTAGCAATTTACAAGTTGGAGTCAAGCCGAGATAATCGTTTCTCTTCGCTTGTTGAAATTTGTAGCAATTTACAAGCCGAAGGGAAGCCGATGATATCACCAACAGACTTATAGCAATCTGCTGGTTGGATAAACCAAGGAAGATGTTTAAACATCTGTTGAAATTTGCAGTAATGTACAGGTTGATGTAAAGCTAAGTATATTGTTTAATCCTTGTTGAAATTTGTAGCAATTTACAAGTAGATTACTATTTAACACTTGATTATAACTTGAGAAAAGTTTGCTGTGTATGATAGTCCTTGTTGAAATTTGCAGCAATTTACAAGTAGGTTAGACTGATATTACAGGTTGAAGTTAAGCCGACATGTTACCATCTGTTGAAATTTGCAGCAGTTTACAGGTTGAGGTAAAAGTTAAGATTATTGTTTAACACTTGATAAAACTTGAGAAAGTTTACTATTTATATTAATCCTTGTTGAAATTTGTAGCAATTTACAAGTAGGGCAGACTGAGATTGTTATTTGAACACTCGTTGAAACTTGAGAAGAGTGTGCAAAGTTAACATTGAATGGTATATGTTTTATACTTGTTGAAATTTATGAAAAGATTGCAGGACAGTATCTTGCCGAAGTAAAATTTACAGGTGTTATACCCGAGGTATGTAACCCCGAGAAGATTGCACAAAAAAGGAAGAGTATGAAAATCATGCAAAATATTCTAAGTATAGAACCATTCAGAAGAGAAGTCAGAGACTGAAGCATAAAGATAAGACAGTTGCATTTAGAAGGGACAATGGGATAGCAACAAAGGGGCACATCAGCCACAAAAGACAGCTTACAGTGTTTAAAGAACAAAATAAAGTACAAGAAATAAAAGAAAACAACAAAGTACAAAAAGCATCAGGGCTGTCCTTCTTCAACAGATGGTTGGGCTGGAACCTCGGAGGGCTCTAGAAGAACCACCTCGGCATCTTTTTGCTCCACAACCTCTGCGACCTCAGCATCCTTCTCTATTACAACCTCGGCTTCTTTATCCGCCGCTATCTCGGCGTCTATTTCGGCCAAGGTCTTCTCCACGCTTTGCTCAGCCAACAGAAGGTCAGATGATAGGTGGGTGGGGCCAGTTTCCTTGGGCACCTTCTCAACCACCTCATCCTCCCCTTGGGTTAAATCCATTACTTGATCGCCCTGAGGAGGTGACTTGGTTTCAATGGCTTCCTTGGATTTCCTGACCAGTGGTTCACCTTCATCTTCACCTTCATCTTCAACCTCGGCTTCAGAAGCAGCTTCTTCTTCAACCTGAGTTGAAGGTGGAGAAAGAGGAAAGGGAAGACGAATGGCCTTGGTCTTGCGCCAGGTCGAGTCGGCAGAAAGATCAAGCTGTTTGGCCAAAGCATTCCAACCTAGGGAAAATCCCCTGTTGCATGCCTGCTTGACCTGAAGCTTATAATCTTCTGCGACGTCGGCCATACCCTGACTGTAGGCCTTTTCATCGGCAACGTCAATTTCGGCTTTATTGGTGGCCAGAGCCTCTCTCAGTTCTTTCTCGGCTTGAGCTCTTTTTACCTCGGCCTCTCTTTTCTCTGCTTCGGCGACCTTCCTGATGTTATCAGCAGCCTCAGCTTTTTGTAGAGCTATCTGCTGGGCCTTTGTGGCCTCCTCGGCCTGATCCTCCAATTTTTTCATCTTTAATTGATCCCTTTTATGGATCTTCTGAAGGGCAGAGAACTCCTTCTTCAAATTAGATAGTTCCTCCCTTGTTTCAAACGCCTTCATGGAAAAGGAAGTGGGCGTGTTGAATGGCCTGAAAGTTCACAAGGCAAAGGTTATTACAGAATAAAATAAAGTGACAGTAAGACAAAAATATCAAAATTCTAAAGACTTACTTGGACGGAGCGCTGCAGCATAAGGGCATAGTTCTCATATTCACTGATCTTGGCATTTTGCTCAAGATCACCTTCAAGAAGAACTGCCGTGCTAAGTGCCACGCCGACGTTAATGTCGGCGGCGCTTTCATTGGCGTAGATTGGCCTGTTTTCAAGAGTAATTTTGGGTTCCCAGGGAACTTTGGGAACCCTGGATCCCGAGGTCGAAGGTTTTTGTTTCTTGGATGGAGCGGACCCTGATGGCTGCGCCTCAGCCGACCTCTTCGCAGGTGCAGAAGTGGTCTTCTGGCTCTCAGTTAACTGGGAGATGGGCACAGCATCTTCATCCTCGGCATCAGCTTCAGTCACCTTGGCCTTTGGTTGGGCCTTCTTGGCTCTTTTTGGTTGTGGTGGTGGCAACGGTTGAGCTGGTGCATCATCCTCGTCGGCTGGAAGGTCGGCGATTAGATCCAGCACTACTTTCTTTGGGCGCACCATCTCAGCCGTTTTTACGAGACGTCGGCGACGCTTTCTTTCTATTGGTGGGATCAAATTTTGGGTCGAGGTTGATGGAAGATCGGTTGGGTCAGGTGTGGATTCTTGCTCGGTTCCTGATGTGGGCGCGGTTTGAGTTGTGGCTGTAGATGGGCTCTTCTTCTTCTTCCTTGGAACGTCGGCTAAAGTTGATTTATAGGTGGGAATGAAATTTAACAGCAATGGAGCTCTGCGTTTTTGGAGCGGAAGGTCCAGGAGCTTCTTTAAGCCTTTCCCAGGGTAATAGGACTGGCGAAAGTCCTTGGGAGGCTTGCGAACATCTGCAAAAGGAAACACAATATCAGAAATAGATAAAATTTGTTGGAAAAAATTAAGGAAAGCAACAGTTAAGCAGTTGACGATGGGCTCTTACCCTTGCCCTCCTTTACTGTTCGTGGGAGAGGGAAAAGATGGACTTCCTCATCTGGGCCAAACTCCCAATTGCCAGATGCAATGAGATAATCATCTCCAGCCCCTTTGTTGGAGTCTGGAAGGTCGGCTACGATCTTAAACTCGGTGGACCTCGGCTTGAGGTAATAGACATAACCTTTTTCCTTAAGGTTCAGGGCACACATGGTGTAGCAGTACTGGATGTCGGCAAGAGTAATCCTAACACTCTCCTGCCGAGCTAAGGCTATTATACCATTAAGCGTTCTATAGGCGTTAATGGTGAGTTGCATGGGGTTGAGGGTGTAGTAATGAAGGACTTCGCGGAAGAGGGGATCAAGAGGGAACCGAAGTCCACACTGGACAAAGGCTACAACAGGGAAAGGCATTTTATCATCCTCAGGCATAATAGAGTCTTTCTCCCCAGCTAGTCTGAGATGGACATCCTTAGGGATGGAGAACTCTTGCCTAAAATATTCTAGTTTGGTCGGGGTATTCACCCTATCTCTCCACACACCCATGGTTCTGGTATACAAGTATTCGACTACAGAAAAAAGATATTCCTAAAGGGTTCTAAGGACATCGGCTTAAACCTATGTGCAAGTTGTTTCAATTTTTCCTAAGGATTGAAGGTCCTACAACAAATCCCAAACCTAAAATCTACAAAGAACGAGTATGGAAGGCAGAAATCTGGAAAACAGAAAAGCAAAAACGAAATCTCAGATTAAAGAATACAAAGGATGGAAGGCCAAGAACAGAGGTGAAAAAATACAAGTGTTCGTGGCATGTGCAAAGTCAGGAAATAGTATGTATTCAGGTGAAAGATTTACATATCAAATGCTAGAGCAGAACAGACAAATAGCAAGAAATTTCAGAAACAAGCAAGAACGGAAGAAAGAGGGGCAGGTGGCTTACTAGAAGAGTTGGAGCCGAGATGAGTGACGCCGAAATAACAGAGCTTCAAAGCTTCACAGATGGAAGACAGGTGCAGAGCTTCAAGTTCGGAGCAATGGCAGATTCGATGGAGAAGAAGCTTTAGAGAGAGAGAAAGCAAGAGAAAACTGATGTGCAAAAGTGAAGAAGAAAAAGAAAGGGAAGAGTTTTTGTCAAAAGTGAAACGGCGGCAAAATAAGGCAATTATTGTGCCTAGGGTAACGCACGCGTCAGACGGCGCAAGCAGAGGAAAGACGGTTTATGGGTGCGTCACCAGCACGGACCAATGAGGGTAAAACGCGTCGATGAAACGGTCGAAAAATGATGCATGACAGCTCATGCGCGAAGGAGTGTTGATCTAAATTCTTGTACTTTTGAAGATATGTCGGCCTGAAATGGACGATCTCGGCTAGAGAGTTCTTAAGTCGACGTACGAGAGAGAAAATTCAATGTAAGTTCCATCACCTCAGTATGCCGAGGTAATAGAACTTAGGGGGCAGTTGTGGGGATATATTTCTGTACATCAACACGTGGCAAGGTGACGCCGACGTGTCAGCCGAGGTTCCACGTGTCGCGGTAAGTTTTGCTGAAGTAATCTAAGGTTTGCCGAGGGTATTTCCGAAGATGTCTTAATTCCTGGTAAAGGCCTCTTCTTTCCCATACCTCGGCCTCAATTCCAAAGGCCGAGCTACCCTCAGAAGAATTAAGCCGAGGTAACTGTGAGATCGACCATACCTGCTAATATAAAATATTATCTTGGTTAGGTGGATGTACAGCCATGAGGCTAGCACTTCACCAATTATTTGGCCTTGAGGCCATGCGAGTTGGCCATGAGGCCACTAGAGGCCATGTGAAGCCATGAAGAGCTTTTACCTAGAAAGCTGCCAAAAGCGTAACAGTGGGCTGGCAGCCAGCTCAAAAGCTGGCGGCCTCTCCATTAACTTTTCTGGTATATATGGAGAGGTTGAGAAGAAGAAAGGGGATGGATTGATCATTCTGAACAGAGCATATACATCTACAAGCTAATTGTTACACTTTCAGTTACAAGTCTTGAGAGCAAAGTGAGAATTACTGAGAGTGAATTGTAATTCTTACTATTCATTTGTTATAGTGAATTACCTCGGCCTCCCGTGGACGTAGGCACTTTTGCCGAACCACGTTAAATCCTTTGTGTCTTTGTGTTATTATCTGTGCCATCTATTCTGCCTGTGTTTTTACCGCTGAATCACTAAGATAGGCAGTGTGATCAGAAATTCACTCACACAATACTCATTTTTTTTTGTGTGATGTTGTGTCGAGTGGTCCACGTGGTACAGAACGAACATGGGTTGTCCTGTGGGTTAATTGGCTCATTTTTTTATTATTATTACTAGTCTATTACCCGTGTTATGCACGAAATAATTATAAATATTTATATTTCTTTTAATTTTTTTTAATATATAAATTATATTTTTTAAGATTTTTTTTATAAAAATAATTTAATAATCTTATCACTAACTATAGTGTACAGAAGAAATTAAAAAGACTATTGCAGTAACTATGCACAGGCTGTATCTATAATTATTTGTATGAGGGGATTTTAAATGCTAATGAGTGATTTTGACCAAATCAATAAATGCTGAAATTTTTTTTTAAATAAAAAATTTAGAAAATTAAGATTGAGAGATTGGAACTCCCATAAGGCTTGAGGTTTAGAAACCCCATTTTCCGTAATATATTTACAATTATCTATATATGTGAATTGTGATTTTTTAAATATCTTTTTTTTTTTAATTTTTAAATGTCTTCTTTTTTTTATTTTTTTATATTATATTAAAGTTTAATATTTTGATAATAATCATATGTGTTGGACTTTTCAAGGAATTAAATGTCTTCTTTTTTTATTATATTATATTAAAGTTTAATATTTTGATAATAATCATATGTGTTGAACTTTTCAAGAAATTTTTTTATGTTTGTTCTTAATGCATTAAAGTGTTATTATAAACGATAATAATCATATGTGTTGGGACTTTTCAAGGAATTCATATATGTTGTATTTCAAAAAAAAAATTATGCTTATTCTTAATACATTAAAGTGTTATTATGAGAGTAAGATTTTGGGGTTAGGAGAAGTTAATAAATGCTAAGTTTTTTTAAAAAAAAAAATTAAAAATCAGAAAATTTAGATTGAGAGATTGGAACTCCCACAAGACTTGTGGTTAAAAATTCTCTTTTACTTAATATATGATATAGATTTCTTTTCCCATCTTTTCCGCCACTGTCTCTCTCTGTCTAACTTCTAGAGAGAGAAAATTCAACTCTCCCTCTTTGACAATGTGCTTTACTCCGATCTCTCTCTCTCTCTCTCTCCCAATCTCTTCATATTTTTGAATTTGTTGTTTTATTTATGGAATCATAAAATAAAATCCAATCTCTACATTTTTTTAGTATTATTTTAATCTAATTTTTTTTTCTCTTTTTAATGTTATATTTGGTTGGAGATTTAGAAAAAGATTTAAAAAAAGAAGAAGAAAAAAAAAATATGCTTATATTTTACTTAGTTCCATACATTTTTTTTCCTCTTCCTTTTTAAATTCCTTGTCAAATCTCGTAACAAAATATAGTGTAAAACTTATAACAAATTACAATAAAAACATAAGAAAAATGTTATGAACCTCAAATAATCTACCAAATATTTTATCAAACTCTCACAATCCACATGTTTGTAAGTTTCTACACTCATGTAAGAAGTTTGGTAAAATATTTAATAAATTATTTAGATTCCCTAACATTACTCAAAACATAAATACACACAATAAACGCATCACAAAAATCAAAAGTTGAGAAATCAAAATTGTTAAATCAAATAAATGGTCTCACCATTGGTCTCACACATTATTATTATTATTATTGTTATTTTTTTTTTTTTTTTGGGCACCCTTTAGTGTCTTTATCTCCCACTCATTCTCTCTCTATCTTCCACCACTAATTCGCCTTGTTTGGTTTGTTTTTGAGAAATAAATTTTGGAGAAATTTTTTTAAAAATTTTTTGGTTTAGTAATTTTGGAAAAAAATTTTCAAAATCACTTTATATCTTGTACACATCAATCAATCATTTTTCTCTCTCTTCTCTCTTCTCAATCACTTTTTTCTCTCACACACATCTACTCAACTACAACAAAATTTCAAATCATTTCAAACTCTCAACTCCACAAAACTATTTCCAAAGTATAAAATCAAATAAACTAAAAAAATTTCTAAACTCTTTTCTCAAATTTTTTTTTTTTAAATTTATCTCCCAAAACGAAACCAAACACACCATCCTAAGGCCTTGTTTAGAATACACTATATAAGGCTTCATTTGAGAATAAGTTATTTTAGTAACTTTTTGGTTTTTTATGGAAAGATCCACAAAAAAAGTAGAGAGAGTGATGTGACAACTTATAGTAACTTTTTAACTTTTTAGCTAAAACATGTAGTTGTCAAACGAGACCTAAGTACCCTTTTTATCTTTTTTTAGATCACATCACATCTCTATTTTTTTGCACATCTTTTTCATAAAAAATCAAAAACTTCACTTATTGATCATCACACAAACAACCCTTTAAATCAAACGGAGCCTTTGTTTAGTTTATAATTTTTTCAAAGTCGTTTTCAATCATTTTTTCTATCTCTTATCTTCTTTTATCGTATCTTACACATCAATCAATCATTTTTCTCTCTTCTCTCTCATTCATTTTGGATAAGTTCCCGTGCACATCTCATTTCTCTATACCTTCTCCATACTTCTTTTATTTGTTTTAATTCAGACCCTCCAAACAGTCTACCTTATAAGCCCCGCAATAAAGGTCACTTATATAAAAAAATCAGTTTAATCGTGGATTTAGAGTGGCTGTTGTGCGGTGTACACAACAGCGATTGTTGTGCAGCCAAATGGGCCCATTTTGGGGCCCATTTCGATAATCTGAACCGTTAACATTTTAGAATATATCAAGTAGAATATACTTGCAAAAAATCAAATTAATCGGATATCGTTTACCCATTCATCTACACACATTTGTATTTACAAAAAAAAAATTTATGATTTAAAGTATTAAAATGAATACAAATGTGAATGGATGAATGGGTAAACGGTATCTGATTAACTTGATTTTTTAACAGGTATGTTCTACTTGATGTATTCTAAAATGTAAACGGTTCAGATTATCGAAATTGGCCGAAATGGGCCCATTTAGCTACACAATAATGGCTATTGTGCACCACCGCATAGCAACCACCCCAAATCCTTCATAGGAACAAATAGGATTTTATTTTATAAAATAGTGGTTTAAATTTAATTATATTTACCATTTATTTTATAAAAAAAAATCCGATTTATAACTTTCTGATAAAATTAAATTTTTGCATGGATGACCTTTATTACAGGACCTACAAAATAGATGTTTCAGATGATCAGTGTGGGTCCGAATTAAAACCCTTATGAGGAGTATAGAGTGGTATAAAGAGATGAGATACGGTGTGGACCTTATCCATTTTCTCTTCCATTCTATACATCAATCAAATTATAAAACTACAAAACTCCAATTATAAAATAATTTTCAAAATATATAACTAAACAAATTTTTAAAATTTGAAAACTCTTTTTAAAAATTTATCTTTTAAAACTTAACCAAACGTAGCCGTATGTAGCATTTGATTTGAATTTAAAATCATAATTTTGATAAAAAAATTTCAAAACTCTTTTTAAACCACATAATCAAACAAAGTTTTCAAAATTCAGTTCAAAAATTCTTTTCAAAATTCATAAGCAAATTATTTTCAAAACTCTACTTTTTCAAAAAAAAAAGTCAAAAAAACTATTTTTTTATTTAAAATTATTTTTTATTTTTTTAAATATTTTTTTATTTATTTTTGAAAAAAAAAATATATTTTATTTCTTTATTTTTTTGGAAAAATATTTTGTTATTTTTGTAAGTATTGGCCAAATAATTTTTTATCATTTAGACATATATGAGTGATCCAAAAAAAATTTAAATTTAAAAAAATTAAATATTTAAAAAGATAAAAAATATTTATAACAATTTTAAAACAATATTTAAATTATTTAAAAAATAAAATAAAATATTTAAAAATATAAAAAATGAAAAAATATTTAAAATGAAAAATATATAATTAAAATAAAAATTTGAAATTTTTAAATATTTAAAATATTTAAAAAAAATACATCGCACAAATTAAAAATGGTAAATAAACATTTATAATAAAAAATATTTACCCTAAAAAAATAAAATTAAGAAATTTTTTAAGTATTTAAAAAATAAATCCAAAATAATTTTAAAATACAATTCAAAAC
>CM069907.1:55365602-55570976 GCA_036172215.1 Camellia granthamiana | reverse complement strand
ATAAAATTAAAATTGGTAAATTTCTTTATGAAAATTATGCAACCTTGAATTTTACTATTTTATGTTAAAATCAAAAAACCATCCATTTGTTTAATGACAAACACGATAAATTAAAAAGGTTAAAATGATCGAATTGATGTAATTTTTTTGCAAATGATATAAACCAAAAATCCTAAAAAATGCAAGGTTCGAATAATTGAAATAAGACTCGTAGTAAGCCCACGGGCCCAAACTACATATTTGAATCTAGATTATGCACAGGAGGGAAGCCTAATCTAAGTGAAACACATACAAATATGCATACATATACATATATGTATATATACATATGTGTTTCTAGTTTTACGGATCGTGTTCAACAAAAAATCATAAGGACATTCATACCTAGCTAGTGAAGAGGGATTGTGTTTCAGATCTGGAGGTGCAAAAGCTTTTGACGCTCTTCATATTCACAAGTGTCAATCCCGTTAGGTGAGGGAACGATGTGGTACTAGTGTTGTTTTCTGCTTTTTCTTCTTCTTCCCCATTCTACAATACTACAACTTTCAGCTCTTGACATCCCCGAACATCAAGTTCTTTAAGTTTCGTTAATTATCAGTGCATGTTGGACGAACCGACATTCAACAATTTCTCACAGCCCCGGATGGTCACGTCTCTCAATTCTTTAAAGTACTCTAATGGAAGTAATTTCCTATCCCATATCTCTGTCAGCTTTGGTAGTCCATCAATATACAATATCTCCAAGGCAGGGAGCGTGACCTGCAACATTCATAACATAATTGTTAAACATTTGACTCCAAGGCCAGCATTACAACAAGCAGTAAAATATAGTCGATTAAATTGATGTTAGTCATAATTAGTCAATCATTTAAGTCCAATAAATTGATTTTACTACGTTCCAATTAATGCCAAAACATAAATTGTTGGTTCCATAACAATTAATGATTCGGTTTCATGTAAAGGAAACTGTAATAGATTGGAAGTAATAAATCTTTTTGTGGCATTAGTGCAACCTTTTGTCCTTATTGTGCAATAGGTGTTTTTCACGAGTTGGTTTGATTGTTTTGAAAGCAAATCATCAATTGAGCATATTAACAAAATTTCAACCCACTATAAATCCACGCTTTCTCAAAATTGATGGGTTCGACAAATTAAAAGTACAAACGGAGAGAAAATCATCCATCACATTCTTTTCACATTTCATCGTCATTTTTTCTATTTGACTTTGTTAATATGTGTTGTATGATTTTATAAAAGGGAATAGCTTGTCTCCGGTTGAAATTTCAACTCAACCAGACAGTTGAGATCTCTTACTAATAATGGTCATTAGATAGAGGTCTCTCACTGCTAAGAGTTTATGAAAACATTTAACTAAACCAATTGTAAAAATATTGGGCCAATGCATTTTATAAACTCTTACTGGTAAAAGACCTCCATTTAATGATTGTTACAGGTAAGACACCTTAACTGTCTCTTCCATTTGAACTATCAACTGGAAACGAGCCAACTCCCTTATAAAACACACCATTTGAGGTTTATTTAAAATACCGATTACCCTATGTGATTTTAGAAATTACATCATGCTCTTTCAAGTTTTCTGGCGTATAACAAATGACTCATTTCATCAATAAATGATAAAGTCAATTGACATCTTTTAATAATGTCATAAATATGTTTCAATTAAAAATTTAAGTAATATTTTTGTTATATAAGAGAGTAGTTAGAGATTTTATTTTTCTGTTAATTCTGTTAGATAAAAATTTTTGACAATGGGCGTATTTGTAATTTCTAGAAATATAGGAATTTTAAGCAAATCTCAAAGAGTGTATTTATAATCTTTCATAATTTTAAATATAGAAATTTTTATGAATCCTGTAAGCATTTGACCTACGGAAATGAAAAAAATAAAAATTAATCAGGTTTTATTGTTTTCGCTTTTCAACTCATTTAAGGCAATTGCAATTCTATTTCACCTTCAGTTAGTAGGTGTGGTGCGAATGGAATAATTTGCACTGTTATTGGACTCTTATAGAATTTTTATGGATCGATTAGGAAAGCCATAGTCGCAAGATTAATCAACCTATGTAGAGGACTAAACAAAAAAATGAGATACAAATGTATTATAAAAAGTAAGTCTCACATCATGTAGGGATAAAATTAAGATTGGTAAAAAAAAATTTGAAAATTAAGAAACCTTGAATTTTACTATTTTATTTTAACTATTTTAAGTTTAAAAAAAAAAACCACCCATTTGTTTAATGACAAACACGATAAATTAAAAAGGTTAAAATAATCGAATTGATTTAATTTTTTTGCAAATGATATAAACCAAAAATCCTAAAAAATCCAGGGTTCGAATAATTGAAATAAGACTCGTAGTGAGCCCACGGTCCCAATCTACATATTTGAATCTAGATTATGAACAGGAGGGAAGCCTAATCTACGTAAAATACAAACAAACATGCATACATATACATATGTGTTTCTGGTTTTACAGGTCGTGTGCAACAAAAAATGATAAGGACATTCATACCTGGCTAGTGACGAGGGATTTTGTTTCAGATCTAGAGGTGCAAAAGCTTTCAACGTTCTTCAAATTCACAAGAGTCAATATCGTTAGGTGAGGGAATGATATGGTACTAGTATTGTTTTCTGCTTTCTCTTCTTCTTCCCCATTCACCAATACTACTACTTTCAGCTCTTGACATCCTCGAACACAAAGTTCTTTTAGTTTCGGTAATTGTCGGTGCATATTGGACGAACCGACATTCACCAATTTCTCACAGCTCTGGATGGTCACGTCTCTCAATTCTTTAAAGTACTCTAATGGATGTAATTTCCTATCCCATATCTCTGTCAGCTTTGGTAGTCCATCAATATGCAATTTCTCCAAGGCAGGGAACGTGACCTGCAACATTCATAACATAATTGTTAAACATTAGACTCCAAGGCCAACATTATAACAAGCAATAAAATATAGCCCAATAAATTGATGTTAGTCATAATTAGTCAATCATTTAAGTGCAATAAATTGATTTTTCTATGTGCCAATTAATGCCAAAACTTAAATTGTTGGTTCCACAACAATTAATGATTCCATTTCATGTAAAGGAAACTGTAATAGATTGGAAGAAATAAATCTTTTTGTGGCATTAGTGCAACCTTTTGTCCTTATTGTGCGATAGGTGTTGTTCACGAGTTGGTTTGATTGTTATGAAAGCAAATCATCAATTTAGCATATTAAGAAAATTTCAGCCCACTATAAATCCACCCTTTCTCAAAATTGATGGGTTCGGCAAATTAAAAGTACAAACGGAGAGAAAATCATCCTTCACATTTTTTTCACATTTCATCGTCAATTTTTCTATTTGACTTTGATAATATGTGTTGTATGATTTTATAAAAGGGAATCGCTTGTCTCCAGTTGAAATTTCAACTCAACCAGATAGTAAAGATCTCTTACTAATAAAGGTCATTAGACAGAGGTCTCACCGCTAAGAGTTTATGAATAGATTTAACTAAACCAAAAGTAAAAATATTGGGCCAATGCATTTTATAAACTCTTATTCGTAAAAGACCTCCGTTTAATGACTATTACTGGTAAGACACCTTAAACTGTCTATTCCATTTGAACTATCAACTGAAAACGAGCCAAATCCTTTATAAAACACACCATTTGAGGTTTATTTAAAACACAGATTACCCTATGTGATTTTAGAAATTACATCATGCTCTTTCAAGTTTTCAGGCGTATAACAAATGACTCATTTCATTAATTAATGATCAAGTCAACTAACATTTTTTAACAATGTCATAAATATATTTCAATTAAAAATTTAAGTAATATTTTTGTAATATTTTTTTAATCAACCTATGTAGAGGACTAAACAAAAAAATGAGATGCAAATGTATTATAAAAAGTAAGTCTCACATCATGTAGGGATAAAATTAAAATTGGTAAATTTTTTTATGAAAATTATGAAACCTTGAATTTTACTATTTTCTTTTTACTATTTTATGTTAAAAAAAAATAAAGCCATCCATTTATTTAATGACAAACACGATAAATTAAAAATGTTTAAATTTTCGAATTGATTTAATTTTTTTGCAGATGATATAAACCAAAAATCCTAAAAAATGCAAGGTTCGAATAATTGAAATAAGACTCGTAGTGAGCCCATGGGCCCAAACTACATATTTGAATCTATATTATGAAGAGGAGGGAAGCCTAAGCAAAGTAAAATACAAACAAACATGCATACATATACATATATGTATATATACATTTGTGTTTCTGGTTTTACAGGTCATGTGCAACAAAAAATGATAAGGACATTCATACCTGGCTAGTGAAGAGGGATTTTGTTTCAGATCTAGAGGTGCAAAAGCTTTCGATGCTCTTCAAATTCACCAGAGTCAATATCGTTAGGTGAGGGAATGATATGGTACTAGTGTTGTTTTCTGCATTTTCTTCTTCTTCCCCATTCTCCAATACGACTACTTTCAACTCTTGACATCTCCGAACAACAAGTTTTTCTAGTTTCGGTAATTGTCGGTGCATATTGGACGAACCGACATTCACCAATTTCTCACAGCTCTGGATGATCACGTCTCTCAATTCTTTAAAGTACTCTAATGGAAGTAATTTCCTATCCCATATCTCTGTCAGTTGTGGCAGTCCATTAATATACAATTTCATCAAGGCAGGGAACGTGACCTGCAACATTCATAACATAATTGTTAAACATTAGACCCCAAGGCTAGCTTTATAACAAGCAGTAAAATATAGCCCAATAAATTGATGTTTGGCATAATTAGTCAATCATTTAAGTCCAATAAATTGATTTTGCTATGTGCCAATTAATGCCAAAACGTAAATTGTTGGTTCCCTAAGAATTAATGATTATGTTTCATCTAAAGGAAACTATAATAGATTGGAAGTAATTAATCTTTTTGTGGCATTAGTGCAACCTTTTGTCCTTATTGTGCGATAGGGGTTATTCACGAGTTGGTTTGCTTGTTTTGAAAGCAAATAATCAATTTAGCATATTAAGAAAATTTCAACCCACTATAAATCCACCCTTTCTTAAAATTTCACATTTCATCATCATTTTTTCTATTTGACTTTGATAATATGTGTTGTATGATTTTATAAAAGGGAATCGCTTGTCTTGAGTTGAAATTTAAACTCAACCAGATAGTAGAGATCTCTTACTAATAAAGGTCATTAGACAGAGGTCTCACCTCTAAGAGTTTTATGAAAAGATTTAACTAAACCAAGAGTAAAAATATTGGGCCAATGCGTTTTATAAACTCTTACTCGTAAAAGACCTCCATTTAAAGGCTATTACCAGTGAGACACCTTAATTGTCTGTTCCATTTCAACTATCAACTGGAAACAAGCCAAATCCCTTATAAAACACACCATTTGAGGTTTATTTAAAATACAGATTACCCTATGTGATTTTAGAAATTACATCATGCTCTTTCAAGTTTCCAGGCGCATAACAAATGACTCATTTTGTTAATAAATGATCAAGTCAATTAACATTTTTTAATAACGTCATAACTATATTTCAATTACAAATTTAAGTAATATTTTTGTTACATAAGAGATTTGTTAGAGATTTTATTTTTCTGTTAATTCGGTTAGATAAAAAATTTTGACAATCAAGGTATTTATAATTTCTAGAACTACAGGAATTTTAAGCAAATCTCAAAGAGTGTATTTATAATCTTTCATAATTTTAAATATATAAATTTTTATTAATCGTGTAAGCATTTCACCTACGGAAATGAAAAAAAATAAAAATTAATCAGGTTTTATTATTTTCGCTTTTCAACTAATTTAAGGCAATTGCAATTCTATTTCACCTTTAGTTAGTAGGTATTGTGCGAATGGAATAATTTGCACTGCTACTGGACTCTTATAGAATTTTTATGGATCGATTTGGAAAGCCATACTCGCAAGATTAATCAACCTATGCAGCGGACTAAACAAAAAAATGGGATACAAATGTATTAAAAAAGTAAGTCTCACATCATGTAGGGATAAAATTAAAATTGGTAAATTTTTTTATGAATATTATGAAACCTTGAATTTTACTATTTTATGTTTTAAAAAAAAAAACCATACATTTGTTTAATGACAAACACGATAAATTAAAAAGGTTAAAATTATCGAATTGATTTAATTTTTTTGCAGATGATATAAACCAAAAATCCTAAAAAATGCAAGGTTCGAATAATTGAAATAAGACTCGTAGTGAGCCCACGGGCCCAAACTACATATTTGAATCTAGATTATGAACAGGAGGGAAGCCTAGTCCAAGTAAAATACATACAAAGACGCATACATATACATATATGTATATATACATACGTGTTTCTTGTTTTACGGGTCATGTGTAGCAAAAAATGATAAGGACATTCATACCTGGCTAGTGAAGAGGTATTTTGTTTCAGATCTAGAGGTGCAAAAGCTTTCCACGCTCTTCAAATCCACAAGAGTCAATATCATTAGGTGAGGGAACAATATGGTACTTGTGTTGTTTTCTGCTTTTTCTTCTTCTTCCCCATTCTCGAATACTAATACTTTCAGCTCTTGACATCTCCGAACAACAAGTTTTTCTAGTTTCGGTAATTGTCGGTGCATATTGGACGAACCGACATTAACCAATTTCTCACAGCTCTGGATGGTCACGTCTCTCAATTCTTTAAAGTACTCTAATGGAAGTAATTTCCTATCCCATATCTCTGTCAGCTTTGGTAGTCCATCAATATGCAATTTCTCCAAGGCAGGGAACGTGACCTGCAACATTCATAACATAATTGTTAAACATTAGACTCCAAGGCCAGCATTATAACAAGCAATAAAATATAGCCCAATAAATTGATGTTAGTCATAATTAGTCAATCAGTTAAGTGCAATAAATTGATTTTTCTATGTGCTAATTAATGCCAAAACTTAAATTGTTGGTTCCACAACAATCAATTATTATGTTTCATGTAAAGGAAACTGTAATAGATTAGAAGTAATAAATCTTTTTGTGGCATTAGTGCAACCTTTTGTCCTTATTGTGCAATAGGTGTTGTTCATGAGTTGGTTTGATTGTTTTGAAAGCAAATCATCAATTTAGCATATTAAGAAAATTTCAACCCACTATAAATCCACCCTTTCTCAAAATTGATGGGTTTGGCAAATCAAAAGTACAAACGGAGAGAAAATCATCATTCACATTATTTTCACATTTCATCGTCATTTTTTCTATTTGACTTTGATAATATGTGTTCTATGATTTTATAAAAGGGAATCACTTGTCTCCAGTTGAAATTTCAACTCAACCAGATAGTAGAGATCACTTACTACTAAAGGTCATTAGACAGAGGTCTCACCGCTAAGAGTTTATGAAAAGATTTAACTAAACCAAGAGTAAAAATATTGGGCCAATGCATTTTATAAACTCTTATTCGTCAAAGACCTCCGTTTAATGACTATTACCGGTAAGACACCTTAACTGTATGTTCCATTTGAACTATCAACTGGAAACGAGCCAAATCCCTTATAAAACACACCATTTGAGGGTTTATTTAAAATACATATTACCTTATGTGATTTTGGAAATTACATCATGCTCTTTCAAGTTTTCAGGCGTATAACAAATGACTCATTTCATTAATAAATGATCTAGTCAATTAACATTTTTTTAATAATGTCATAAATGTATTTCAATTAAAAATTTAAGTAATATTTTTGTTATATAAGAGAGTAGTTAGAGATTTTATTTTTCTGTTAATTCTGTTAGAAATTTTTTTTTTGACAATGGCAGTATTTGTAATTTGTAGAACTGTAGGAATTTTAAGCAAATCTCAAAGCGTGTATTTATATCTTTCAAAATTTTAAATATAGAATTTTTTATGAATCGCGTAAGCATTTGACCTACAAAAAAGAAAAAAATAAAAATTAATCAGGTTTTATTGTTTTCGCTTTTCAACTCATTTAAGGCAATTGCAAATCTATTTCACCTTCAGTTAGTACGTATGGTGCGAATGGAATAATTTGCACTGTTATGGGGCTCTTATAGAATTTTTATGGATCCATTTGGAAAGCCATTGTCGCAAGATTAATCAACCTATGTACAGGACTAAAAAAAAAATTGAGATACAAATGTATTATAAAAAGTATATCTCACATCATGTAGGGATAAAATTAAAATTGGTAAATTTTTTTATGAAAATTATGAAACCTTGAATTTTACTATTTTATGTTTAAAAAAAAAATTGTCCATTTGTTTAATGACAAACATGATAAACTAAAAAGGTTAAAATTATCAAATTGATTTAATTTTTTTGTAGATGATATAAACCAAAAATCCAAAAAAATGCAAGGTTTGAATAATTGAAATAAGACTCGTAGTTAGCCCACGGGCCCAAACTACACATTTTCGAATCTAGATTATGAACAGGAGGGAAGCCTAATCAAGTAGATACACACAAAGATGCATAAATATACCTATATGTATATATACATATGTGTTTCTGGTTTACGGGTCATGTGCAACAAAAAATGGCATGGACATTCATACCTGGCCAGTGAAGAGGGATTTTGTTTCAGATCTAGAGGTGAAAAAGCTTTCGACGCTCTTCAAATTCTCAAGAGTCAATATCGTTAGGTGAGGGAATGATATGGTACCGGTGTTATTTTCTGCTTTTTCTTCTTCTTCCCCATTCTCGAATACTACTACTTTCAACTCTTGACATTCCCGAACAATAAGTTCTTTTAGTTTCGGTAATTGTCGGTGCATATTGGACGAACCGACATTCACCAATTTCTTATAGTTCCAGATGGTCACGTGTCTCAATTCTTTATAGTACTCTATTGGAAGTAATTTCCTATCCCATATCTCTGTCAGCTTTGGTAGTCCTTCAATATACAATTTCTCCAAGGCAGGGAACGTGAACTGCAACATTCATAACATAATTGTTAAACATTAGACTCCAATGCTAGCATTATAAGAAGCAGTAAAATATAACCCAATAAATTGATGCTAGTCATAATTAGTCAATCATTTAAGTCCAATAAATTGATTTTCCTATGTTCCAATTAATGCCAAAACTTAAATTGTTGGTTCCAAAAACAATTAATGATTCGGTTTCATGTAAAGGAAACTGTAATAGATTGGAAGTAATAAATCTTTTGTGGCATTAGTGCAACCATTTGTCCTTACTGTGCAATACGTGTTGTTCACGAGTTGGTTTGATTGTTTTGAAAGCAAATCATCAATTTAGCATATTTAGGAAATTTCAACCCACTATAAATCCACCCTTTCTCAAAATTCATGGGTTCGGCAAATTAAAAGTACAAACGGAGAGAAAATCTTCCTTAAACATTATTTTCACATTTCATCGTCATTTTTTCTATTTGACTTTGATAATATGTGTTTTATGATTTTAAAAAATGGAATCGCTTGTCTCTGGTTGAAATTTCAACTCAACCAGACAATTGAGATCTCTTACTAATAAAGGGTCATCAGACAGAGATCTCACCAGTAAGAGTTTATGAAAAGATTTAACTAAACCTAGCATAAAAATATTGGGCCAATGCATTTTATAAATTGTTACTCGTAAAATACCTCTGTTTAATGACTGTTACCGGTAAGAAACCTTAACTGTTTGTTCCATTTGAACTATCAACTGGAAACGATCCAAATCCCTTATAAAAACACACCATTTGAGGTTTATTTAAAATACAGATTATCCTATGTGATTTTAGAAATTACATCACGCCTTTTCAAGTTTTCAGGCGTATAACAAACGACTCATTTCATTAATAAATGATCAAGTCAATTAACATTTTTTAATAATGTCATAAATATATTTAAATTAAAAATTTAAGTAATATTTTCATTATATAAGAGAGTAGTTAGAGATTTTATTTTTTTATTAATGTTGTTAGACAAAAATTTTTGACAATGGGGGTATTTGTAATTTCTAGAACTATAGGAATTTTAATCAAATTTCAAAGATTGTATTTATAATCTTTCAAAATTTTAAATATATAATTTTTTATGAATCGTGTAAGCATTTGACCAACAGAAAATAAAAAAAAATGAAAATTAATCAAGTTTTATTGTTTTCGCTTTTCAAATCATTTAAGGCAATTGCAATTCTATTTCACCTTTAGTTAGAAGGTATGATGCGGATGGAATAATTTGAACTGTTATGGGACTCTTAGTGAATTTATATGGATCGATTTGGAAGGCCATAGTCACAAGATTAATCAACCTATGTAGAGGACTAAACAAAAAGTAAGATAAAAATTTATTATAAAAAGTAATTCTCACATCATGTAGGCATAAAATTAAAATTGGTAAATTTTTTTATGAAAAATATGAAACCTTGAATCTCACTATTTTATTTTTTTTTAAAAAAACCGTCCATTTGTTTAATGACAAACACGAAAAACTAAAAAGGTTAAAATTATCGAATTGATTTAATTTTTTTCCAGATGATATAAACCAAAAATCCTAAAAAATGCAAGGTTCGAATAATTGAAATAAGACTCATAGTGAGCCCACGGGACCAAACTGCATATTTGAATCTAGAATATGAACAGGAGGAAAGCCTAATCTAAGTAAAATACATACAAAGATGCATACATATACATATCTGTATATATACACTTGTGTTTCTAGTTTTACGGATCATGTGCAACAAAAAATGATAAGGACATTCATACCTGGCTAGTGAAGAGGGATTTTGTTTCAGATCTAGAGGTGCAAATGCTTTCGAAGGTCTTCAAATTCAGAAGAGTCAATATCGTTAGGTGAGGGAATGATATGGTACCAGTATTATTTTCTGCTTTTTCTTCTTCTTCCCCATTCTCCAATACTACTACTTTCAGCTCTTGACATGCCCGAACATCAAGTTCTTTTAGTTTCGGTAATTGTCGGTGCATATTGGACGAACCGACATTCACCAATTTCTCACAGCCCCAGATGGTCACGTCTCTCAATTCTTTAAAGTACTCTAATGGATGTAATTGCCTATCCCATATCTCTGTCAGCTTTGGTAGTCCATCAATATGCAATTTCTCCAAGGTAGGGAACGTGACCTGCAACATTCATAGCATAATTGTTAAACATTAGACTCCAAGGCCAGCATTATAACAAGCAGTAAAATATAGCCCAATAAATTGATATTCGTCATAATTATTCAATCATTTAAGTCCAATAAATTGATTTTGCTATGTTCCAATTAATGCCAAAACTTAAATTGTTGGTTCCTTAACAATTAATGATTATGTTTCATGTAAAGGAAACTGTAACAGATTGGAAGTAATAAATCTTTTTTGTGGCAATAGTGCAACCTTTTGTCCTTACTGAGCGATAGGTGTTGTTCACGAGTTGGTTTGATTGTTTTGAAAGCAAATCATCAATTTAGCATATTAAGAAATTTTCTGCCCACTATAAATCCACCCTTTCCCAAAATTGATGGGTTTAGCAAATTAAAATCACAAACGGAGAGAAAATTATCCTTCACATTATTTTCACATTTTATTGTCATTTTTTCTATTTGACTTTGATAATATGTGTTGTATGATTTTATAAAAGGGAATCGCTTGTCTCCAGTTGAAATTTCAACAGAACCAGACAATTGAGATCTATTACTAATAAAGGTCATTAGACAGAGGTCTCACCGCTAAGAGTTTATGAAAAGATTCAACTATACCAAGAGTAAAAATATTGGGCCAATGCATTTTATAATCTCTTACTCGTAAAAGACCTCAATTTAATGATTGTTACAGGTAAGACACCTTCACTGTCTGTTCTATTTGAACTATCAATGGAAACGAGCCAAATCCCTTATAAAATACACCATTTGAGGTTTATTTAAAATATAGATTACCCTATGTGATTTTAGAAATTACATCACGCTCTTTCAAGTTTTCAGGCGCATAACAAATGGTTCATCTCATTAATAAATGATCAAGTCAATTAACATTTTTTAATAATGTCATAAATATATTTTAAGCGAGTAGTTAGAGATTTTATTTTTCTGTTAATTCTGTTAAATAAAAAAAATTGACAATGGGGGTATTTGTAATTTATAGAACTATAGGAATTTTAAGCAAATCTCAAAGTGTGTATTTATAATCTTTCATAATTTTACATACAGAAATTTTTAAGAATCATGTAAGCATTTGACCTACACAAAAGAAAAAAATAAAAATTAATCAGGTTTTATTGTTTTCGCTTTTCAAGTCATTTAAGGCAATTGCAATTATGTTTCACCTTCAGTTTGTAGGTATGGTGCGAATGGAATAATTTGCACTATTATGGGACTCTTATAGAATTTTTATGGATCGATTTGGGAAGCCATAGTCGCAAGATTAATAAACCTATGTAGAGGACTAAACAAAAAATGAGATACAAAGGTATTATAAAAAGTAAGTCTCACATCATGTAGTGATAAAATTAAAATTGGTAAAAAAAAATTTTGAAAATTATGAAACCTTGAATTTTACTATTTTATTTTTACTATTTTATATTAAAAAAAAACCATCCATTTGTTTAATGACAAACATGATAAATTAAAAAAAGTATAAAATTCTCGAATTGATTTAATTTTTTTGCAGATGACATAAACAAAAAATCCTTAAAAATGCAAGGTTCGAATAATTGAAATAAGACTCGCAGTGAGCCCACGGGCCCAAACTACATATTTGAATCTAGATTATGAACAGAAGGGAAGCCTAACCTAAGTAAAATACATACAAAGATGCATACATATACATATATGTATATATACATATGTGTTTCTGGTTTTACGGGTCATGTGCAACAAAAAATGATAAGGACATTCATACCTGGCTAGTGAAGAGGGATTTTGTTTCAGATCTAGAGGTGCAAAAGCTTTCGACGCTCTTCAAATCCGCAAGAGTCAATCTCGTTAGGTGAGGGAACGATATGGTACTAGTGTTGTTTTCTGCTTTTTTTCCTTCTTCCCCATTCTCCAATACTACTACTTTCAGCTCTTGACATACCCAAACATCAAGTTTTTCTAGTTTCGGTAATTGTTGGTGCATATTAGACGAACCGACATTCACCAATTTCTCGCAGCCCCCGATGGTCACGTCTATCAATTCTTTAAAGTACTCTAATGGATGTAATTTCCTATCCCATATCTCTGTCAGCTTTGGTAGTCGAACAATATACAATAGAACCAAGGCAGGGAACGTGACCTGCAACATTCATAACATAATTGTTAAACATTAGACTCCAAGGCCAACATTATAACAAGCAGAAAAATACAGCCCAATAAATTGATGTTAGTCAAAATTAGTCCATCATTTAAGTCCAATAAATTGATTTTATTATGTTCCAATTAATGCCAAAACTTAAATTGTTGGTTCCATAACAATTAATGATTCTATTTCATGTAAAGGAAACTGTAATAGATTGGAAGTAACAAATATTTTTGTGGCATTAGTGCAACCTTTTGTCCTTATTGTGCAATAGGTGTTGTTCACGAGTTGGTTTGGTTGTTTTGAAAGCAAATCATCAATTGAACATATTGAGAAAATTTCAACCAACAATAAATCCACTCTTTCTCAAAATTGATGGGTTCGACAAATTAAAAGTACAAACGGAGAGAAAATCATCCTTCACATTATTTTCACAATTCATCGTCATTTTTCCTATTTGACTTTGATAATATGTGTTGTATGATTATATAAAAGGGAATCGCTTGTCTCCAGTTGAAATTTCAACTCAGCCGAACAGTTTGGATCTCTTACTAATAAAGGTCATTAGACAGAGGACTCTCACCGATAAGAGTTTATGAAAAGATTTAACTAAACCAAGAGTAAAAATATTGGGCCAATGCATTTTATAAACTCTTACTGGTAAAAGACCTCTGTTTAATGACTGTTATCGGTAAGACACCTTAACTGTCTGTTCCATTTGAACTATCAACTGAAAACGAGACAAATCCCTTATAAAACACACCATTTGAGGTTTATTAAAAATACAGAATACCCTATGTGATTTTAGAAGTTACATCACGCTCTTTCAAGTTTTCAGGCGTATAACAAATGGCTCATTTAATTAATAATTGATCAAGTCAACTAACATTTTTTAACAATGTCATAAATATATTTCAATTAAAAATTTAAGAAATTTTTTTGTTATGTAAGAGAGTAGTTAGAGATTTTTTTTTTCTGTTAATTCTGTTAGATAAAAAAAAATTTACAATGGGGGTATTTGTAATTTCTAGAACTATAGGAATTTTAAGAAATCTCAAAGAGTGTATTTATAATCTTTCATAATTTTAAATATATATATTTTTCTGAATCGTGTAAGCATTTGACCTATGGAAAAGAAAAAAATAAAAATTAATCAGGTTTTATTGTTTTTGCTTTTTGACTCATTTAAGGCAATTGCAATTCTAATTCACGTTCTGTTAGTAAGTAAGGTGCGAATGGAATAATTTGCACTGTTATGGGACTCTTATCGAATTTCTATGGATCCATTAGGAAAGCCATAGTCGTAAGATTAATCAACCTATGTAGACGACTAAACAAAAAAATGAGATACAAATGTATTATAAAAATTAAGTCTCACATCATGTAGGGATAAAATTAAAATTGGTAAATTTTTTTATGAAAATTACGAAACCTTTAATTTTCCTATTTTATGTTTAAAAAAAAAACCATCCATTTGTTTAATGACAAACACGATAAATTAAAAAGTTTAAAATTGTTGAATTGATTTAGTTTTTTTGTAGATGACATAAACCAAAAATCCTAAAAAATGCAAGGTTCGAATAATTGAAATAAGACTCGTAGTGAGCCCACGGGCCCAAACTACATATTTGAATCTAGATTATGAACAAGAGGGAAGCCTAATCCAAGTAAAATACATACAAAGATGCATACATATACATATATGTGTATATACATATGTGTTTCTGGTATTACGGGTCATGTGTAGCAAAAAATGATAAGGACATTCATACCTGGCTAGTGAAGAGGGATTGTGTTTCAGATCTAGAGGTGCAAAAGCTTTCGACGCTCTTCAAATCCACAAGAGTCAATATCGCTAGGTGAGGGAACGATATGGTACTAGTGTTGTTTTCTGCTTTTTCTTCTTCTTTCCTATTCTCCAATACTACTACTTTCAGCTCTTGACATCTCTGAACAACAAGTTTTTCTAGTTTCGGTAATTGTCGGTGCATATTGGACGAACCGACATTCACCAATTTCTCACAGCTCTGGATGGTCACGTCTCTCAATTCTTTAGAGTACCCTAATGGAAGTAATTTCCTATCCCATATCTCCGTCAGCTTTGGTAGTCCATCAATATACAATTGCTCCAAGGCAGGAAACGTGACCTGCACCATTCATAACATAATTGTTAAGCATTAGACTCCAAGGCCAGCATTATAACAAGCAGTAAAATATGGCCCAATAAATTGATGTTAGTCAAAATTTGTCAATCATTTTAAGTCCAATAAATTGATTTCACTGTGTTCCAATTAATGCCAAAACTTAAATTGTTGGTTCCATAACAATTAATGATTCTGTTTCATGTAAAGGAAACTGTAATAGATTGGAAGTAATAAATCTTTTTGTGGCATTAGTGCAACCTTTTGTCCTTACTGTGCGATAGGTGTTGTTCACGAGTTGGTTTGATTGTTTTGAAAGTAAATCATCAATTTAGCATATTGAGAAAATTTCAACCCACTATAAATCCACTCTTTCTCAAAATTGATGGGTGCGGCAAATTAAAAGTACAATTGGAGAGAAAATTATCCTTCACATTATTCTCACATTTCATCGTCATTTTTTCTATTTGACTTGATGATATGTGTTGTATGATTTTATAAAAGGGAATCACTTGTCTCCAGTTGAAATTTCAACTCAACCAGACTGTTGAGATTTCTTACTAAAAAAGGTCATTTGACAGCGGTCTCACCGCTAAGAGTTTATGAAAAGATTTAACTAAACTGAGAGTAAAACTATTGGGCCAATGCATTTTATAAACTTTTACTCGTAAACGACCTCCGTTTAATGACTGTTACAGGTAAGACACCTTAATTGTCTGTTAAATTTGAACTATCAACTGGAGAGGAGCCAAATCCCTTATAAAACACACCATCTGAGGTTTATTTAAAATATAGATTACCCTATGTGATTTTATAATTTACATCATGCTCTTTCAAGTTTTCAGGCATATAACAAATGACTCATTTCATTAATAAATGATCAAGTCAATTAACATTTTTTAATAATGTCACAAATGTATTTCAATTAAAAATTTAAGTAATTTTTTTTGTTATATAAGAGAGTAGTTAGAAGTTTTATTTTTCTGTTAAATCCGTTAGATAAAAATTTTTGACAATGGGGGTAATTGTAATTTCTAGAACTATAGGAATTTTAAGCAAATCTCAAAGTGTGTTTTTATAATATTTCATAATTTTAAATATAGAAATTTTTATGAATCGTGTAACCATTTGACCTACGGAAAAGAAAAAATAAAAATTAATCAAGTTCTATTTTTTTCGCTTTTCCACTCATTTAAGGCAATTGCATTTCTATTTCATGTTCAGTTAGTAAGTATGGTGCGAATGGTATAATTTGCACTGTTATGGGACTCTGATAGAATTTTTATGGATCGATTTGGAAAGCCATAGTCGCAAGATTAATCAACCTATGTAGAGGACTAAACAAAAAATGAGATACAAATGTATTATAAAAAGTAAGTCTCACATCATGTAGGGACAAAATTAAAATTGGTAAATTTTTTTATGAAAATTACGAAACCTTCAATTTTACAATTTTATTTTCACTATTTTATGTTTAAAAAAAATCCATTTGTTTAATGACAAACACGATAAATTAAAAAAGTTAAAATTATCGAATTGATTTAAGTTTTTTGCAGATGATATAAACCAAAAATCATAAAAAAAAAAAAATGCAAGATTCGAATAATTGAAATAAGACTCGTAGTGAGCCCACGGGCCCAAACAAAATATTTGAATCTAGATTATGAATAGAAGGGAAGCCTAATCTAAGTAAAATACATACAAAGATACATACGTATACATATATGTATACATACATATGTGTTTCGGGTTTTACGGGTCATGTGCAAAAAAAAAAATGATAAGAACATTCATACCTGGCTAGTGAAGAGGGATTTTGTTTCAGATCTAGAGGTGCAAAAGCTTTCGACACTCTTCAAATTCTCAAGAGTCAATCTTGTTAAGTGAGGGAACGATATGGTGCCTGTCTTGTTTCCTGCCTTTTCTTCTTCTTCCCCATTCTCGAATACTACTACTTTCACCTCTTGACATCCCCAAACAATAAGTCCTTTTAATTTCGGTAATTGTCGGTGCATATTAGACGAACCGACATTCACCAATTTCTCACAGCTCCCGATGGTCACGTCTCTCAATTCTTTAAAGTACTCTAATGGAAGTAATTTCCTATCCCATATCTCTGTCAGCTTTGGTAGTCCATCAATGTACAATTGCTCTAAGGCAGGGAACGTGACCTGCAACACTCATAACATAATTGTTAAACATTAGACTCCAAGGCTAGCATTATAACAAGCAGTAAAATATAGCCCAATAAATTGATGTTAGTCAAAATGAGTCAATCATTTAAGTCCAATAAATTGATTTTACTGTGTTCCAATTATTGCCAAAACTTAAATTGTTGGTTCCATAAAAATTAATGATTCTATTTCATGTAAAGGAAACTATAATTGATTGGAAGTAATAAATCTTTTTGTGACATTAGTGCAACCTTTTGTCAATATTGTGCAGTAGGTGTTGTTGACGAGTTGGTTTCATTGTTTTCAAAGCAAATCATCAATTGAACATATTAACAAAATTTCAACCCACTAAAAATCCACTCTTTCTGAAAATTGATGGGTTCGGCAAATTAAAAGTACAAACGGAGAGAAAATCATCCTTCACATTAATTTCACATTTCATCGTCATTTTTTCTATTTCACTTTGATTATATGTGTTCTATGATTTTATAAAAGGGAATCGCTTGTCTCCAGTTGAAATTTCAACTCAACCAGACAGTTGAGCTCTCTTACTAATAAAGGTCATTAGACGGAGGTCTCTCACCACTGAGAGTTTATGAAAGATTTAACTAAACCAATTGTAAAAATATTGGGCCAATGCATTTTATAAACTCTTACTAGTAAAAGACCTGCGTTTAATGACTGTTACAGGTAAGACACCTTAACTGTCTGTTCCACTTGAACTAACAACTGGAAATGAGCCAAATCCCCTATAAAAGACACCATTTGAGGTTTATGTAAAATACAGATTATCCTATGTGATTTTAGAAATTACATCATGCACTTTCAAGTTTTCAGGCGTATAAGAAATGACTCATGTCATTAATAAATGATCAAGTCAATTAACATTTTTTAATAATGTCATAAATATATTTCAATTAAAAATTTAAGTAATTTTTTTGTTATATAAGAGAGTAGTTAGAGATTTTATTTTTCTGTTAATTCTGTGAGATAAAAAAATTTGACAATTGGGTTATATGTAATTTCTAGAACTATAGGAATTTTAAGCAAATCTCAAAGAGTGTATTTATAATCTATCATAATTTTTAATATAGAAATTTTTATGAATCGTGTAAGCGTTTGACCTACGGAAAAGAAAAAAATAAAAATTAATCAGGTTCTATTGTTTTCTCTTTTCAACTCATTTAAGGCAATTGCAACTCTATTTCACCTTCAGTTAGTAAGTATGGTGCGGAATGGAATAATTTGCACGGTTATGGGACTCTTATAGAATTTTTATGGATCGATTGTGAGAGCCATCGTCGCAAGATTAATCAACCTATGCGGAGGACTAAACAAAAAAACGAGATACAAATGTATTATAAAAAGTAAGTCTCACATCATGTAGGGATAAAATTAAAATTGATAAATTTTTTATGAAAATTATGAAACCTTCAATTTTAAAATTTTATTTTCACTATTTTATGATTAAAAAAAACCATCCATTTGTTTGATGACAAACACGATAAATTAAAAAGGTTAAAATTATTCAATTGGTTTAAGTTTTTTGCAGATGAGATAAACCAAAAATCATAAAAAAAAATGCAACATTCGAATAATTGAAATAAGACTCGTAGTGAGCGCACAAGCCCAAACAAAATATTTGAATCTAGATTATGAACATGACGGAAGCCTAATCTAAGTAAAATACATGCAAAGATACATATGTATACATATATGTACATATACATATGTGTTTCTGGTTTTACCGGTCATGTGCAAAAAAAAAAAAAGATAAGAACATTCATACCTGGCTAGTGAAGAGGGATTTTGTTTCAGATCTAGAGGTGCAAAAGCTTTCGACACTCTTCAAATTCTCAAGAGTCAATCTCGTTAGCTGAGGGAATGATATGGTACTAGTATTGTTTTCTGCTTTTTCTTCTTCTTCCCCATTCTCCAATACTACTACTTTCAGCTCTTGACAACCCCGAGCACGAAGTTCTTTTAGTTTCGGTAATTGTCGGTGCATATTGGACGAACCGACATTCACCAATTTCTCACAGCTCTGGATGGTCACATCCCTTAATTCTTTAAAGTACTCTAATGGAAGTAATTTCCTATCCCATATCTCTGTCAGCTTTGGTAGTCCATCAATATACAATTTTTCCAAGGCAGGGAACGTGACCTGCAACATTCATAACATAATTGTTAAATATTGGACTCCAAGGCCAGCATTATAACAAGCAGTAAAATATAGCCTAATAAATTGATGTTAGTCATAATTAGTCAATCTTTTAAGTGCAATAAATTGACTTTTCTACGTGCCAATTAATGCCAAAACTTAAATTGTTGGTTCCACAACAATTAATGATTCTGTTTCATGTAAAGGAAATTGTAATAGATTGGAAGTAATAAATCTTTTTGTTGCATTAGTGCAACCTTTTGTCCATATTGTGCAGTAGGTGTTGTTCATGAGTTGGTTTGATTGTTTTGAAAGCAAATCATCAATCGAACATATTAATGAAATTTCAACCCACTATAAATCCACTCTTTCTCAAAATTGATGGGTTCGACAAATTAAAAGTACAAACGGAGAGAAAATCATCCTTCACGTTGTTTTCACATTTCATCGTCATTTTTTCTATTTGACTTTGATTATAAGGGTTCTATGATTTTATAAATGGGAATCGCTTCTCTCCAGTTGAAATTTCAACTCAACCAGACAGTTGAGATCTCTTACTAATAAAGCTCATTAGACGGAGGTCTCTCACCGCTAAGAGTTTATGAAAACATTTAACTAAACCAATTGTAAAAATATTGGGCTAATGCATTTTATAAACTCTTACTGGTAAAAGACCTCCGTTTAATGATTGTTACAGATAAGACACCTCAACTGTCTATTCCATTTGAACTATCGACTGGAAACGAGCGAAATCCCTTATAAAACACACCATTTGAGGTTTATTTTAAATACGGATTACCTTATGTGATTTTAGAAATTACATCATGCTCTTTAAAGTTTTCAGGTGTATAACAAATGACTCATTTCATTAATAAATGATCAAGTCAATTAACATTTTCTTAATAATGTCATAAATATATTTCAATTAAAAATTTAAGTAATTTTTTTGTTATATAAGAGAGTAGTTAGAGATTTTATTTTTCTGTTAATTCTGTGAGATAAAATTTTTTTGACAATTGGGTTATTTGTAATTTCTAGAACTATAGGAATTTTAAGCAAATCTCAAAGAGTGTATTCATAATCTGTCATAATTTTAAATATAGAAATTTTTATGAATCGTGTAAGCGTTTGACCTACGTTAAAGAAAAAAATATAAATTAATCAGGTTCTATTGTTTTCGCTTTTCAACTCATTTAAGGCAGTTGCAACGCTATTTCACCTTCAGTTAGTAAGTATGGTGCGAATGGAATAATTTTCACTATTATGGGACTCTTATAGAATTTTTATGTATCGATTTGGAAAGCCATAGTCGCAAGATTAATGAACCTATGTAGAGCACTAAACAAAAAATGAGATACAAATGTATTAGAAAAAGTATGTCTCACATCATGTAGGGATAAAATTTAAATTGGTAAATTTTTTCATGTAAATTACGAAACCTTGAATTTTACTATTTTATTTTTACTATTTTACGTTAAAAAAAAAGCCATTCATTTGTTTAATGACAAACACGATAAATTAAAAAATTTAAAATTATCGAATTGATTTAATTTTTTTCCAGATGATATAAGCCAAAAATCCTAAAACATGCAAGGTTCGAATAATTGAAATAAGACTCCTAGTGAGCCCACGGGCCAAAACTACATATTTGAATCTAGATAATGAACAGGAGGGAAGCCTAATCAAAGTAAAATACATACAAAGATGCATACATATACATATATGTATCTATGCATATGTGTTTCTGGTTTTACGGGTCATATGCAAGAAAAAATGATAAGGACATTCATACCTGGCCAGTGAAGAGGGATTGTGTTTCAGATCTAGAGGTGCAAAAGCTTTTGACGCTCTTCAAATTCTCAAGAGTCAATCTCGTTAGGTGAGGGAACGACATGGTGCAAGTGTTGTTTTCTGCATTTTCTTCTTCTTCCCCATTCTTGAATACTACTACTTTCAGCTCTTGACATCCCCGAACAATAAGTTCTTTTAGTTTCGGTAATTGTCGGTGCATATTGGATGGACCGACATTCACCAATTTCTCACATCTCCCAATGGTCACGTCTCTCAATTCTATGAAGTACTCTAATAGAAGTAATTTCCTATCCCATATCTCCGTCAGCTTTGGTAGTCCATCAATATACAATTGCTCCAAGGCAAGGAATGTGACCTGCAACATTCATAACATAATTGTTAAACATTAGACTCGAAGGCCAGCATTATAACAAGCAGTAAAATATAGCCCAATAAATTGTTGTTAGTCAAAATTTGTCAATCATTTAACTCCAATAAATTGATTTTACTATGTTCCAATTAATGCCATAACTTAAATTGTTGGTTCCACAACAATTAATTATTCTTTTTCTTGCAAAGGAAACTGTAAAAGGTTGGAAGTAATAAATCTTTTTGTGGCATTAGTGCAACGTTTTGTCCTTATTGTGCAATTGGTGTTGTCCACGAGTTGGTTTGATTGTTTTGAAAGCAAATCATCAATTGAACATATTAACGAAATTTCAACCAACTATAAATCCACCCTTTCTCAAAATTGATGGGTTCGACAAATTAAAAGTACAAACGGAGAGAAAATCATCCTTCACATTATTTTCACATTTCATCGTCATTTTTTCTATTTCACTTTGATTATATGTGTTCTATGATTTTATAAAAGGGAATCGCTTGTCTCCAGTTGAAGTTTCAACTCAACCTGACAGTTGATATCTCTTACTAATAAAGGTCATTAGATGGAGGTCTCTCACCGCTAAGAGTTTATGAAAGGATTTAACCAAACCAATTGTAAAAATATTGGACCAATGCATTTTATAAACTCTTACTGGTAAAAGACCTCCATTTAATGACTGTTACAGGTAAGACACCTTAACTGTCTGTTCCATTTGAACTATCAACTGGAAACAAGCCAAATCCCTTATAAAACACACCATTTGAGGTTTATTTAAAATACAGATTACCCTATGTGATTTTAGAAATTACATCATGCTCTTAAAGTTTTAAGGCGTATAACAAATGATTCATTTCATTAATAAATGATCAAGTCAATTAACATTTTTTAATAATGTCATAAATATATTTCAATTAAAAATTTAAGTAATTTTTTTGTTATATAAGAGAGTAGTTTGAGATTTTATTTTTCTGTTAATTCTGTGAGATAAAAAATTTTGACCATGGGGGTATTTGTAATTTCTAGAACTATAGGAATTTTAAGCAAATCTCAAAGAATGTAGTTAAAATCTTTCATAATTTTTAATATAGAAATTTTTATGAATCGTGTAAGCGTTTGACCTACGGAAAAGAAAAAAATAAAAATTAATCAGGTTAAATTGTTTTCGCTTTTCAACTCATTCAAGGCAATTGCAACTCTATTTCACCTTCAGCTAGTAAGTATGGTGCGAATGGAATAATTTGCACTGTTATGGGACTCTTATAGAATTTTTATGTATCGATTTGGAAAGCTATCGTCGCAAGATTAATCAACCTATGTAGAGGACTAAACAAAAAATGAGATACAGATGTATTATAAAAAGTAAGTCTCACATCATGTAGGGATAAAATTAAAATTGATAAATTTTTTTATGAAAATTATGAAACCTTGAATTTTACTATTTTATTTTTACTATTTTATGTTAAAAAAAAAAACCATCCATTTCTTTAATGACAAACATGATAAATAAAAAAGGTTAAAATTGTCGAATTGATTTAATTTTTCTGCAGACGATAGAAACCAAAAATCCTAAAAAAATGCAAGGTTCGAATAGTTGAAATAGGACTCGTAGTGAGCCCACGGGCCCAAACTACATATTTTAATCTAGATTATGAACAGGAGGGAAGCCTAATCAAAGTAAAATGCATACAATGATGCATACATATGCATATATGTATATATACATATGTGTTTCTGGTTTTATGGGTCATGTGTAGCAAAAAATGATAAGGACATTCATACCTGGTTAGTGAAGAGGGATTGTGTTTCAGATCTAGAGGTGCAAAAGCTTTTGATGCTCTTCAAATTCACAAGAGTCAATCTCGTTAGGTGAGGGAACGATATGGTAATAGTGTTGTTTTCGGCTTTTTCTTCTTCTTCCCCATTCTCGAATACTACTACTTTCAGCTCTTGACATCTCCGAACAGTAAGTTCTTTTAGTTTCGGTAATTGTCGGTGCATATTGGACGAACCGACATTCACCAATTTCTCACAGCTCCCGATGGTCACGTCTCTCAATTCTTTAAAGTACTCTAGTGGAAGTAATTTCCTATCCCATATCTCCGTCAGCTTTGGTAGTCCATCAATATACAATTGCTCCAAGGCAGGAAACATGACCTGCAACATTCATAACATAATTGTTAAACATTAAACTCCAAGTCCAGCTTTATAACAAGCAGTAAAATATGGCCCAATAAATTGATATTAGTCAAAATTTGTCAATCATTTAAGTCCAATAAATTGAATTTACTTTGTTCCAATTAATGCCAAAACTTAAATTGTTGGTTCCGTAACAATTAATTATTCTTTTCCTTGTAAAGGAAACTATAAAAGATTGGAAGTAATAAATCTTTTTGTGGCATTAGTGCCACCTTTTGTCCTTATTGTGCAATAGGTGTTGTTCAAGAGTTGGTTTGATTGTGTTGAAAGCAAATCATCAATTGAACATGTTAACAAAATTTCAACCCACTATAAATCCACCCTTTCGCAAAATTGATGGGTTCGAAAAATTAAAATTACAAATGGAAAGAAAATCATCCTTCACATTGTTTTCACATTTCATCGTCATTTTTCTATTTGACTTTGACTATATGTGTTCTACGATTTTATGAAAGGGAATCGCTTGTCTCCAGTAGAAATTTCAACTCAGCCAGACAGTTGAAATCTCTTACTAATAAAGGTCATTAGACAGAGGTCTCTCACCGCTAAGAGTTTATGAAAACATTTAACTAAATCAAGAGTAAAAATATTTGGCCAATGCATTTTATAAACTCTTACTGGTAAAAGACCTGCGTTTAATGACTGTTACCAGTAAGACACCATAACTGGCTCTTCTATTTGAACTATCAACTGGAAACGGGCCAAATCACTTGTAAAACACACCATTTGAGGTTTATTTGAAATACAAATTACCCTATGTGATTTTAGAAATTACATCATGCTCTTTCAAGTTCTCAAGCGTATAATAAATGACTCATTTCATTAATAAATGATCAAGTCAATTAACATTTTTTAATAATGTCATAAATATATTTCAATTAACAATTTAAGTAATTTTTTTGTTATATAAGAGAGTAGTTAGAGATTTTATTTTTCTGTTAATTCTGTTAAACAAAAAATTTTCCCAATGAGGGTATTTGTAATTTCTAGAACTATAGGAATTTTAAGCGAATCTCAAAGAGTGTATTTATAATCTTTCATAATTTTAAATATAGAAATTTTATGAATTGTGTAAGCATTTGACCTACGAAAATGAAAAAAATAAAAATTAATGAGGTTCTATTGTTTTTGTTTTTCAACTCATTTAAGGAAATTGCAATTCTGTTTCACCTTCAGTTAGTATGTATGGTGCGAATGGAATAATTTGCACTGTTATGGGACTCTTATAGAATTTTTATTGATCGATTTGGAAAGCCATCGTCGCAAGATTAATCAACCTATGCAGAGGACTAAACATAAAATGAGATACAAATGTATTATAAAAAGTAAGTCTCACATCATGTAGGGATAAAATTAAAATTGGTAAAAATTTTTGGAAAATTATGAAACCTTGAATTTTACTATTTTATTTTTACTATTTTATGTTAAAAAAAAAACATCCATTTGTTTAACGACAAACACGATAAATTAAAAAGCTTAAAATTATCGAATTGATTTAATTTTTTTGCAGATGACATAAACCAAAAATCCTGAAAAATGCAAGGTTCGAATAATTGAAATAAGACTCGTAGTGAGCCCACGGGCCCAAACTACATATTTGAATCTAGATTATGAACAGGTGGGAAGCCTAATCTAAGTAAAATACATACAATGATGCATACATATGCATATATGTATATATACATATGTGTTTCTGGTTTTACGGGTCATGTGTAGCAAAAAATGATAAGGACATTCATACCTGGCTAGTGAAGAGGGATTGTGTTTCAGATCTAGAGGTGCAAAAGCTTTTGATGCTCTTCAAATTCACAAGAGTCAATCTCGTTAGGTGAGGGAACGATATGGTAATAGTGTTGTTTTCTTCTTTTTCTTCTTCTTCTGCATTCTCCAATACTACTACTTTCAGCTCTTGACATCCCTGAACATCAAGTTTTTTTAGTTTCGGTATTTGTCGATGCATATTGGACGAACCCACATTCACCAATTCCTCACAGTTCCCGATGGTCACGTCTCTCAATTCTTTAAAGGACTCTAATGGAACTAATTTCCTATCCCATATCGCTGTCAGCTTTGGTAGTCTATCAATATACAATTTCTCCAAGGCGGGGAACGTGACCTGCAACATTCATAACATAATTGTTAAACATTAGACTCCAAGGCCAGCATTATAACAAGCAATAAAATATAGCCCAATAAATTGATGTTAGTCAAAATTTTTCAATCATGTAAAGGAAACTATAATAGATTGGAAGTAATATATCTTTTTGTGGCATTAGTGCAACCTTTTGTCCTTATTGTGCAATAGGTGTTGCTCAAGAGTTGGTTTGACTGTTTTGAAAGCAAATCATCAATTGAACATATTAACAAAATTTCAACCCACTATAAATTCACCCTTTCTCAAAATTGATTGGTTCGGCATATTAAAAGTACAAACGGAGAAAAAATCATCCTTCACATTATTTTCACATTTCATCGTCATTTTTTCTATTTGACTTTGACTGTATGTGTTCTATGATTTTATAATGGAATCGCTTGTCTCTAGTAGGAATTTCAACTCAACCAGACTGTTGAGATCTCTTAATAGTAAAGGTCATTAGACAGAGGTCTCTCACCTTAACTGTCTGTTAAAATTTAACTATCAACTGGAGAGGAGCCAAATCCCTTATAAAACACAACATTTGAGGTTTCTTTGAAATATAAATTACCTTATGTGATTTTAGAAATTACATCATGCTCTTTCAAGTTTTCAGGCGTATAACCAATGACTCATTTCATTAATAAATGATCAAGTCAATTAACATTTTTTAATAATGTCATAAATATATTTCAATTAAAAATTTAAGTAATTTTTTTTGTTATATAAGAGAGTAGTTAGAGATTTTATTTTTCTGTTAATTTTGTTAGATAAAAAATTTTGACAATGGGGGTATTTGTAATTTCTAGAACTATAGGAATTTTAAGCAAATCTCAAAGAGTGTATTTATATTTTTCCATAATTTTAAATATAGAAATTTTTATGAATCGTGTAAGCATTTGACCTACAAAAAAGAAAAAAATAAAAATTAATCAGGTTCTATTGTTTTCGCTTTTCAACTCATTTAAGACAATTGCAGTTCTATTTCACCTTCAGTTAGTAAGTATGGTGCAAATGGAATAATTTGCACCGTTATGGGACTCTCATAGAATTTTTATGGATCGATATGGAAAGCCATAGTCGCAAGATTAATCAACCTATGTAGAGGACTAAACAAAAAATGAGATACAAATGTATTATAAAAAGTAACTCTCACATCATGTAGGGATAAAATTAAAACTGGTAAAAAAATTTATGAAAATTATGAAACGTTGAATTTTACTATTTTATGTTAAAAAAAAAAAACCATCCATTTCTTTAATGACAAACATGACAAATAAAAAAGGTTAAAATTATCGAATTGATTTAATTTTTCTGCAGACGATATAAACCAAAAATCCTAAAAAATGCAAGGTTCGAATAGTTGAAATAGGGCTCGTCGTGAGCCCACGGGCCCAAACTACATATTTGAATCTAGATTATGAACATGAGGGAAGCCTAATCAAAGTAAAATGCATACAATGATGCATACATATGCATATATATATATATACATATGTGTTTTTGGTTTTACAGGTCATGTGTAGCAAAAAATGATAAGGACATTCATACCTGGCTAGTGAAGAGGGATTGTGTTTTAGATCTAAAGGTGCAAAAGCTTTTGACGCTCTTCAAATTCACAAGAGTCAATCTCGTTAGGTGTGGGAACGATATGGTAATAGTGTTGTTTTCGGCTTTTTCTTCTTCTTCCCCATTCTCGAATACTACTCCTTTCATCTCTTGACATCTCCGAACAGTAAGTTCTTTTAGTTTCAGTAATTGTCGGTGCATATTGGACGAACCGACATTCACCAATTTCTCACAGCTCCCGATGGTCACGTCTCTCAATTCTTTAAAGTACTCTAGTGGAAGTAATTTCCTATCCCATATCTCTGTCAGCTTTGGTAGTCTATCAATATACAATTTCTCCAAGGCAGGGAACGTGACCTGCAACATTCATAACGTAATTGTTAAACATTAGACACCAAGGCCAGCATTATAACAAGCAGTAAAATATAGCCCAATAAATTGATGTTATTCAAAATTTGTCAATCATTTAACTCCAATAAATTGATTTTACTATGTTCCAATTAATGCCAAAACTTAAATTGTTGGTTCCATAACAATTAATTATTCTTTTTCTTGTAAAGGAAACTGTAAAAGATTGGAAATAATAAATCTTTTTGTGGCATTAGTGCAACCTTTTGTCCTTATTGTGCAATTGGTGTTGTTCACGAGTTGCTTTGATTGTTTTGAAAGCAAATCATCAATTGAACATATTAAGGAAATTTCACCCCAATATAAATCCACTCTTTCTCAAAATTGATGGGTTTGACAAATTAAAAGTACAAATGGAGAGAAAATCATCCTTCACATTATTTTCACATTTCATCGTCATTTTTTCTATTTGACTTTGATTATATGTGTTCTATGATTTTATAAAAGGGAATCATTTGTCTCCAGTTGAAATTTCAACTCAACCAGACAGTTGAGATCTCTTACTAATAAAATTCATTAGACGGAGGTCTCTCACCGCTAAGAGTTTATGAAAAGATTTAACTAAACCAATTGTAAAAATATTGGGCCAATGCATTTTATAAACTCTTACCGGTAAAAGACCTCTGTTTAATGACTGTTATCGGTAAGACACCTTAACTATATGTTAAATTTTAAATATCAACTGGAGAGGAGCCAAATCCCTTATAAAACACAACATTTGAGGTTTATTTAAAATATAGATTACCCTATGTGATTTTAGAATTTACATCATGCTTTTTCAAGTTTTCAGGTGCATAATAAATGACTCATTTCATTAATAAATGATCAAGTCAATTAACATTTTCTTAATAATGTCATAAATATATTTCAATTTACAATTTATGTAATTTTTTTATTATATAAGACAGTAGTTAGAGATTTTATTTTTCTGTTAATTCTGTGAGATAAAAAATTTTGATAATGGGGGTATTTGTAATTTCTAGAACTATAAGAATTTTATGCCAATCTCAAAAAGTGTATTTATAATTTTTCATAATTTTAAATATAGAAATTTTTATGAATCGTGTAAGCATTTGAGCTACGGTAAAGAAAAAAATAAAAATTAATAAGGTTTTATTCTTTTCTCTTTTCAACTCATTTAAGGCAATTGCAATTCTATTTCACCTTCAGTTAATATGTATGGTGCGAATGGAATAATTTGCACTGTTATGGGACTCTTATAGAACTTTTATGGATTGATATGGAAAGCCATATTCGCAAGAATAATCAACCTATGTAGAGGACTGAAAAAAAAAAACGAGATACAAATGAATTATAAAAAGTAAGTCTCACATCATGTAGGGATAAAATTAAAATTGGTAAATTTTTTTATGAAAATTATGAAACCTTGAATTTTTCTATTTTATGTTTAAAAAAAAAAAAAAACCATCTGTTTGTATAATGACAAACACGATAAATTGAAAAGGTTAAAATTATCAAATTGATTTAATTTTTTGGAGATGATATAAACCAAAAATCCTAAAAAATGCACAGTCCGAATAATTGAAATAAGACTCGTAGTGAGCCCACGGGCCCAAACTACATATTTGAATCTAGATTATGAACAGGAGGGAAGCCTAATCTAAGTAAAATACATACAAAGATGCATACATATACATATGTGTTTCTGGTTTTACGGGTCATGTGCAACAAAAAATGATAAGGACATTCATACCTGGCTAGTGAAGAGAGATTGTGTTTCAGATCTAGAGGTGCAAAAGCTTTTGACGCTCTTCAAATTCTCAAGAGTCAATCTCATTAGGTGAGGGAACGATATGGAACTAGTGTTGTTTTCAGCTTTTTCTTCTTCTTCCCCATTCTCGAATACTACTACTTTCAACTCTTGACATCTCCGAACAATAAGTTCTTTTAGTTTCGGTAATTGTCGGTGCATATTGGACGAACCGACATTCACCAATAATTTCTCACAGCTCCCGATGGTCACGCCTCTCAATTCTTTAAAGTACTCTAGTGGAAGTAATTTCCTATCCCATATCTCCGTCAGCTTTGGTAGTCCATCAATATACAATTGCTCCAAGGCAGGAAACGTGACCTGCAACATTCATAACATAATTGTTAAACATTAAACTCCAAGTCCAGCTTTATAACAAGCAGTAAAATATGGCCCAATAAATTGATATTAGTCAAAATTTGTCAATCATTTAAGTCCAATAAATTGAATTTACTTTGTTCCAATTAATGCCAAAACTTAAATTGTTGGTTCCGTAACAATTAATTATTCTTTTTCTTGTAAAGGAAACTGTAAAAGATTGGAAGTAATAAATCTTTTTGTGGCATTAGTGCCACCTTTTGTCCTTATTGTGCAATAGGTGTTGTTCAAGAGTTGGTTTGATTGTTTTGAAAGCAAATCATCAATTGAACATATTAACAAAATTTCAACCCACTATAAATTCACCCTTTCTCAAAATTGATTGGTTCGGCAAATTAAAAGTGCAAAATGAGAGAAAACAATGTTGAACATAGAAGTTTTATTTATTTATTTATTTTGAAAATTTCAACAAAAAAAAAAGGAGAAAAGTATTAGTTATTTCGAATTATGCTTTAAAATCCACAAATTAATTAAATACAAAGCTATCAAATCATGAAAGAAAAATGTGATAAAAATAAGGAAAGTTGTTTCCAAATCAAATTGCAAAACCTTTTCCAATTTAGTAGAAGAATACAATAATTTTATAGAGATTCACAAAAAAAAAAAAAAAAAAAAAAAAAAAAAAAAAAACTTTGACTTTAATCTCTAAGCTTGGAGTGTGATTGAGATGAGCTTTGACACGAACAATTGCCTTGAAATCAAATGCTTGTGCGAGGAAATTTCTTCTAGACTTTCTGGCTTCAATCTGATGAATCTTTATTTCTACTTGATTTGTGTATAGAATTGTGTGTAAAAAAAATTTCAGAGATCACAACTGTTGGTAAAAAGGAGTCTTTATAGAGTTTAATCTTTTGATAAATTTCCTTAATTATTACTATTATAATTTTTTGATAATTGGGTGTCCAGATCAATTTGCCAGTACCTCAACTAATGTCCTGAAGTTAACCACCGAGTAGACCTCCAGTGACCCCTTATAGTGACTCAAACTCGAAACCTTGAATCTTATTCTCAAGTCTTTAACTAAGCCAACCCCTTAGGCTTATTATCCTTAATTATTTAGCGATAATTACTAAAATATTATTTTATTAATATTTATCTCTCTATTTGTATGAAGATAAATTTCAAATTATCACTTTAATAATGTGCCATAATTTTGTCGACTTAACTACCCAATGTGGCAAGTGGCTTAATTTGATTAGCGGAGACTTGTTTACTTGAAACTACATTATTTTAACATATTGTAAAATTTCATTTGACCACTGTATAATCTTGATTTAAGACCAATTAGACATGTGACAATATTTGATTTGACAATAATTATGTCATATTTTTTAGATCTTTATAACACGTGATAATTTTTAATTGGCTAATATTTGGATGCCTACAAAGCTTATCAAATGAGCCACATATATTAAATGACTACTATTAGAATGACCATACTTGAATATTGTTAGGACTCTTTGTTGTCAAAGTCCATGGATTAAACCCAAGGTTGTAATTTTTTAATTTCACATGTTGGGTCAAATTAGGATTACTTTGGATTTCTCTAAGAAGTTGATTTTCTTCCAAAATTATGATTACTTTGGAGTCCTTTAAGAAGTTGGTTTTCTTTCAAAAACAGGATTACTTTGGATTTTCTATAATAGTTGGTTTTCTCCCAAAACTAGACTACTCATTAATGTTTCCTCCAGATCTTCTTTTTGGTTCTTAAGGTTTATATCTGGGGATATTTTGTTAGTTTTCTTTGATGTTTTTATTGAGTATTTAACTCATGGTTTAAAAGAGAGTACATCAAAGGTTTTGTGTATTATACAAAAGAGAGAGTTGTTCTTCGGTGGATTCTGAAGAATTCGAGCCTGAAACTTCGGTGGATTCTGGAGTGGTTCATCAGAAAGACAATTCCGTGGTGAAGATGGGGTTGGAAGAGGCACATAGAGGTTAGTTCAATTAAGCGTTGTGGATTCGCTAGATAATTGAGAGTATACCTGTGTAATTCCTTTAAATCTTCTTAGTGGATTGTTCTTGTGGCTGTTGCCGGTGGTTTTTTATCACAATTGGAGGTGTCCAATTGTGGTTTTTCCACGTAAAATCGTTGTGTCTCTTTGTCTTGATTGTTTGATTGGGATTGTTATATTCTGCTTAAAATTGATACATAATCACAAATCAACATCTAGAAGATTTCTAGATTTTTCAAATATTATCTCATGTGATATTTTACATGGAACTAATCACATTAACTTAGATACATGCCAAACATTGCCTTACTCTACTAACAGGGTTCTCATGTTAATCAAGATTGACACATTTCTTATGTATAATTTGGTGACAAGAGCTTTGGTGATATTTTTTTGGACAAATAATTGGGAAAGACTATGGTGCACAAGGGTGTGTACCATATACACTTCATAATTAAACAATAAAATGATATAACTCCATACTTTTGTGTCATAATTAAAATAAAATAAAAAAATTATAACTAAACAATATATGAGATATAACTAAAGATCTCATGAATCACAACTAAAATAATGTGATAACTAAAGAAGAAAATTAATCATAACTAAATAAAAAAATGACATAACTATGTATGCATACCATACATCCCTTTCAAGGTGTGTATTTCCCCAAATAATTTGGATTTTATTTAAAAGACCTTAACTTTGAGTCTTCTTACCCAGAAAAAAAGAAATAAATAGAAAGAAAGAAATAAATAAATAAAATAATGAATGAAAAGTCTTATGTGGCAGGAGCATACCAAATCACATAAAAGTTTGGAGGGATAAGACTCACTATATTACTATATTCCCTAACACATAAAACATTTTCAAATAATTAGCTATAAAGGATTGAAAGCACATAAAAAAGTTATTGACGAAACATACCTTTTCATTAAAGAGAGAGTGTGCTTGGATAGATGAATTTTCCTTGGCAGTCGTCATCTTCTCCATTTTTGGGTAGAAGCTTACGAGGCTGGGTAGACTTTCCAACTTCATATATTTCAATTGACTAAAATTAATTGCCTCACTTGTGACTGCCTCTTCGATTTTTTCTCCTTCATTTCCAAAAATTCCTTCCATGACCTCACAATCTTTTATTACTAGTCGTTGAATTTGCAGAAGTCCTCTTCCGCACGATGGGTTTAGTCCGTGATACACCTTTTGTAAACCTTCCACTTTTTCCAAATGAAGCACTTCAGCTCTCTCCAACAAAACATTAAACTCATCTCTGAAGGGAACGCCCACAAGTTTAAACATTCTTGTTGATGATTGATATTCAAAATAACCAAACCTTCTACCCATTGATATTATAAATCTGATCAAGTTTTCAAAGCAGATGTCTTTGGGCAGTAGCATGGCATTTGGTATGTGTATATGTAAAGTGGTTAATCGCGTCAACTTCCTCAACTCATCAAGGCTCGCATTGCTTCTTTCCTTGTTGGCTGTAGCATCCTCCCATTGCTCAAAGCTATCTAAAATGTATAATTCTTCCAGGCGAGACAAATTGGATATGACACCTTGTGGAATCTTTGAGATTTTGTTACAATCTCTCAAATCTAACAACCGAAGTTGAGTCAATTGTCCAATCTCTGATGGTAAGGCCTTGATATCAGAACCCCGAAGGCTAAGTACTTCAAGGTTGTTTTTTAGATCCTTGAGTATAGTTATGTCTTCCAACTGGCATTCATTTAGACATAACATCCGAAGGTTAACCAAATTTGCAAGTGATGGTGGGAGTTGTAACATACATACTCCATTCAATTCTAAAACTGTAAGTTTCTCCATCCCATCAAAAAACATGTCTGGAATAATAACCAAGGGATCGATACATTCCAACAGTAAGGTGTGGAGTTGTGAACATCCCAATTTATTGGGAACCTCATGAACAGTTTTGGACCTTAATGAGATTGCCAAGTAAGATTCATACGTACCTTTTTTCGGCCACTCATGGGCATCATGTTTTACAAGAATTGCTTTTTCATCGTCAGCAATTGAAACAGCAACATCTCGAATGACATCATGCATTTTTACGAAGTTTTTATTTGTGCCATCTAACAACAAAGAGCAAGTTTTGAGTGTATCGACCACTGTACGCACTGCATCTCTTGCTTCTTCGAGTGTATCTGGCTTTTGATCAAGCAACCCCCTCGCCGTGCAATGTCTCACCAATTCATCAATTGGAATCTCGGCATCTTCAGGAAACATACAACAGAGCAAGAAGCATGATTTTGCATCCATGGATAAATAATCATAGCTCAACTTCATGGATTCATACAACTTTGGGCTAATTCCCTCAATTTTCTTTAGCATAGACTTTTTCAGCTTCTCAAGTGCATTTTTCCAAACATGCTTCTCCTTACCTTTTAATGCACCTCCAACTACAAGTATAGCAACCGGCAAACCTTGACACTCTTTACACACCTCTTTTGCTATAGCATGTAGTTCAGGGGAATCAACAGAATTTCCTACCTTCTTCTTGAATAGGGCCCATGCTTCTGCCTCTAATAGTACTTTGATCTGAATTTCTGTATCAATTTCCATATTTTTCAACACATCTCGATTTCGAGACGTTATCACAACTTTGTTCCTATCTTTAATAGGAATACCTATTGTGGTCAAGTTTAGTTCATGCCAAATATCATCCAATATTATTAGATTTTTCTTCCCATTGTCCAATCTCTGCCACAATTTTTTTGCTCTCTCATGGTCATCAGTAATTGTCACTACATCAGGTTTTGGATTCAAACCCCCAACCAACTGCAATTGGATTTTGCTCACATTTGCATTCTGAGAGACAACTGCCATCACAACTTCATCAAAAAGTCCATCTTTTTTCACTTGTTTGCTGACCTCTTCAACCATTTTCGTCTTACCTACCCCTCCTGGTCCATGTACCCCAATCTTACAAGCATTGAGATCTTTTAAAGCATCCATGATCCTGTTGAAAACAGATTCTCTTGAATCGAAACTTATATAATCCATACTCACAAGCTCCGCACTGGATGATAATAAAAGTTCCGGAGGAGATGGCTTAGGGCGTGAAACTTTGTCAAACTTTCCTTTTTGAGTGAGATTCTTGATATCACCAATCTTCCTTTCTGCTTCCTTGCTCAAATTGTAGCGTGAGATGTAGTCGGGACATGAAAATTTAAAGCATTGCATGCTTTCCTTATCGGTTTTGTGGTTCACAAATTCTTCAACTTCTTTGATCATCTTGTCCGCCTCTGTTAGCCAGTTTGAAACATTAGCCTCAATGTCTTCGCCAAGGGTCTTGTATTTATCAACTTCTTCATTGACTTTTTGCCACTGATCTTCCAGGTTCTTCTTTTCAGCATCCAACTTCTCTAGGTTTCCTTTGTAGCAAGTAACAAAACGGATATGACACACCACCGATTGGATCACTGTATCAACAATTTTTTCTACAATCTTATCCAGTATGATTTGGGGACTACACATTTTCAATTCACTCTTTTTCTTATCTCTTCGTGAGTTTTTTTTTTTTTTTTTTTTTTTTTTCAGGAAAGTAGAAGGATACGGTAGAAAAGAGAGGTTCAAAGCAAATGCTAACAATAGAAACAATGTAAATATTGCAACAGAAACTAGTCAAGACTTGTGGTAAATGTCAAGTTTCTTGTCTTTCAACATCGAAAGTCAATATGTCAACCATCAGGCGCCTGAGATTTAAATTTGAGAAGATAGAAGCCCCCTTTATCTGCAATTAAGAGAGAGAAGAAAAAGAAAAATGATATAAATTACACTCTGCTTCTACAATACTTTTGCATTCAATTTAGTACTTAAAACTATTGTTCATAATCAATGTGGTTGCTGTAAAATACTTTTAACCGAAAAATGATATGTGCCACTAAATTGAAGTACAAAGTGAAAAAAAATATTAATATAAATGTGAAAGCGAGAAAATATTGTATTTTATTTATTATTATTTTTTTGACTAATTTCGGGACTCAGGCAAAGTACTCTCTCTACACGGATGAGGGAGAGCCCACAAGTGTAGTCCCGAGGAGCGGATTGCTCCTAAAAAAATTGAACCTGAGACCTAAACGGAGCACACACTCATAGACCCCAAGTAGCACTCACTAGACCAACCCCTTGGGGTTGAGAAAATATTATACTTGTAGAACATGTATATTTATGTCTAAGAATAAAATGAAAATTAAAGATTTAAAGTCGACAAAACTTATTTTTTATTAACGATGTGTTTGATTCATAGATTTGGTTAGGAATTTGAAAAAGAAAAGAGAAGGTAAAGAAAATGTGAATGGAATATGATTTTTTTTTTCTTTTTTTTCAATTTTTTTGTATATAAGTTCTTATTCAAATTTATTATTCAAACACAACTTTACGACCAATTTGGATAATTGTATATTTTAAATCAAGGGATTAGTGGTTAAATACATAGAAATAAAGAAGATAAGTTGAGATAGAACATAAATTCAGAAATAGAATCCTTAGCATAATTTCAATAGAAAATTATTGGGTGCTCACCAATGACCTTCCGATTTGAATTACTAGTTTTATATGATGATTTAAAATCCATCAAGATTTAAGTACTTAACTCAATCGTGAAATTTATTAATAAATTATTATATTTAAATTTGAGTTATTGTTCTTGAATGATTAAGGTCAAATCTATGGTTTAAAATTCATTTATATCCAAATAGGTTCTTACGTTGTATTTGGATTATAAATTTGAATAGTAATTTGGAAATAAAACAAAATATTTAAAAAATTAGCATATATTTCATTCATATTTCACTTATCTTTTTTTCTATTTTCTTTTTAAATTCGTATCTAAATTTATTATCCAAACGCAATCTTAAAATATTTGTGAATTAAATTCATAAAAACATGAATATAGAATAAACTTGCTAAAAATCTACTTGTCTGCAACAGCAAAAACTAATGAGATAAGCCCGCAATCTAATTTGAGCCAAAAACATAAGTGGAAAGCATTTGGTAATATATTTCCACATACTACCAAAGAATAATGGGATTGGATGAATACAACTGGAGAGGTGATGTCACGCTTCGGTGGGTTCATTTTGGGTAAACTATTCATCTTGTTGTAATATTCACTGAATATAACATTTATATAAAAAAATTAAAGGAAAATTAAAAAAAAATAAACCTAAAGTTTTAACTTTGTAACAAAATAAATTTTAATTTTTTTAATTTTGTTAATTTAAATCATAATATTTTGATTTATTTTCGGTATAAATCATTAGTTTATTTTCATTAAATAAAACAAATAAAAAAAATAATATTTTAATCATTGAACTCAATGTATGTATCCATACATGTCTAAAATACTTTTATCATTGAGTTTAATAACTAAAATACTATTTTTTCTATCTATTTTAGTTAAAGAAAATAAGAAAATGGTTTAAATTGAAAACAAATCAAAAATTTAGAATTTAAATTGATAAAATTAAAAACTCGAGATTTATTTTATTGCAAGACTCAAACTTTGACTTTTTTTTTTTTTTTGTAATTTTTCCAAAAAAATAAAATAATTAGATATTGATAGCACATGTTTAGATCATATTTGTCTAAAAAAATAAATAATTTATTATCAAAATCATATTTATTATTTATATTTTTAAATAAATATAATCAAATTATATTATTATTAATATTTAATCATTTGATATTTTTGCATTTATGAGTTTACCATAAACCAGTTTGCTTTATATGAAATTCAAAGGAGATGAGCCCCGTTCTCCTCTCTGGAGATGAGTCCCAATATGTCAAAAGACATTACACGTGTAGGATGACTTTTGATTTGGTATTTAGAAGTTTGCACCCACATTGGACTTGTGGGGCACAAAAAATGATTTATGAGAGTTAAGGCCTTCTAGAGTAGGCTTTGCAATAGTGTCATAGGCTTTAGTACTAATTGACAAGCCTGAAAACAAAGCTGGAAATATTTTTCAAAGAGTACTACAACATACTAAAAGGCATTCATTCATAAAGGCCTTAAGATCTAGCTCTAGTATTGCCACATGCGTCACCAATTCAGGTTCTAGTTAAAACCTGACCCTGGAGAAAAATTACCAGCGTTCAGCTCTTCACTCTGATCGCACTCTCGTTTACATGAAAAATTAAACTTCAGTACGAGCTGGACAAGAAACAATATTAAATTAAACAGCCTCCCTTCGTTAGACGTTACAAAGGAAGCATTTGACGGGAGGAATTTTTGTACCCAAATTGGCACTGCCAGGCACTATTTTTCCTGAGTGGGGGGCACAAAGAGGCCCAAGCTATCAAATTTGAAGCTATGTCATTGGATATAATAGTTGCAATTTGAATTCGAGTCTAAGCAAGACAATTGGTGTTAACTAGTTCTTACAAAGTGTTAGAACCTAGTGACTCTCTGTATAAATGTGTGAGCAAAAAATTGTATGAGATTCGCTCATTAAGTTGAGAATTAGGGACATCCATCTTGAAGGGGATTCCATATGCATTGTTAAAGCAATCAATATCTTAGAGGAAGTGCAATCAATGTGTGGCCGGTTATGAAGCACGGATACGGGTATGAGTATTGGTACTAGTACGAAACATGTACATCAATACAGTAAAATCCAAAAAAAGTAGGGTACAGGCACGGCTACGGCTACAGCTTGGTATAAGCATGTAAAAAAATATTTATTTTTAATTTAGAGTGATGTAAAAATTAATTAAATAGTTTAATTTGTTAAGATCCAACTTACAATTAACATTTAATGCCAAAAGTAAAGGTATAAATCAAAATTAAATGTCAATATATTAAATAACTTACAAACCATAGTTTTAAAATCATACCAAAATTAAATGTCAATATATTAAATAATTTACAAACCATAGTTTTAAAATCATACTAAGTATAAAAATAAAAATAAAAAAGAAGTCTAGTGAAAGGAGTTTGATCTCTGTAGTAAAATAAAATATTATCTCAACTAAGGTATGGTACGGCTTGGATATATAGCAAATACGTCTTAGTACGCCAAAAATTACGTAAAAAAAATTTGGGTACATGTTTCGTGTACGCGGTACGTATGCAAAAATATCATATGCCGGTATGTTAGGACCTTTTGTTGTCAAATTCCATGGATCAAAACCAAAGTTGTAACAAGAGTTCTTTAAGAAGTTGGTTTCGTTCAAAAACAGGATTACTTTGGAATTCTGCAAGAAGTTGGTTTTCTTCCAAGACAAGGATTATTTTGGTTCTTTATAAGTAGTTGGTTTTTTTCCAAAACTAGACTACTCATTAATTATTCCTCCAGATCTTCTTTTTGGTTCTTAAAGGTTTATATCTGGGGATATTTTATTTTTCTTTGATGTCTTATTGAGTATTCAACTCATGATCTGAAAAGGCTACATCAAAGGTTTTGTTTACAAAAAAGAGAGAGTTGTTCTTCAGTTGTGGATTCTGAAGAATTCGAGCCTGAAGCTTCAGTTGTGAATTCTGGAGTGGCTCATCAAAGTTGTTCTTCAGTTGTGGATTCTGAAGAATTCGGTCTGAAGCTTCGGTGGTGGAATCCGGAGTGGCTCATCAGAAAGACAATTCCGTGGTGAAGATGGGGTTGGAAGAGGCACATAGAGGTTGGTTCAATTAGGCGTTGTGGATTCGCTAGATAATTGAGAGTGATACCTGTGTAATTCCTTTATATCTTCTTAGTGGATTGTTCTGGTGGCTGTGGCCCGTGGTTTTTTGATCACAATTGGAAGGTGTCCAATTGTGGTTTTTCCACGTAAAATCTTTGTGTCTCTTTCTTTTGATTGTTTGTTTGGGATTTTTATATTCTGCTTAAAATTGATACATAATCACAAATCAACATCTAGGAGGTTTCTAGATTTTTCACGGTACATAGCCGATACGGGTCGACATATTTTTCGAAGTACCCATGCTTTATAAGTGGCCGGTTTCGAAAGGTTGTGGTCTCTCATATTCCTAGGATGGTAATAAGGTTGCACACTGTTTAGCTAGGAAAGCTGTAGATGCTGCTCTTAAGGTGTTTGGCTTGAAGAGGCCCCAGTCTCTCTTGTTTCAATTGTAGCTTTTGATATTGTTAGTTGAGTTTTGAGTTGATGCCCCCCAAAAAAACAAATTTCATGAAATAAATACATAAATATATAAAAGAAATTTTATTTAAAAAATCTAGAAAATAAATCATACAACACCCTTGCAGATTGTAGGAATAATAAGTTGAGACTTGTGTTGGACACAATCTACGTAAAGCAGTTTTCACTCCCACTCAGATGCTTTGAGTTTTATTGGTATCTACTTCTCAAGATGCAACGATTATACTCAAAGTTGCAGTACTACAACTTCAAGCCCGATGAATCATACCTAGTGTTATAACTCTCTCTTTCTAAGAGAAGTTCCAAATCTCTAACTTGCAGAATATGTAGAAGCAAAAGAGAGTGAAGAAGAAAAGAAGGAGAAATTCGAAAATGGAATGGAATGGATTGGTAGAATGGGAAAGCTATTTATAGCCCCCAAAGTGCCTTGGTGGATGTTCAGAGTTGGCCAAAAAGACATGACAAAAAAACGTAGCCGTTCAAAAACGATATGATTGAAAAATTCAAAATTCGAATTTGAATTCAAATTTTAGCACAAACAAATTTGAAATTTATGCAAAAAATTTTGAAAAAATTCAATTTTTTTGTCCAAAAAATATAATATAGATCAACCTGACCCACAAGCCTAGAACCTACACCACACACCCGTACGCAGCTCAATTTGGTGTGCACATGTGTGTGTGGTAATTTTGATCCAAGCCCACTTTGTCCATAACTCTCCTCCTTACAAAACATACATGCCCCAAGGGTCAAAACCCAAATCTCAAAGTTGAATCTTATATACACATAAGTTTCCATGTCTTTCCTATGTGGAACAAGCCTATATCACCAATGTGTAGGAAACCCATCAAAACTTCATTTCCACAAAGCTCGCTTTGAAGTCGATTTCCAATTCACTTGTAAATGGTTTTTTCTAACCAATTGCATAACATTAATCACCAAAAGGCATAAAACACATCACCACTCAAACCTACAAAATAGTAACTGGGACCCATCTATATTTTACTCAAAGTTTGCTAAACCAATTGACGATAAAGAACATGCAACAACATGCAAATAAAGTGGATACATAAAGAAAATACACTACATTGAGATAAGTACCTTTTAGCTTTGAACCTTCCCTAGCGAAAGCCTATCGAACTTGCTGGCTACTTAGTGGATGTGATGCCTTGAATTGTTCAGCGGTTAGTGTAAGCAAGACAGTAGACTAGACATAGAGTATCTCCAAACATAGTTTGTTTCTCACAATTGTGTTCATTTTGGCTTTAAACAACACCTGGTAATTCATGAGTGCTCTAGAGAATTTAGCCTTCTCAATTCTTATAGAACCAACCCAGTTCACACTTATATAAGTGACTTCTTAATAAGAGTACCTTACTATATTCCACTTTGATGTGCAATACATAAGTAATCATTAAAAGGAAAGCTTATCCTACTAACTTTGCATGTTTAACTCTTTTTATCATAAAAATGGATAGGAGAGAATCTCCTTAATGATACAAGAAGTCATTTATAATTTGATTGTCCCTTTGAACCTAAATTTTGGGATCTCCAGTAGGCTATGTTAGGTTACCATTATGGCGACTTTTAATTAACAGACTTTAATACCATTCTCCTCGATAAATCGTACACTTGCTCTCTGGCTAGCCATTTAGTCAATGGATCCACAATGTTCTCTCTTGACCTTGTTAGGTCTGTAAATCCTAATAAGTACTGTTCACTAGGCCCCGGGTCCAATGGGGTTAAGGGCCTCCCTCGAAGGGAAGGGGGTGAAAGGGGGTAATTTCTTGGCTACTTTGGTAATTTCCTATTGATTCCATATTGCCCTAATTTTATACTTATAAATAGATGAAGAAGATGCCTCTTTTGTGTAAGAGAGTTGTATTATTTTCTGATCATAGTAAAAACCACAACAGTCATTGTTGTAGCCTTATTCTCGAGTGAATCACGTAAATCATTGTGTTCTTTGTGTGTATGTGTGATTTGTTTAATTCATTTATCTTTCTTGTTTGCTATTTTGTGTCTCACCAATCGTGATTAGGATTGATTTCCTACCAGACCTTATATTTTCTATGAATATTATTCCATATGAGCGCAAATTCCGAACGGTATTATGTCATCGATAGATGTGTCGAGACTTACCATTATACAGATGGCTATGTGCTCGTCCTATTTCTGTTTCGCTGTCATAGTGAATGCATATAGGTGGCACAAGCTTAGGCCACATTGGAATATCTTCTCAAAAATTGCGAAACCATTCTACTTCTTCTCATGTTTTAACATTATAAATTTAGATTCCATTGTAGACCTTGCTATGCATGTCTGCTTGGAGGATTTTCAAGAGAGTACAACACCTTCCTGGGTAAAAACATATCCACTTATGGATTTTGAGTATCTGATATCCAATTTTTGTCGTTGTACCCCTCAAGTATAACTAAATATTTGGTATAAAATAGGCCATAATTTCAAGTATGTCTTAGATATCCAAGTATCTTTATTATTGTTTTCCAATGATCTTTCCCTAGATTACCTATGTACCTACTCAACTTGCTCACTGCATAGGCTATGTCCAATCTAGTGCAATTCATTAGGTACATTAGCTTCTGATTATACGAGAGTATTCTAGTTGTGATATGCCTTTACATCTATTCTTTGATAAATAAAGACTAATATCAACAAGTGTTTCTCAACATATTGAGATTGAGATAAGACATATCCTTTCGATATTTTTGTAATTTTCATTCCTAGAATTACATCTATCACTCTCAAATCTTTCATGTCAAACTTGTTCAATAATTTATTTATGAATTTAATCATGTCATTATTGTTGCCAATAATAAGCACGCCATCCACATAAAAACAAACTATGGCATAGCCTCTATCTGCGTTCTGAACATAGATACACTTGTCATATTCATTTATCTTAAAACTATCTAAAACCATAGCATAGTCAAATTTTTCACGCCATTGTTTTGAGACTTGTTTTAAACTATAAAGGAATTTGTCAAGTTTGCCAACCTTCTTCTCTTGGCCTGAAACTAGAAACCCTTCCAGTTATTTCATATAGATCTCCTCATCTAAATCACCATTCAAGAAGGTCGTTTTAACATCCATTTACATATCTCCAAATTATACAACAATTATTGCTATTAGCATGCAAATTGATGTTATTTTTGTCACTGGGGAATATCTGTCAAAATAATTACGGCTTTCCTTCTACATGTATCCTTTAACTACAAGTCTTCTCTTATACTTATCAATTGAACCATCTGCTTTCATTTTTCTTTTGAATATCCACTAATATCCAAGAGGTCTACCAGTTCTCAAGTATGATTTTGCAAAATAGATTCAATTTCACTATCAACCTCTTTCCTTAATGGAATTCAGAAACTGGCAGTGCTTCCTTGAAGTTTTGAGGCTCCTTTTCAAATAGATATGTCAAAAAATTCAAACCAAAGTATTTAGATGTCCTAGCTCTCTTACAACGTCTAGGTTCATTCTTTTCCTTATCTTTTTGGTGTTCATTGCTATCCATAGCAGTATCATAAGTCCTTTTAGTAGAACTCGTCTATTTAGTCTCAACTTTAGAAGTTTTTTAACTCCTCAGTTTTCTTGCAAGGAAAAATATGTTCAAAGAATGATGCATTTCTTGACTCAATAATAGTATTCACATGTGTATCAGGATTTTTCAGATTTATGAATCAAAAACTAATATACACTACTATCATTTACATAACCGATGAATACATAATCAATGGTTTGTTGTCCTATATTATTCGTTTTAGGACTAGGGACCGCCACTTTTTCCAAACACCGTCACACTTTGAGATAATTGTAGGTAGCCCGTCGACCTTTCCACAACTCATAAGGTGTTTGGTTTGTTTTCATGTGAGGTATCCTATTAAGGATAAAGTTAGCAGACAAAATTGTCTACTCCCACAAGTTCTGAAGTAACACTGAACTAATCAACATGGCATTCATCATCTCTTTCAGAGTTCAATTCTTTCTCTCAATAACTCTATTTGACTGAAGAGAATAAGATGTACTAGTTTGGTGAATAATACCATGTTGAGAATAGAATTCCTCAAATGGTGCATCATATTCACCTTCTCTGTCACTTCTTACTACCTTAATTATTTTGCCAAGTTAATTTTCAACCTCAATTTTATATTCCTTAAATGCTTTTAAAGCTTCACCTTTACTTCTTAATAAGTAAACATGGCAATATTGGGTACAATCTGTGATAACCCCGACCTCCATAATATTATATTCAATTATTTCAATAAGCTTAATTGCATGATTGTGTGTTTAATTGTGTGATTATATGCTTAATTTTGTGATTATCTATTGATACATGGAATATTTGTTCACTTATCGACTTAGAAGTAGAAATTAAAAGCCCAAACAGCTTCAGAATCCAAAATTGACTAGCCTATAGGTTGATTAGAATATTTAGAATTTTATGGAAACTTTAATTGAAATTTGATTCGGATCGAAATAATTAGAGCTAATCAAAATTGAGCGAGATTAATTAGCCTTAAGCAAGCTTAATTAGTCTAAGTTAATTGCACCTATATATATATGATACATGAGCTTTTTTTTAGCTCAAAGTTGTACTTGGCTGAGATTTTAGAGAGAAAAGAGTGAGAAACAACTCTAGAGAGAGAGAGAGAGAGAGAGAAAGAGAGAGAGGAGAATTGTAAAGGAATTAAGGGAGATTTGAAGAATTGAACTAGAGTACACTTGAATTCAAGCCTTAGGTATGATCTTCAACCTTAATCATTGTAAATAAAACATGTAGAAGTTGAATTCATTTGCATGTAATTGTACAATAGAGGCATGAATTACTTTGAATTGGAAGAATTGAGTTGAATTATGTACATGCATGCATGAATCACCAATTTGAGTTTGAATTTCATGGAATTTTCCACATGCATGAAGCTATATTTAACATTTTTGAAGATGTTTAACAGTTTTACCACTTTTCATCTCATGCATGAGAGTTTTGAAAAGAAAATAGTGCAATTCATGTCAAGCATGGTTTCAACCTCATGATTTAAGCTTGATTTTGAAATTTGGTTCATGTTTTTGAGTAATTGGTTTCAAATTAAGGGTGTTTTCATGTTACATAATGTTTTTCCATGTTTTTTTGTACCAAACTTGCAAGCTTTAAGCCTTTGGAATCATGTTTTGAGCTTCAAACATAAATCTGGAAAATCTAGAATTCGACCAATTTCGCTCGAGCGAAGGATGTGGTGCTCGAGTGTAAAAGTTAAGCTCCTAGAAGTTTCATAGAATTGCTCAGTGGCACGATCGGCAAAACTTGTGCTTGAGTGAACCCTGTTTTGCATTACCCATGGCTCGAGCGATAGAATGTTGGCTCAAGCCTAAAAATTAAGCAACCAGTACTTTTACAGAGTTTACAGACCGCTTGAGCGACCAAAGTTACACTTGAGCGAAGATCCTGTTCTCAGCAAATTTGGACCAACTCTTTTAAGTGCATATCCTCGTAGGCACCAATTGAACTCATAATCATGGAATGAGTTAGAAACACATAAGAAGAGTTGAAATAAATTGAAATGGTTATTGAATGGTGCTTCAATTGTGTATTTGTTATGTGTTTGTTATAGGTGGACGTCCGAGGCCTAGTATCGATAAAACCCACTATGAGTAGTAACTTTATTACGATATGTTCAAGTGATATTTACTTTCAAAACTATTATTATTCTCGAAATTGATACGTGAATGATTGAATAGTTTATCAAAACGTTATGATGATTGATGGAATGATTTATTGAACTGCTATTTTCCTTAATGAATGAAGTTCCATTTGAATTTGTCATCGTGGTATCCTTTAGTGAGGCCCTTGCCTAGGGGATATAATACATGGCACATTGTTTAATAGGCTCTTGCCTGGGGGAAACAATACCATGGCCCATTGGCCCTTGCCCAGGGGAAACAATACTGTGGCCCATTGGATCAATTGAAACACAGAAATCTCTAATGTTAGACCCACATGGTCACATTGAACATGGAATATTGATTGACCCATCGTGATCCCATTGAATGACTTGCGGTCCCATTGTGATTAAAGCATTGTTACCCTATTGGATGTGCCACGTAAATCGAATAAAATGGCTATTGATATCGACATTTGATTAGAATTTGAAATTGATATTTGGAATGTTATTGAACTTCATTCATATAACCTCTTTATTTTTTTATTATTCACTGGGCCTAGCTCACTATTTATATATATATGTAGGTGAGCAAGTTGAGCATCAAGGATAGAGATTGCCTCAGAGTCACCCCATTGTCAACCTTTTGTAGAACTTCCGAGAAGAAGCCAGCTTGGGCTCGTGTAGAGCCAAGCAAAGTCTAAACTCCTTTTGTTTTGAACTTTTCATTTTCGTTTTTGTATAGGGGTTTTTGTTTAATTATAAATTGTGGAGTTTTGTTGGATGGATTGGATGTTTCAAACTTTTGTTATCACTGCACTCTATGAATGGTTGCACAGCTTTAATGCGAAGTCTTTTCATATAAGCACAGCTCGATGGATTATTTTCAAGTCTGACATTGCTTTCGCTAAGCCCCACAAATTAATCTAAAGATGTTTTGTTAATTGAGGCCGTAGGTAATCTAAGATTATTGGCCGGTCATGATGCTAAACCTATAGGGATGGGTCCGAGTTAAATGAGGTTCAATACTTAGAGGTTCAATACTTCTCTCTACTTTATCAAATAAGGTGTTAGTGAGTTTTGCCTCAACACAAATCTCACATTTATGATTAAGATCAAATTCTAAGTTTGGCAAACATTCCAAACAAACTAATCTACACAAAGACTTAAAATTAATATGTCATAATTTCCCATGTCATAAAAAGAAAGACTCAACAATATAAATAGAAACTATGTTTTATTATTAATTGCAAAAAAAAAAGCTACAACAGTTAGTACATCAAGCTTAAAAATCCCATTACTCAAATACTATTGCTCTACATACATTGTCAGATTCAAAGACTAGCCTAAACTCATTCTTTATCAGTAGTAAACCGGAGATCAGATTCTTGCAAATGTCTGGCATATGGAATACATTGTTAAGAGTGAGTTCTTTGCTCGAAGTCATCTTTAGCACAACCTTTCATTGTCATTCAATTGTAGAGGTTGAAGAATTTCCCATAGAGAGTAATTCTCCATTCTCCACTATACTTTGTAGGTTGCGAACATCTTCTTATTGGCACATATGTGACGAGTAGCTCCAGTGTCCACCCACCATTCCTTAATTTTACCCTCTAAGTTCGCCGCAGAAACCATAGTAGAGAAACTAATGTCTCTTACACCATCAGAGATGTACTGAACTTCGGTCATATGAGCTTGTGCTAGCCTCTTGCTCGAGCTTCTGCCTTCCTTGTGACTATAACAATTCTTAGCACGATGCCCATCTTTCTCGCACACAAAGCACTTGCCTTTGAACTTTTTGTTCTTCCCACTTTTAAAGCCTTCATGCTTTCTCTTTTTCTTTTTGGATCTTGACCCTTGTCCTTATTCCATAACATTTGTTTTCGCTGGCATGCTGTGGCCACCAAATTTCTTCTTGGATCCACAGTTGCTTTCCTTAATACAAAGCCACACAATAAGTTCCTCCAATTTCATTTCTTTACATTTGTACTTTAGGTAGTTTTTGAAATCTTTCCATGTTGACGGAATTTTTTTAATTATTATTGCAACTTGGAATGATTCACTAAGAATCATTCCTTCTGCATGTACGTCATGCAGAATCAATTGGAGGTCATGAACTGGACTTATGACAATCTTGGAATCTACCATTTTGAAGTCAAGAAAATGACTGACAATGAATTTCTGCAAACCGGCATCCTCGATTTTCTACTTCAGTTCCAAGGATTCCCAAATTTCTTTTGCAGTCTTCTTAACACTATACACATTGTATAGTGTATTCTTCAACCCATTGAGGATGTAGTTCTGATGCAGAAAATTCCCATGTTTCCATGCTTCCATGACAGCGACTTGCTGGTCGATCTCTCCATCATTTAGTGCCGAGTAATTTCATGGGTGAAGCGAGCCAAGTTCAATGTAGTAAGATAAAACATCATCTTTTGATGTTATCGTTTGAACTCAATTCTATTGAACTTTTTGGGTTCTCCCCATGATTTATCGATATTGACGGCATTGCTAGAGTTATTACAACACTAGGGTTTAAAATAGGCCTAGGTTGTCTCAGAAATGACCTCATTTGCCATATTTTCTGATAAAAAATTGGCAACAAAACTAATTATAAAATATACAATTAAATTGTACACGCACAAAAAGAAAGAATAAAATTCTTGTATAAACAAATAATAAACAGAATATTACTTCAATTTATCAAAATAAAAATTCAAATAGAATATTACTTTTGTATTTAATAAAAATGAAATGTACTTTAATATTGTTAGAACCTGGCGGCTCTTTTTGTAAATGTGTGTGTGAATAATTGTATGAAATAAACAAATAAATATAGAAAAGAAATTTTATTAAAAATTTACAATACTCTTGCAGATTAGGAACAATAAGTCGTGGCTTGTGTTGGACACAATCTCTTTCAAGCAGATTTCGCCATTGGTTTAGTGTTTTGAGTTTTACCAATGTTTGCTTCCCAAGATGCAATGACTATGCTCAAAGTTGCAGTACTAAAATTTCAAGCCTGGCGAACCAAAACTATGTTGTAACTCTCTTTTTTTAAGAAAATTCCCAAATCCCTAACTTGTAGAATATGAAAAGGCAGAAGAGAGAGCAGAGGAAAAGAAAGAGAAATGCGAAAATGGAATGGAATGGGTTGCTAGAATGGGAAGGATATTCATAGCCTACAAGGTGTCTATTCAGTGATGCCTTGGTGGTTGTTCTGATTTAGTCTAAAAGGCACAGCTGGTCGAAAAGGAAGCGATTAGAAAATTCAAATTCAAATTTTGGCACAATCGAACTTGAATTCAAAATTTGCACAAAACGTTCTGAAAAAAATCAATTTTTTTTGTCCAAATAATAAAAACAGACCGATTGACCCAAACGCATGCACGAGCTCGATTCGAGTGTGTTTGCTAATTTGGGTCCAAGCCCATTTTGTCCATAACTCCTCCTTACAAAACTTCGGTCCCTAAGGGTCCAAACCCGAATCTCAAACTTGAATCTTATATACAAATATAAGTTCCCTTGTCTTTCTTATGTGGAACAAGCCTATATCACCAATGTATAGGAAATCCACTAAAACTCCATTTTCACAAATCTAACTTTGGAGTCGATTTCCAATTCAATCGTAAATGGTTTTATCGAACCAATTACATAGCGTTAATCATCACGCGACATAGAAAATGTCACCACTCAGACCGACCAAAAATAGTGAGTAGGAGCCACATATATTTTAGCTTAAAGTTTTCTAAAATTATGGTTTTGACAAAACCATTTCCAACACAAAGCAGGGAAGTTGTTACAGTCTATCTATACTTTCTCAAATAGTAATCGCCAGGCAACAATAAACATGGAAGGAGACTCTATCTATGATACAGAAGACTTGTCAAATACTACAATGAATTAAACTAACATCCAATATTTCAACTAAAATGACTTCACACATCAAAAGGATAGTTCCTAAAAGAGGATGACACATGACAAAATATAAAGAGCTTTAAGGAACATGAGCAAGATTTTCAAGAAGTGGTGTATGAATTATGGGGATAATTCACCAAAAGTGGAATGCAACATGGGACACTGGGCAACATTTGGTTGAACATGCAAAAGCAAATTTGGGTTCGAAAAAACTACTAGCAATGAGTATAAATATAATATTTGAAGGCATGGCAAAGGGTCTAACCCCATAAACAATAATTTTATCTTTAAATTATAGTTTATCCATAGTCTAGCACCAACAATCCAAGCAAATTCTATTACTTCTTTAATAAGTAGTCTCCGCTCAATACCTTTATCCTTAACTTTAATAGGTTAGTTTCCTTTAGTTTATAAGTATTGTCAACATATTTCAGACCTATAATCCTTACTATTTTATCAATTGTAATGTTTATTTCAGGTATTTAATTTATCAATCTACATCACCTAAAAAACTGTGAAGTCCTTTCCAGGGAGGCAATAAAGAACCAATGGTTGTTTGTTCAACAATACACAGTCGACTTGATTAAAAGTCAATTCATCCACTCAAACCAAACTTGTTCCTAACACACCTGCGCACAAATTATCATCACACAAGGCACGGTTGTTTTTCCTTTTTAAAGGATAGACCTACATAACTCATATGTGAATATTCCATAAATTATGGCATACCATGCCTTGTAGTTCAAGTTAGCCAAAGCACATTTTCCAATTTGTAGTCAAGCTGTCAATAATAATGGTAAGGTGACTCCACCCATCTGTTGGTGCAAAATTTAATAAATGAAATGGAAGGAGATAAAACAGAAAATAATTATGATTGCTTCAAGGTGAGTGTTATAATGTCGCTTTTCTTAAGACGATATTTGCCCCCACCAATTCTTTTGAATATGGTATGCACCGCGTTACCCGCGAATCTACCTCTAGGACACAATGAAGCCTAGTCTAAAGACTGATGTCTGATTGCGTTATTCACGAATGAAATTAGATCCCGAATACGTTTGGATTTTTCTAATCCACCAAGTATAGAGGAAAATAACAATATGAATGTTATAGAAAAATTCCATGGATGTTCTATGGATTTCGTATATATAATTGCCAACCCATTCTACCTTTATATAGGCATGGGTTTGTGTCCCTTAGACCAAAGGTTGTGTTCTTTAGATACTGACGCCTTTTGATCCAAGAGTCATATCTTTTAGTTTAAATATAATAATTACACCCATGGTTTAAATGCAAAAGACACACCTCTCCATTAATTCATATAATTAAAATATACATTTAGATATATATAAATATATTATGAAAATGTTCCAACACCATTCCCTATTTGTTGGGGGTAGTGTGACATGTCGCCCTAATTTATATGTATTTATGGTTCAGAGGAGATAAGCATATCTAGTAATTTCTTTGTAATCTTTTTCTCATAGTGAAAATCGCAGAAGTCATAGACATAACCCTAGTTTGAGCATATCATGTAAATTTTCTATTCTTCATGTGTGTGAGTGATTTATTTTTCTTATGCGTTTATCTATTTTTTGCGTTTCATGTTTTATTGATCTTAGTTAGGTGACCTTATCAAGGAACTAAAGAAATATTCTCATAATCATCTTCCAATATAAACAAATAGAGCCATCACACGTGGGAGACTTTTTTTTTATTAAATGTTGTTCAACCATTGTAATATGTTTAAATCAAAGGATTCTTTCTTAGATATGGATTGAGGCAATGAAAAAAAATTATGAAAACATAGGTTTTCAAGTCTATGGTAGGAAAACTACCTATATTATACTTTAGTATAAAACTAATAGAAAACTTCTAATCTAAGTCAATCCAAATCCCAAACTAATGAGCTAAATGTGTAAGAAGTTAAGTCAAACTTACAAAGACAATACTAAACATGAAAAATTTAAAACTTAGAATAAGAAGAAAAAAAAAAACCCTATGATCTTAACCACTGATAAAAGATTAAGTATCAATTACAAAATTACGACACAAAAATGCAACTCACTCAAGTCACATGAGCATCCACGTTGAACAAATTAGAAAAAATAAAATATACAAGCTATTAAGGGGGGAAAAAATAATATTGATGATTTTGAAATCTCGTTCTACCATGAACAAAGTAACTCTAAAGCATTTCAACAAACAATGCATTGTAATTTTTTTTTCCAAAATAAAATTCTTACATACAAACTAAGATAATGTGTTCTAGGTTTCTCTTTCAGTACATTGGTTGTATATCTTTTGTACTACTCCTAATTAGGGGTGCTCACGGACTCGACGCAATTTGCCAAAACAGACTGACATAACCCAATCCACTGCTTCTAAGCGGTTTCGATAATATAGGCAGATGGATGCAGATGGAGATTTTTCAAATCTGCCTATATTCAGACAGAAGGTAGATAAGAGGCCACCCAATCCAAACCGATCTACCAACCCGCTTTAGAATATGATGTTATATTTTTATGCTTTGTACGTTAAAAAAAGACATTTTATTTAGTAATAATATTAGTTATTTATGAAATATGAAAGTTTGGCCTTTATTTTAATAATAAAAAATGAAGAAAAAATTCGGACTCAAATAAGGCCCCTCAAAATATTGAAAAAAATTACTCTAAAATATTTCCCAACAAAAACATAAAATAGTAAAACTCAAACTGACAAATTGATCCACATCTACCCGCCAACCCGCATATCCAGCTCAATCCAGATCTGCTAACTAAGCCGACGAATGTGGATTATTTTTTTCCAATCCGCTTAAGTTCAGACGGATAATGGATGGGAGACCACCCAACCCAACCCGATCAACAAGCACCCCTACTCCTAATCATGTATGTATTTTTAATGATTAATTCTTTTTTTGGCAAAAAAAAAAAAAAAAAAGACTATTTTAAGTTTTTTGTTTTTGTGATTTTTTTTTAAATGAATTTTTTAAATTTTAGTTAATTTGCATTTTGTGGCACAGAGATGATACTATCTGCAAGACCATGAATCACTCAACTTGCGAGTGAGACATAAAGAGCATGGCATCAATTGTAAACAAGGCAAGCACACACAAATGCACATGGCACACACAGGTTTAAATGGCTCAACCTAGACATGTTTTTTCTTATAAGAAGTGTGTGTGTGCAATCCTTGGATGCCCACAAACGCTAGAGTCAATCCTAGGAGTGATCTAGTGGTTGGACCCCCTACAAAAGAATCTATGAAACATTGAGGAAAGTCTAATCACTAGTGATCAAGGGGTATTTGTTGACTAAATGTGAAGTGCTCCCCCTCAAACCAACGACAACCATTTTTTTTATTTGTTTCTTGAGCTATTATAGACGACTTCCACTCTCAAGAATATAGAACCCAAACCAGAGAAGGGTGGAAAGTAGTGAAGTGATGGTTGGTAACTTTGAGGTAGCCCTTTCTTCAAGCCATGAATGACAAGTACAATGAAATGATGGAGGGATGGTAAGAGAATCAATATCACCCAAGATATGCTAACATAGGTCAACTTCTCAAGAGAAACACAAGATACACTGCTAGTGGTCCATAAAGATGTTTGATCAATTATGTGAACATTTCTATACTTGCTTAACCTGAGGATGTTTACTGAATAAGAGCATGCTAAGCAGAGCAAACGCATTCACTATGAGCCATGTACTGTCAAGAATGAAACTTTGTTTGTATATTGAATGATGTTCAAGCATGTCAAAGTGCAAAGGAGAAGATAAGCATAGACAAAAGATAAACCAACCCAATGGAACAACTTTGAAAATCAATGATGTCAAGGCCTTAGCACCGCTATCAAGTCTTCCTGAGAGTTGGAATTTGTTGGCTATTGCAATGAGCAATTCCACTGGTTCAGCAAAGTTGGGCATGGATAACATAGTGGATTTAGTTCTGAGTAAAAACACCTGAAGAAAAGATAATGACAAAAGCTCTAGTTCGATGTTGACAATTGACTACAGAGGTAGAAAGCCCAACAAGGGCAGCAATAAGAAAAGAAACACAAGTAAATCCAAGAATGGTCAATCTCCATCTCGACTAAAGTTTACAGGCAAGTGCTTGGGTTGTAGTAAGACTGGTCACGCAAAGTGAGATTGCAAAGTTAAGAAGCAAAATGACAATAATCAAGGCGAGAAGGAGTTTGTGAATGTTTCTGATGAAAAAGGTTCTAAAGAACTCATGTTGTCTTTAGAAACTTGTGGAGAATCAAGGATGATTGATTCTGGTTCATCGTTTCACACTACCTTGCACAAAGAATTACTCGATAATTATGTCTCAAGTAATTTCGGAAGGTGTACCTTAGAAACGATGAAGCCTGCAATGTAATTGGCAAAGGTGAAGTATAAATAAACCACCCCAATGGAACAACTTTGAAAATCAATATGTTAGACATGTGCCATGTTTGAAGAAGAATCTAATTTCAGTTGCCTAACTCACAGGTTCCGGTATTATGACAATCTTCGCCAGTGATACGTGGAAGATGACCAAAGAGCCATGGTAGTGGCTCATGGAAAAAGAGAAAGTACTCTCTACATGACATCGGGTACCTATAGTGTGATTGCAATAACATCATCAAAAGTCAAAACCGGCATATGGCACCGCCAACTTGGACATATGAGTGAGAAATTAATGAAGGTTCTGATGTCAAAGGGGAAACTACCAGGTTCGAAGTCTTTGAACTAGCATTTCTATGAAGACTACATCTTGGGAAAACAGAAAAGGGTTACTTTCACTAAAATTCTGAGAGCTCGACAGTCAGAATGATTGGAGTTAGTTCATACAAACGTGTGGGGACCATCTCCAATAAGATCTCTTGGAGGCTCTAGTTATTTTGTCACTTTTATTGATGATTCTACTAAAAAATTATGGATATATTTTTTGAAAAATAAATCTAATGTGTTTGACATCTTCGAAAAGTGGAAAGTTTGGTTGAGAATGAGATAGATTCAAAATTGAAGTGTCTCAAGTCCAACAATGGTAGCAAGTACATGGATGGCACTCTAGAAAAATATTGTGCAGAGAATGGAATTTGACATGTGACAACAATTTCAGGCAAACCACGGCAAAATGGTGTGGCTAAGCGCATGAACCAAACAATCTTGGAACGTGCTAGACACATGAGGATTAATGTCGGTTTGCCAAAACAGTTTTGTGCTGATTCTGTGAGTACATCAACATATCAAATTAACAAAGGTCCTTCAATTCCCCTCAATTGCAGAATCCCAAAAGAAGCATACACTGGTAAAGAGGTAAATTTGAAATATTTAAAAATATTTGGTTGTATCTCTTACGTTCACATTGATTCTGATAAAAAAGATATAAGTTAGATCCCAAGTCTTGTATTAGGTATGGCTCTGATAATTATGGATACTGATTTTGGGACATGAAAATTCAAAAAAAAAAAGAAATTAGAAACATGTATGTGGTGTTTAATGAGTCTATCATGTACAGAGATATATGCTTGATGACATGACTAAAGAATCTGAAATGGTTAAACTTGAACCTCAAGACACCAATGTACAGTTGGCACCACCCACTGAGATGCAAACTCTTAAACCTCTTATGAGGTCAACAAGAGAAACAAAGCATGTTGATCGTTATTCTCCTTTCTTGCATTATCTATTGTTAACTAATAACGGTGAACTAGAATGTTATGAGGAAGCTTTATAGGTTAAGATGAGGGAAAAGTGGAAGCTCGCAATGGATGACGAGATGGAGTCTCTCGCGGCAAATCAGACTTAGGAACTAGTACAATTGCCCAAAGGTAAATCTTCACTACATAATAAATGGGTTTACCGATTAAAAGAAAAACCTGATGGCACCAAAAGATACAAGGCCAGGATGGTGGTGAAAGGTTTCCAATAGAAGGCATGTATCGATTATACTGAGATTTTCTCTCCCGCGATAAATTTTTTTATAATTTGTATAGTACTTAGGATTGTTGCGGTCGAAAATCTAAATCTAGAATAGTTAGATGTTAAAATTGCAGTCTTTCATGATAATTTGGAAAAGGATATCTACATGCATCAACCCCAGGGCTATGATGTGATTGGGAAAGAAAGTCTATTATGTAAATTGGAGAAGAGTTTGTATAGGCTAAAATAAGGAACTAGACAATGGTACATAAAATTTGATAGCTTTATGGCAAGTGTAGGTTTCCATCAGTGCTATGGTGATCATTGTTGTTATTACAAAAAGCTTGACACTTCGTATTTAATATTTCTCTTGTACGTAGATGATATACTTGTTGCAGGTTCAAGCATGGATGAGATTTCAAATCTCAAGAAGAAGTTGTCCAAAAAGTTCACAATGAAAGATTTGGGTGCAGCAAAATAGATCTTAGGGATGCGAATGAGTAGGTATAAAAGGAACAAGGAACTCAAGCTATCATAGGCCGAGTACATTGAAAAAGTACCCAAGAGATTCAACATGGACCGTGCAAAACCTATAGGTACTCCATTAGAAAACCACTTCAAATTGACGAAGGAACAAGCTGCAACCACACTTGAAAAGTGAGAATACATGGCGAAGGTACTAGATGCTTCAACCATTGGAAGCTTGATGTACACCATGGTCTGTATGAGACCAGACATTGCCCATGCAATGGGAGTTGTTAGCAGATTCATGAACAATCTGGGAAAGAGCATTGGGAAATTGTCAAGTAAGTATTCAGGTATCTTAGAGATACGAGTGATTTGGCTCAGTTATAGCATTTCGGACTCCTTGGTGTAATAGAATCATGTTTGGCTCTTAGATGAGGCGTTACCTTAAATGTTGTGTGAGATTGGATAAAAAAAAATTATAAAAAAAAAAAACCCAAATTTGAATAGTTGTTTATGAGCAGTCTTCACTTTTTTATTATTTTCTCTCTCCACACTTTTAATCTTGATGTAAGGCTAGAACCATTGAAAATCTTGTTTTCGAGGCTTCGATTTAGATACAAGAATGACCAAAACTGGAGTCCAGATGATAAAGTTATGCCCATTCAAAGTTTGCAAATATGAGTTGTGTGCATAGACCCTTCCAGCTCTATTTTTCAAAATTGTCTGAGATACTGCAAATCTTGATTAACCACTCGAGCACACTTTTTACTACTAGATCGAGCTGTTCAAGAAAGTGTAGATACTAAGAGCTTTCATTCACCGCTCAAGCTCAATTTTGACTGCTCGAGCGATTTGTTCGAAATCAGTCATTTCAAAGAAACTTTTTGGCCCAACCTTCCTTACTTTTTTAGATTTTTTCTCTCTCCACTCTCTCTTTTTCACCTTTTTTGAGCTTCCAAGCTCTTTAACCCTTGATTTCATCTATTTTTAATCATCTTTGAGCCCTAGTTCCACATACCAAAACGCAGAGCATCGCGAAAGCTTCCTTTTGATCTGAGCAAATTGTATTTTCATCACCGGTAGATTTTTAGGTTTCTTCCCTTCTCTTCGAGAGGTATGGATTTCCTTGTTTCGTTTCAATACCTTGTTATAGATAGACTTGTGGTATTTTTCTATTGCATAAAATCATGGATTGAAAAAAGATTTGTGAAAACCATGTAGATTTGGGTTAGAGTTTTGAATCCAAGGAATGAATCTTGTGTTTTAATGTTGATGATGATAAAATGATGACAATAGGACATGATTTGGTTGATCATAACAAAAAGCCCTGGTTTTGTTTATTTTATCATGTTGAGAAATAAGATTATTGCTAAACTCATGGTGAAAAGAGATGTGGTAAGAGAAATAATAAATGTGTGTTTTGAATTTGTTTCATTGTAGTTATAATGACTAAAGAGAAGTGGATTCAGTTATGGGACTAATAAGTCAATGGTGAATATTTATGTAAATTGAGTAAATGAATAATGATCGTGAGATTTTTATTTGTTTCACTTCATGAGAGTCATGCTTGATTTTGCTACAGTTTTGTCCTTGGCCATCAATGGAGGATGGTATTGATTATTGTTGAATAGACTATATGTATTATGTGTTGTTGATTTATGTGGTGTAATTTAGAATGTTGTGTTGATGTATTAGAATGTTGTGGTGATGTATGAGCAACACGAAGGGTCTATTTCCTTCTAACAAAGGTTATGCATTCCTTCCGGTTTGCACCCGGTAAAGCGTGGTTAGAGGTTCCACATTCCTTCTAGATAACGACTAGTAAAGCGTGGCACATAGAGATAGGGTTCGCTTACCTTCTAGCTTGCGCCCAGTAAAACATGTGAATGGTTGGGGCTATATGGAGATTATTCTTTCCCTGCGGTTAGCCATCGATAAAGCATGGAGCATTAAGATAGGCTACGATACCTTCTAGTTAGTGCCCGATAAATCGTGCTATGATTTGGTGACTTGTTATAGTCAGTGTTGCGATATTGGATTGTTAAGTGCCCAATTGCCCTTTCGTGCCGAAGCCGATAAATGTGGGAGTATTTGAAGGTGTTTATCATTAAATGACCCATGGACTAATGATGGTTATATCATGAGTACTCGATGGATATAATTGTTTGTTTTAAATTGTTGGTGATAATATAATCAGTTACCTAATTTTTGTGGAATGGGAAATATGTGGATGTAAGAGTGTAATCAACTATACTTAAAATTGCTTTTGTGAAACTAAATGGAATTGAGGAAATGGTCTCTTGAAATATGATAAATGAATCCTAAGAATAAAGAAAAAGAAATGAAATTTCTTGGTTATTAAAAATGGATCATTTTTTAAAGGTATATGTATGCATGCGTATTTTGAATATCAAATGACACCCTATGTATATACTTATAACATCGAGCATCATGGTCAATTTTATCTATGAAGTGTTATTGTTTAGAATTATTGTAGATCCCTACTGGACCATTATGTTTCGTCCCAATCGTTGAAAAAAATTCAAGTACAGAGTCTGGCACATCAGTCAAGGATCAAGAAGTTAATTTTTATTGAAGGTTAAAGTGTTGTAGAAATGACGTTGTTTCTTCATTGTAATTATTTATTTTGTAACATTTTATGTAAGCTTAAGGGCACAGATTGTAATTCGTTAACTTGTATTCTTCATCATTTGTATGACACGAGAGACAACACTTCCATTTCTTCTTTTGTATTTTAGTTTCCACATTTATGATGTATAATTGGACTCTAATGAGAAATTTGGTAATATATCTGAGCAAATAAAATTGGGGGCGTTACTTCTCTGGTATAGTGGCACAAAAATCAGCTTGCTTGGGTATGTTGATTCTAATTCAGTAGATGACATCAATAGTAGGAAGAGCACGACATGGTATGTGTTTACTCTTTGTAGTGCTACAATAAGTTAGGTCTCTCAATTGTAGAAGATTGTGACTATCTCAACTACAGAAGCAGAGTATGTTGCAACTATAAAAGCTTGCAAAGAGATGGTATGGTTACAAAGTTTCTTAAGTGAATTGAGGAAGAAGTTTGATGATTGCAAGTTCTACAGTGACAGTCAAAGTGCAATACATTTTGCGAAGAATTCCATATTTCATTCAATAACAAAGCATATTGATATAAAGTACCATTTTGTTTGTTCGCTCTTGGAAGATAGCAAGTTCAGGTTGGAGAAGATTTACACAAGTGAAAATCATGCAGATATGTTAACCAAGGTAGTTACAATTGAGAAGCCAAAGCTATGTGTAGCTTTAGTTGGTATCGGCACGTGAGGTTGATAGTTCAAGTCATTACAATGTTCTATAGTGTTATGAGTGAAGACTGTTCATGTCTTGATCTGTCTCCAACTGGAGATTGTTGTTGGTGGAGTTGAAACAAGACTAAACCTAATCAAATTAGGAAAAAGAAACAAGGAAATTAGTTTTTGGTTAGATTTGGACTCTAAATTATTTCCTTCTTAGTCAAGTTTTTCCTTCTTAGTTTAAGTTTTGGTTTCCTTGTTAATATAGGATTGGATTTGAGGCTATCCTATAGATACACCCATGTAGCTCTATATTTTTTATTTATTCATTAGTTCTGTGATCTTACAGGGAGATACACAATAATAAGGATGAGAGATATATCATTGTGAGAGAGTTTGTGAGATGGAGTGTGTGAGACTCTTGTAACTCCTTTTATATTGATCTTGGTAAATTCGCAATGACTCCGTGGATATAGCTCGTGATTTGGGAGAACCACGTAAATCTTTTGTGTTATTTCGTGAGTGTGTTTTTCATGTTCTTTTACTTTTCCTTTCTAGATTCGTTGTGTGCATGATTGTTTGCTCAGGTCTTGGAGTTTTGTATTGATCATATATACCATAACAGCAATGGCTAACAAGATATGAATAGATTTTAGATGTGCAACAAAGGAAAACGTCTCATCATAATCAACTCCCTTAACTTGAGTATACCCTTGAGCAACCAACCTAGCTTTATTACGAACAATAATACAATTCTCATTAGATTTATCCTTAAATATCCATTTAATACGTATCACATTCACATTGCTAGGTCTAGGTACAAAGGTCTACATTTTGTTACATTCAGATTGACCTAATTCCTCATGTATAGAATTAATCCAGCAATCATCACACAAGGCTTCTTTCACATTTGTAGGTTCAGTCAAAGAAACATAACAAATATGTGATAATTTCCTCTGGAAGTTGCTTTCACATTTTCATTACACTCCTAATCACTTGTTGAATAGGATGATTCAATTTCACTCTTGTAGATGGCTTCAAGGTAGGTGAAGGAGATGATGAGTAACAATGAGTGCATCTTCTTGAACATGCCTTGTAGATGGACTTGCCATAGGAGATGGTGCTTTCATCATGATTCAACACTTGCACTTCTCTTGACTTGAGTGAGCCATGGTGAATGGAGAGTGCTTAACTTCTATCTCCTCATGAATAGATGTCATAAGAGAATCTATGTCATCTACAACCACATTTATAAATTCCATAATCGATAGAGTCCAAAGGTTGTAGACACGAAAATCTCTACTCATGGTTGAGTACCCTAGAAAAATCCCTTCATCACTTCGAGAGTCAAACTTTTACCCAGGGGCTTTTTATCCTTGTAACAACCCCGCGAGGGACCTCGCTACAATTCGGACTCGATTTTGTTGCGGTTCTAAATCTGAACCAAAGAGTCCAACTCTGGCAAATCGTTTTGAAGAAAAACAGATTTTTTAGAAAAGAAGTACCAAACATGGACTGCTTTGCCAGATAACAGAGTCGCCACCTAAATGTTTTAAAATGGGAAATTTAGGAAACCCTGACTCGGTGCCAAAAGGCCACGTGTCCGTCATCACCAAAGTTGGCTCGGGAACTTGGGTACGATTGGGGAAGGTCACATCGTGAGCACCCCCGCTCGCCCGGTCAAAGACCGGCCTCTACTAACCATGATATCTGTTTTTGAAGACATTGTGAGTTCTTATTCCGGTTATTAGCCTAGGTTACTATGTGATGCGCACAGCATACAAGTATAGACTGAATCGCCTGAATTGGAACAAAACACTTCATGTTTGTTTGTTTGAAAATGGTGTGAAGGTGCTACCCTCAGGTAGGCTAAAATGCGGATTTGCCACCCTCAGGTGGGCTTAGAAAAACAGTGATTTTGCCACTATCTAGTGGGCTTAAAACAAACAGTCAATGATTTGTTCCACTTCAGATAACTCAACCTCCACCCACAGGCATTCAAGGCAGTTATATCACATAAGCACATAGCCTCATGGTAAGCATGCTTTCATGGCAGCACTCACACGCATGCAAGGATGCTAAAGCATAAAAACTCACCGAGTACTCCAAGCCAAAACAAAAGCTGATTAGAAATCATGCGTGATCCTAATATATACAGATTTGCCTAATGCAACACATGCAAAAATGCAACTATAGCAGGCTCGGCTATTCTAAAACATGGCATATGAGATGCAACAACTAACAAGTATTCAATTTGGAATTGAAATACAAATGCAGTTTGTATGATGCGCCGAGCCCGGTGCATGCAATACAGATGAATGATGCAAACATGCTGTCATACTGTATGCTAATTGAAATATGCCCTATATCTAACCATTATAAGCAGGTAAATAAAAGGGAAGAAAGACGTGGGGTTGGAAGACATACATCCACTCACGCACACTTATTACAATTATGCCCTCGCGCAGAGGGTCCAAATAAATAATACAGTCCGAAATAATAGAATAATACAGATTCGAATAAATACAGTCCGAAATAATAGATAAATTAAATACAGAAAAGCTGTAAACTGGCATGCAAGCCAGGGGCTGCCTTGCTTCTGACGGATGATACATGTTGGGCTGCCTTGGTGTGGAAATCCACTGGGATGCCCCAATTAGCCTCTGTTTGCAATATTTCTCGAAATGCGTGCCAAACTCCAAAAGTCGCTGATTCTTCAATTTGCTGCAACAGAGAGCAGGAAAAGGGCATAGCAATGTATTTCACAAATATATGCATGCCTCGGTCCTCGTGCCACCAATCACGCATCTCGATGCATGATGGCCGAGGAGTCGGATTGCACAGCTCAATATAAGATGAATGCAGACGAATGTTACAACAAAAACCTAACTCCATCATGGGTAATCCGGAGTGTCGGTGACTTGGGAATTGAGACCCGTTCCGTCACTCGGAGTACGAAACGCGCCTCGTTTCCCGTGCCCGGGCTAACTCCTATCCCGAACACGATGCAATATGCATGATATGCATGAAATGCAGCTAACATACGACCTAGCATGCACAATGCTATGAAAATGAGATGAAAATGAGATGCCTCGAAAAGCGTGCACGCGGGCACGCAAACCGAGGCGATGGCATGAAATGCAAACCGGATAAAAATGAAGTGCCTCGAAATACGTGCACACGGGCACGCAAACCGAGGCGATGATGAAATGTAAACCGGATAAAACCGAAGTGCCTCGAAATGCGTGCACACGGGCACACAAACCGAGGCGATGATAAACAAGCATGAAAATGGTACAGAAATGCAATGATGGGCTTATACTAACATGAGTGGACCTCAGCCTACTCACATAGGAAGCCAATGAATGAAAACGGAGTGCCTCGAAGTGCATACCCACGGGCACGCAAACCGAGGCAATGCACTAAGGCATGAAATGACATGGAAAATGATATGCAAGCATGCAAACCAAATTTCAGCAGCTAAATGAAGGGGAAAACAGCCCCGAAATGATACGAAATGACAATCAATGCATGAAATCATCCCGAAATGTAATTTTAAGTACCCGAAATGGCCTACGGCTATGCTAAACATGCAAAATTGGCACATGACAGAAAAAACAGTAGCAAGTCAGCCCCAAAAATAGCATCTTTTCAGTACAAAACATGGCCAAATTGTGAGCATAGATATGGCAACAATGGCATGCAAAAATGGGGGAAAAGAGGGGATTTATTAAGCAAGTAGTATATACAATGCTCAAACCAAAAAAATCAGTTCTACAACATTAAAGAGGGACCAAAAATATGCATATTTACAAAAGATGACATCCCCCAATTCTGTGTGTAGATAGGCTCAATATAGCATGCAAAATAATGGGCCAACAAGGGATATAACATGAGGTATCATAAGCAATGACCAAACAACTCAAGACCCTTGATAAAACATGAAGAATAGACCAAAACAAGACACTTTCTAAGCCTGATGGAGGCTGAAAACAGAATCTAAGCCAACCTAACAAAACATGCAATTTTACGGAAAATAAGATGGATATAACATGAAGTACCAAAACCAAACATCAAATGGCCTAAGACCCTTAACAAAACACAAATAATGGATCAAAATAAGGCACTTTACAAGCCTGATGGAGACTCAAAACAGAAGCATGATAAGCTTAAAGAAGCATGCAACATAGGAATAGAACATGAATTCAAAGAAAGTGGTATGTAGAGCATGAAAACCAGGTTGAGCCCTTCTTCAATGTTGAAGAGGGGCTTAAAATAAGCACAACATCAGTTCATGAGATGCTCCAAATCAGATCACAAATAGGCCAAATAAATCATGCAATTTTACGGTAAATTTGAAGAATTGCAAAGCAAGTGCATGATAGAGAGGCCAAACACGGTTGAGCCCTTCTTCAATGTTGAAGAGGGGCTCAAAATAAGCCCACTAACAGTATATATGAGGCTCGAAATCAGATCACTCAAAAGCCAAACAAAGCATGCAAATAATTGGCATAAAGGGTGATATTGAAAGAAGTGTATGATAGAGGTACCAAATGAGGTTGAGCCCTTCTACAATATTGTAGAGGGGCTCAAAATAAGCCTAAAACCAGTAAGGGTCGGAGCCCAAAACAAAAAGGAAATAGGGTAAAGAATTGACTCAAGAAAATGATAGAAAAAGGGAATTAGTGGCTTACCCTTGAAGATCAAACTTTTTCTACCTCTTGGCTTGAAAAATGTCACCTCCTAGCTGCTGGAAATCAACTCCAAGTGTTGGAAATGGAGTGGTGATGGTGGTGCTTGGTGTTGATGAACAAATTATGCAAGAAAAATGACCTTTGAGCTTTGAAATGGAGAGAAATGGAAGGTGGAGGCTATGGATCTCTCCCAAAATGTCTCTCAAAAAAATGTCTAACCCCTTAAACATGAAGCCAAACCTCTCCTTTATAGAGGAAAAATGCATCCAAAATATCTAAAGTGCATCAAAATATCTAAAGTGCATCAAAATATCTAAAAAGCAACTCTCTAATCCTCCATACAAGTGTATGGAGGATTGGCCAATTGGAAAATGAGCTAGCACAGCTGGAATACACTGAGGGAGCAAGAAATGGTCGGCCAACTCACAAGGGCAAAATGGTCATTTCACAAAAGGGGTGGCTGGCCAGCTAGATAAACAAAACTGCCGAGAAGACCACTGGCTGTTGGGTGCTAGGGAAGTCCAAAAATGTCCATTCAAGTGTCCAAATTTAAGCCCCGGAAGTTAGCTTTCCAATGGCGCAAACCTTGCATCAAAATTCCTCCTGTAGAAAAAGTTATGCCAGTTTCCGTAAAGCCGCGCAGATTCAGTCCAACCGGACTTCAACCAACCATATCTCCTCCCCCCGGATTTGGACTAAGGAGATTCTTGAGTGAAAAATGAAGCCCCGGAAGTAAGCTTTCCAATGGTGGTAGCCTCATATTTTAATTCCTCTTGTGCAAAGAGTTACGCTTGTTTCGGTGAAGCCGCGCAGACTTTTCTCCTTCCCGGATTCATGCTGAACCACTTTTGACCAAGCAGATAACTGGTTGCTGAGACAATTGCTGGCCTCCCACGCTCCAGTGATCTTCCTGGTGCTAAAACAGAGGTACCTGCCAAAATTGAACAAAAATTAATTCAAAACGAAAGCTCGGGGACCAAAACCGCGCGGGCTCCCGAAAATGAGCTGCAGGCACCGAAAGTGGCGTTCGGCCACGAAGTGGGTATCAGAGGCCCCAGTGTCCCTCGGTATGATAAAATAGAGGCACTTGCCAAAATTGAACAAAAACCGATGCAAAATGAATGCTCGGGGCCTAAACCGCGCGGTTCGGGGTCCCGAAAACCGGCTGTAAGCACCGAAAGTGGCGTACGGCCACGGAGTGGCCATCAAAGGCCCCAGTGTTCCTCGTTATGATAAAACAGAGGCACTTGACAAAAATCGGAGAAATCAGAGATGGTTGGGCGGTCCCGAACCGAGGCAGACGGCCTGACGGTCCCGAAAACTGGGAACCGGGCTCCGAAATGGGCGAAATGGCCTACGGCCACGAAAAGTAGCTCACGGCCACTGAGAGATAGTCTACGGGACCACTCCCTCCCCTCAGGAAAGAAAACAGAGAAAACCGAGTCTGGTTCGCAAACCGAGACAAGGCACAGAAGAGGGTTCGGAAGTCCGGAGGCAAGGCGCACAGCCGCGACTCTGAGACTTCTGAACGAGCACAGTATGCAACATCACCGAGCGCTCAACCGGTGACGTCTAAGTCTTAAGGTCGGTCAAAAATGGGGTGTCTACCGTTGCCCCTCTTTGACAGAACTCGGAAGTCACAAGTGACGGGAGTGAATGTCAAAGTCCAGAGACGACCCATTTTTGACAAGGCCGAAGACTTAGACAATCATATAGGATAAACAGAGATATGTATGCCCGCAGGCATGCCCGCAGGCAGGGGCAAAATGCAAAATGATATGCACAGAGCCAGATGATCATGCAAGTGCAACAAGCTGTAATGAAGCAAGTGTTGACAAATAGGTGCAACAGTTTTAAGCAAGAGTGCAAAGCAACAACTACATTTCATGCAGTTAGGAATGCGGAGAATTATTCAATTCTCGTCGCGTCTCACACGGAGAAGATACGATACCTGCGCGATTCGTCTGGTCGCACCAGCTTCAAATGAACCGTACATACAATATCGTACCTGCAAAAGAGAGAAATTCAACAAGAACAATATGCTAACAACATATATTCAGTGTGATTCCTGTGGTTCCGAAAGTTTGACACACGCGGTGCTGGCGGATGAATGCATAAAGCAGTGTGATACAGGTAAGGTGCGCAAAATAGCGCGATGCGACGCACTAACAAGTGCAGGTGAGATGCGCAAGATAGCACGATAAAATGCATGCACAATGCAAGTAATGTGCACAAAATAGTGCGATGCGCAAAATAGCGCAAGCAATACAATGCACAAAATAGTGCGATACGCTAAACAGCGCGATTGATTTGAAATGCACAAGATAGTGCGATACGCTAAACAGCGCGAGTGATACAATGCGCAAAGCACAGAACAGTGCGATTGAGGTGCACAAAATAACGCGAATGTAAACTGCACAAAACAGTGCGATGCAGGTGCGCAAAATAACGCGAGTGTAAGCTGCACGAAACAGTGCGATACGCTAAACAGCGCGAATGAGGTGCGCAAGATAGCGCGAATGATAAACTGCACAAAACAGTGCGATTGTGGTGCGCAAAATAGCGCGAATGATAAACTGCACAGAACAGTGCGATTGAGGTGCGCAAAATAGCGCGAATGATAAACTGCACAAAATAGTGCGATGCGCAAAATAGCGCGAATGATAAACTACACAAAACAGTGCGATTGTGGTGCGTAAGATAACGCGAATGATACAATGCACAAAATAGTGCGATGCACTAAACAGCGCGATTGATTTGAAATGCACAAGACAGTGTGATGTGGTATGGAAAGCACAGGACAGTGCGATTGAGGTGCGCAAAATAGCGCAAATGTAAACTGCACAAAACAGTGCGATGCGCAAAATAGCGCGAATGTAAACTGCACAAAATAGTGCGATGCGCAAAATGGCGCGAATGAAATGTAAACTGCACAAAATAGTGCGATGCGCAAAATAGCGCGAATGATGAACTGCACAAAACAGTGCGATTGAGGTGCGCAAAATAGCGCGAATGATAAACTGCACAAAACAGTGCGATTGAGGTGCGCAACATAGCGCGATTGATTTGGAAATGCACAAGATAGTGCGATACGCTAAACAGCGCGAGTGATTTGAAATGCACTAAACAGCGCGATACGCTAAACAGCGCGAGTGATTTGAAATGCACAAGATAGTGCGATACGCTAAACAGCGCGAGTGATTTGAAATGCACAAGACAGTGCGATACGCTAAACAGCGCGTTTGATATGCAATGCACAAGATGGTGCGAGTGAGGTACAACCACAAGATGCACAAGACAGTGCAAGTGAGATACAAAGTGTAAATGCACAAGACAGTGCGAGCGAGATAAAATGCACAAGAAAGTGCGATAAAATGCACCTTCTATGCAAGTATGGAAGCACATTCTATGCAATATTGAAAGCAAGCATATTCTATGCAAGAAACAAGTAAAGCATATTCTATGCAATATTGAAAGCAAGCATATTCTATGCATGAATCATAACGATGCGCGGCACGCATGCAACAACAGTGTATATGAAAGCTCGCACTCTATGCAATAGAGGGACAGCAAATATGTACTCTGGTGCCTCTGATTTGCCTCTTAGAGGACTTTACAACATACTCAGCTCAAAAAGGGCACACCCTGTTCAAATTGGCGAGAGATAACATCTGCATGTAAAACCCTCGGGTGTTGCTTGGACTGTCATTCTGACTTGAAGCAGGCTTACACATGAGGTAGAGGCGCACTCACACTTCGGTAGTATTAACAAGGCCTGAAGAGGTACATCCGGAATACAATCACGGAACTTGCTGAAGGTGAAATATGCTAAGATGCTCCAAATTTTCCCTCTTTTCTTTAGCTTTGCAGTCCGGAACCTAAATAGCTTCAGATAGGTCCTTGCTCTACTGTTCACACTTATCGGGGGTGGACCCTGCGGCTTTTTGAAAGAACCAATTCTGTTTTGAACAAATGTGGAGAACGGCACGGCACTCGGAGCACAAAACAATTTTATTTTTGAAATTAAGAGATGAGTTTTTCGACCAGGTATTGAGCCTACGACTGAACACAGCAAAACGACTCAACAGGGAAATAAAAGGCACACAACCTAGACCCATCGAGTAACACTCGAAACAACCCAAAACAAAAATCGAGATAAAACAAAAAGACACGACACTCAGACATGCACAGGGAGCCTGTTTCACCGGGTAGTGTTTCCCACCCTTTCTCATTTGTGGTTCTCACATCACTCGGCCCTCAATCTCTAGTTTTCTGAAAAAGCCCTTTTCTCACTTTTTCTCTCATCGCACATCTCTCTATTCTTCAATGTCTCATTTTTCAATCCCTCCCCTGGGTGGTTGATGGATGAACAGCAAGTTGTGGGCTCGTGCCCCTAGCATTCTGCTAGATTCTTCTTCTTCTGCTCACAACAGTGAGTTTCTCCCACAGAGGGGTTGTGCTGCAACAGGATGTGTAGCAAATCTGTAGCTGACATCGGTCGGTGATGCCCTGCTGGGGAGTTTGGACGTGATCAGATCTGTCCAGATGAAGGAGTGGAATATCTTGCCCCATTCTATTTCGTGCTTCGCACTTGGCTTGATACCTCGTTGCTTGGAGGATGTGAGAGAGCTTTCAGCCCGTTTGCGGTTTGCTTCAGTTGTGCCCTTTTCTGGCAGGTAGAGTGCCCTTTCTGGCAAGTGCATTGACAACAGGGAAAAGACAGGAAGCCTGACTCAACTGTGCCCTTAGTTCATCATTTTGACTATTTTTTGTTTCTGCTTTTTACTAAAACAGTTTTGACCAACATGAGAGTCAGATTAACATGCTTGTTCAATTTTTGATTTGAAATCATGCAAGTCAGGCTATGAGCACTGAAAATTTTCCTTTTTTGGGTCCAAGAAATGGTCCAGTTTTTGGAAAAGATAGAATGATTTTTCGAGAAAATTAGCCAACCTTAGTAAAAATTCTCAAAAACTATTTTTGCAAACGACCACTGCTCAATGAGCACGGAACCTACTCTTGAGATGCACAACCTCGGACCCAAAGGAAAATTGCCCCTTGCTTGAAGAGAGCTGCATGGCAACGGAAAGCTGCCCCTTGTTTGAACGGCACCGCGGCGCATTGAATGGCAACGGAAAGTTGCCCCTTGTTTGAATGGTACCGCGGAGCGTTGAATGGCAACGGAAAGTTGCCCCTTGTTTGAATGGCACCGCAGCGCATTGTATGGCAACGGAAAGTTGCCCCTTGTTTGAATGGCACCGCAGCGCATTGTAGTCAGTCCTCAGAGTGATGAACACAACCAAACTCTCGGATACAGAGAAGGCAAAGATAATCAAAACCATTACATGGACACAATCGATTTGGAAGTGTTTACGGCTGGACTTCAGGATGAAGTTGCCTGCGTATCCCAAAGATGGGAATCAAGCCTTACGTAGTTCGGGGGTAAGGTACACTCGGGTATTTAACCTCTCCTTTTTATGCTCTAACTTTTGCCAAGGCGCCTGTTGCAGGTTTTCGACCTTGCGAGCTTTGTTTTTCTTTCTTTTCTTTTTTTCTATTCTTTTCATTCCTTTTTCTTCTTTTCTTTTCTTTTTCTTTTCTTTTTTGCATTTTTCTTTTTTTTCTTTTCTTTTTTTTCTTTTCTTCTTTTTTGTATTTTTCTTTGCTCTAACTTTTGCCTGGGTCGCCCTTTTGGGTTTTCGACCCAGCGAGCCTCTCAAAGGGTAAAAGTGTAACAAGTCCATGCCAAATGGTTTTGAGATTGAAGCCCTCTGTATTCAGGAGAGTGGCTGTTGTAGTGATTTGCAGACAGATCCACCTTTGGCTCTCCGAGCACATCGGATATTTTCGCCCCTAGGTCGAAGGGTACTTCTGTTCTAGCTTTGCAAGCTTCTTCTGATCTTCCGATCTTCTTGATCCGACTCTCCTGGCCTCTTGTTCAAGGGCTGCTTCAAATCTGGCCACACAGGCCTCACATTGTAGTTGACCGTTGAACATTCTGAATTCAAGTTCAAGGTTTGGAAGCAAAAGGGGTTGAGTCTCGAGGCTGAGAGCGATCCTAGGCTGCACAATCTCAAGAGCGACTCCACACAGGTCTTCGCAGGACTGCGCAAAACATTTTGTTTTTGAAAATTTTTAAGAAAGCGACAAATCGCTCGCGCTGAAGATAGTGTGAAACCAGTTTGGATCAAGCTAGGGTCCTTCTCAGTACTCACGCTAACAAGCATGATTTCATTCATTAAGGGCTTAGCACGCCTCTCTTTCTCTCATTTGATCAAAGTTTTGCAAATCCCGAGGAATTCCTTCCTCTTCGTTTTCACCGCAGTGTTCAAAAAAAGTTTTGAAAAACTTAGGTCAATACAATGACTTCAGGGCACAGAAGAGCAGGTGGAATGCACTGCCATTTCATTCAAATCCCGGCACAACTAGCACACGGCAGAAGCAAACGCGAGAGCGTGAAAATCACTGCTGTTTCATTCAAATCTGTTGGCATTACTGGCTCCCTGGCAGAAACGGACTCAAAACAAAACGAAAAGACAAACACAAAACAAAATGGTGACGCCCGAGGTAACACCCCCCGGAATCATCCGACTCCTATACAACAGGACTGACTCGATACAACAAGACAGACCCAAAACAAAAGAGACTGACTCAAAACAAAAGACAGACTCAAAACAAAACAACAAAACTGACCCAATACCCAAGTCAGAATGCAAAATTAACAGCACTTGTACATCGCTCAAAACAGTGCATGCCATTCACAACAGCTGGAGTAATCTGAGCGCCATTCGCGGGTGGTTCATCCCTCGATCACATAACATTATCCCCCAAGTTCACTGACCCAGTGCCAATAGACTTTGCTGAGCTCAGCGGGAGGATGACCCCGTTGTCAAATAGATCCTGTACTTCATGGCGAAGACGGAAGCAGTTGTTGGTAGCATGGCCAGTTTGCTGATGGTATGCGCAGTACTGGGTAGCATCATGCGTAGCCGGAAGAGGGTTCGGGAGAGGCCGAGGCTCAAGGGGTTTGAGATGCCCTTGTCCAACAAGGATTTGGAGAGCTTTGGACAAAGGCATATAGAGGGGATGAAAGACCCTCCGACCTCGGGGTTGGTACTTCAAGGCTTGTGAATTTTTGCTGGACGCACCAGTAGAGGGATTGGCAGGTGCTGGCCTGGTTTGTTGATCTCTTCTAAGTGGAGGATTAGAGCTGACAGGATTGCCTCTGGTATAACGGCCCTTCTCCCGGTTTTCCCTTTGATTCGGACTGCCCCCAACTTGAGTGGCAAAAGTGTCGTCCACAGCTTTTGCAACAACTGCGAGGACTTGCTCTTTGTTCAGTCCCTCGGCTTTCAAAGCCTCAACAGCGGACAGAAGATGTTCATGGGGATCCATGCCCGCCCCTACCTTGTTCTTACCACATGCCTCCACTTTGCTAAGAGATTCGCCTTCTTCCAATGCAGCCCGTCCCAAGATTAGGGAGCGTTTTGACATGAACTCCCTGGTAGGCGATGTGGTTGATGATGGAGCCAAAACTCCAAAGGTTAAATCTGCCACTGTTCTCTGAAGATCTTCAATCATTTTCATCAGCTCAGGAGTAGTGGGTTCAAGGGTTTGAGATGATTGGGGTTCAGGTGCACCCATCATGCATAAGTCCATGCTTTCTGGGATAAACACCTCAGGCTTGGATAGATGGACTGGGGTGATGTATATGCTGGGGTCATAGATGGATGGCAGTATGTGGATGAGATTGAGGTAGGTAGGAAATGTTTGGTCATTGGGGCCTGAAGGCGGAGCTATCGTCCGGTTGTTGATGAGATTTTGGATCTCATGACGAAGGCGGTAGCAACGGTCGGTGCCATGGCCGCGCTGCTGATGGTACATACAGTACTTTGAGGGGTTATGTCTAGCTGGGAATGGGTTGGGAAGAGGTTGAGGATCGAGAGGTTTGAGATGCCCTCTTTCCATCAGGACTTTTAGTGCGCTAGTCAGGCTCATATGAAGAGGGGTGAAAGTTCTGCCCTGAGCTCGGGCTGGGTCGGTTATTTGCGGGCTTGGATTGGCAAAAGGGTTGGCTGTGGCGACTGTATTGATTTCAGTGGGTTCGGGAATAGTGCTACTTCCGGCATTGGTACTCCTTGAAATCACCGTCCTTGTCGGTTCACTTGTTCTGGGAATGATCCCACTGTTGAACGCATTCTCGACCTGGACCCCCAGTTCATGCAGACTTCTGAAAGTGAATAACGAAGCGACTATCAATTTCTGCAACATATCATGCTCGAGGTTTCGCACCATCATTTGCACTTGATCCCTCTCAGAAGGGCGGCGATCTGTCATCTGTGCTGCCTTTGCTCTCCACCTCGCAACAAATTTCACAAAAGGCTCTTTTGGGTTCTGGCGGGTTGCTTCAAGCTCTTGGATGGTCATTTCAACTTGGGTGTTGTACGAATACTGATCGACAAAGGCCTCAGCCAATTCTTCCCAGTTTTGCTTCACTTTATCTTCCAACTTAGCGTACCAAGTGGCTGCTACACCTGACAGGGTCCTTCCATACAGAGAGAGTTTCTGTGGCTTAGTCAGGCCCATCGGCTTAAGGACATCCAAGAAAAGTCGGATATGTACCATTGGATCTCCAGATCCGTCGAAACGGTCAATATATGGCATTTTGAATCTGTCTGGGAGCTGGACGGCAGACTCGGTGTGCCCATCCTCGATGTCGGGAATGAAGTTAAGGCCCTGTGCCTTTTTGAATTGCTTCTCAAGGTTTGCGATTTTTACTGCGGTCAGATCAAGGTCATTAGCATCAAGGGGATAACGCCTCCCATTAGGCTGCACTAGGGGTTTGAAAACTTGGGCTTGAGCCAACCCTTCTCGAGGACTCGAACACAGCAAATCTTCAACTGGCGGAAGTGGGTCAAAGTTCGGCTGGGGTCCCAAAGCTAGATGTGAGGCAGATGCCCCAGATGGGCGTTGCGTTTCAATACTGGTCTCAGCCTGCATGGCAGTTTCCTGATTCAACGCTGCTATCACGGCTACAAATTCTTCTGAACCCTGTGCCATCACGGGCTGCTGATTCTGAACAAGGGTGATGTGACTGGTGACTGACGGATCAGATGAATCGGTAAGCCCTGACTGGCCTTTCTTTGCCTTGCCTCAGCGAAAGAACACTGGTTGCCCTTGAATTGAATTTCTATCCTAACAAAGTCTATCAGCACTAGTCCAATGTACCCGGGGGATATCGGAGCCTTCTGAAACTATGGTTCCAGGATTACCTAGCAAAAGAGAAAACATGCAGCATTTCAGCCTGATTTCACCAAAACGGATACGAACAAAACCGAATGAGTGTGCTCTCTACTGAATTCTGCCCCCAAAATTCTGCCTGTAAGCTGATACCCTCAGGTAAAACTGATTCCACCAAATACTGATGCCCGCAGGCCTGATACCCAAAATACTGAATTGGTGCCCGCAGGCCTGATGCTTAGACTCATAAACTGATACATGCATTCCCTGTAGAGACGCACTCTAACAAGCACATAACAGATAAGTGAGAACCAAAACACCCCTATGTTGGGGTAGGGTTTCCCTGTCCTATTTTGTCAGGAACTAGGGTTTCACTACGCACGCAGCGGTTTCAAACAACCTATAAACGGGTAAGCAACCTGTCCTAGTTTGGAATGGTCACTATGGATCCGAATATGCACTAGGTCGAATGGTCAAAAAGGGTGCCCCGGTAAAACCGGGGTTTGTATTCCCATGCTGTCAGAGCCCAGAGCCGATCAGCCTTATGGTCATGCCTTGACAAGACAAGCCTCCGGCAAATCGTTCGGGAATGGCATATGGCAAACACGGTGTCCTAGGCGCACCGATGCAAATGCAATGCAAAGAAACACACAAATGTAGTCAAAACCAGATATCATGAGTTCAAGTCAAGTTCTCTAACTCCCCAGCGGAGTCGCCAGAAACTGTAACAAGCCCGCGAGGGACCTCGCTACAGTTCGGACTCGATTTTGTTGCGGTTCTAAATCTGAACCAAAGAGTCCAACTCTGGCAAATCGTTTTGAAGAAAAACAGATTTTTTAGAAAAGAAGTACCAAACATGGACTGCTTTGCCAGATAACAGAGTCGCCACCTAAATGTTTTAAAATGGGAAATTTAGGAAACCCTGACTCGGTGCCAAAAGGCCACGTGTCCGTCATCACCAAAGTTGGCTCGGGAACTTGGGTACGATTGGGGAAGGTCACATCGTGAGCACCCCCGCTCGCCCGGTCAAAGACCGGCCTCTACTAACCATGATATCTGTTTTTGAAGACATTGTGAGTTCTTATTCCGGTTATTAGCCTAGGTTACTATGTGATGCGCACAGCATACAAGTATAGACTGAATCGCCTGAATTGGAACAAAACACTTCATGTTTGTTTGTTTGAAAATGGTGTGAAGGTGCTACCCTCAGGTAGGCTAAAATGCGGATTTGCCACCCTCAGGTGGGCTTAGAAAAACAGTGATTTTGCCACTATCTAGTGGGCTTAAAACAAACAGTCAATGATTTGTTCCACTTCAGATAACTCAACCTCCACCCACAGGCATTCAAGGCAGTTATATCACATAAGCACATAGCCTCATGGTAAGCATGCTTTCATGGCAGCACTCACACGCATGCAAGGATGCTAAAGCATAAAAACTCACCGAGTACTCCAAGCCAAAACAAAAGCTGATTAGAAATCATGCGTGATCCTAATATATACAGATTTGCCTAATGCAACACATGCAAAAATGCAACTATAGCAGGCTCGGCTATTCTAAAACATGGCATATGAGATGCAACAACTAACAAGTATTCAATTTGGAATTGAAATACAAATGCAGTTTGTATGATGCGCCGAGCCCGGTGCATGCAATACAGATGAATGATGCAAACATGCTGTCATACTGTATGCTAATTGAAATATGCCCTATATCTAACCATTATAAGCAGGTAAATAAAAGGGAAGAAAGACGTGGGGTTGGAAGACATACATCCACTCACGCACACTTATTACAATTATGCCCTCGCGCAGAGGGTCCAAATAAATAATACAGTCCGAAATAATAGAATAATACAGATTCGAATAAATACAGTCCGAAATAATAGATAAATTAAATACAGAAAAGCTGTAAACTGGCATGCAAGCCAGGGGCTGCCTTGCATCTGACGGATGATACATGTTGGGCTGCCTTGGTGTGGAAATCCACTGGGATGCCCCAATTAGCCTCTGTTTGCAATATTTCTCGAAATGCGTGCCAAACTCCAAAAGTCGCTGATTCTTCAATTTGCTGCAACAGAGAGCAGGAAAAGGGCATAGCAATGTATTTCACAAATATATGCATGCCTCGGTCCTCGTGCCACCAATCACGCATCTCGATGCATGATGGCCGAGGAGTCGGATTGCACAGCTCAATATAAGATGAATGCAGACGAATGTTACAACAAAAACCTAACTCCATCATGGGTAATCCGGAGTGTCGGTGACTTGGGAATTGAGACCCGTTCCGTCACTCGGAGTACGAAACGCGCCTCGTTTCCCGTGCCCGGGCTAACTCCTATCCCGAACACGATGCAATATGCATGATATGCATGAAATGCAGCTAACATACGACCTAGCATGCACAATGCTATGAAAATGAGATGAAAATGAGATGCCTCGAAAAGCGTGCACGCGGGCACGCAAACCGAGGCGATGGCATGAAATGCAAACCGGATAAAAATGAAGTGCCTCGAAATACGTGCACACGGGCACGCAAACCGAGGCGATGATGAAATGTAAACCGGATAAAACCGAAGTGCCTCGAAATGCGTGCACACGGGCACACAAACCGAGGCGATGATAAACAAGCATGAAAATGGTACAGAAATGCAATGATGGGCTTATACTAACATGAGTGGACCTCAGCCTACTCACATAGGAAGCCAATGAATGAAAACGGAGTGCCTCGAAGTGCATACCCACGGGCACGCAAACCGAGGCAATGCACTAAGGCATGAAATGACATGGAAAATGATATGCAAGCATGCAAACCAAATTTCAGCAGCTAAATGAAGGGGAAAACAGCCCCGAAATGATACGAAATGACAATCAATGCATGAAATCATCCCGAAATGTAATTTTAAGTACCCGAAATGGCCTACGGCTATGCTAAACATGCAAAATTGGCACATGACAGAAAAAACAGTAGCAAGTCAGCCCCAAAAATAGCATCTTTTCAGTACAAAACATGGCCAAATTGTGAGCATAGATATGGCAACAATGGCATGCAAAAATGGGGGAAAAGAGGGGATTTATTAAGCAAGTAGTATATACAATGCTCAAACCAAAAAAATCAGTTCTACAACATTAAAGAGGGACCAAAAATATGCATATTTACAAAAGATGACATCCCCCAATTCTGTGTGTAGATAGGCTCAATATAGCATGCAAAATAATGGGCCAACAAGGGATATAACATGAGGTATCATAAGCAATGACCAAACAACTCAAGACCCTTGATAAAACATGAAGAATAGACCAAAACAAGACACTTTCTAAGCCTGATGGAGGCTGAAAACAGAATCTAAGCCAACCTAACAAAACATGCAATTTTACGGAAAATAAGATGGATATAACATGAAGTACCAAAACCAAACATCAAATGGCCTAAGACCCTTAACAAAACACAAATAATGGATCAAAATAAGGCACTTTACAAGCCTGATGGAGACTCAAAACAGAAGCATGATAAGCTTAAAGAAGCATGCAACATAGGAATAGAACATGAATTCAAAGAAAGTGGTATGTAGAGCATGAAAACCAGGTTGAGCCCTTCTTCAATGTTGAAGAGGGGCTTAAAATAAGCACAACATCAGTTCATGAGATGCTCCAAATCAGATCACAAATAGGCCAAATAAATCATGCAATTTTACGGTAAATTTGAAGAATTGCAAAGCAAGTGCATGATAGAGAGGCCAAACACGGTTGAGCCCTTCTTCAATGTTGAAGAGGGGCTCAAAATAAGCCCACTAACAGTATATATGAGGCTCGAAATCAGATCACTCAAAAGCCAAACAAAGCATGCAAATAATTGGCATAAAGGGTGATATTGAAAGAAGTGTATGATAGAGGTACCAAATGAGGTTGAGCCCTTCTACAATATTGTAGAGGGGCTCAAAATAAGCCTAAAACCAGTAAGGGTCGGAGCCCAAAACAAAAAGGAAATAGGGTAAAGAATTGACTCAAGAAAATGATAGAAAAAGGGAATTAGTGGCTTACCCTTGAAGATCAAACTTTTTCTACCTCTTGGCTTGAAAAATGTCACCTCCTAGCTGCTGGAAATCAACTCCAAGTGTTGGAAATGGAGTGGTGATGGTGGTGCTTGGTGTTGATGAACAAATTATGCAAGAAAAATGACCTTTGAGCTTTGAAATGGAGAGAAATGGAAGGTGGAGGCTATGGATCTCTCCCAAAATGTCTCTCAAAAAAATGTCTAACCCCTTAAACATGAAGCCAAACCTCTCCTTTATAGAGGAAAAATGCATCCAAAATATCTAAAGTGCATCAAAATATCTAAAGTGCATCAAAATATCTAAAAAGCAACTCTCTAATCCTCCATACAAGTGTATGGAGGATTGGCCAATTGGAAAATGAGCTAGCACAGCTGGAATACACTGAGGGAGCAAGAAATGGTCGGCCAACTCACAAGGGCAAAATGGTCATTTCACAAAAGGGGTGGCTGGCCAGCTAGATAAACAAAACTGCCGAGAAGACCACTGGCTGTTGGGTGCTAGGGAAGTCCAAAAATGTCCATTCAAGTGTCCAAATTTAAGCCCCGGAAGTTAGCTTTCCAATGGCGCAAACCTTGCATCAAAATTCCTCCTGTAGAAAAAGTTATGCCAGTTTCCGTAAAGCCGCGCAGATTCAGTCCAACCGGACTTCAACCAACCATATCTCCTCCCCCCGGATTTGGACTAAGGAGATTCTTGAGTGAAAAATGAAGCCCCGGAAGTAAGATTTCCAATGGTGGTAGCCTCATATTTTAATTCCTCTTGTGCAAAGAGTTACGCTTGTTTCGGTGAAGCCGCGCAGACTTTTCTCCTTCCCGGATTCATGCTGAACCACTTTTGACCAAGCAGATAACTGGTTGCTGAGACAATTGCTGGCCTCCCACCCTCCAGTGATCTTCCTGGTGCTAAAACAGAGGTACCTGCCAAAATTGAACAAAAACTAATGCAAAACGAAAGCTCGGGGACCAAAACTGCGCGGGGTCCCGAAAATGGGCTGCAGGCACCGAAAGTGGCGTTCGGCCACGAAGTGGGTATCAGAGGCCCCAGTGTCCCTCGGTATGATAAAATAGAGGCACTTGCCAAAATTGAACAAAAACCGATGCAAAATGAATGCTCGGGGCCTAAACCGCGCGGTTCAGGGTCCCGAAAACCGGCTGTAAGCACCGAAAGTGGCGTACAGCCACGGAGTGGGCATCAAAGGCCCCAGTGTTCCTCGTTATGATAAAACAGAGGCACTTGCCAAAAATCGGAGAAATCGGAGATGGTTGGGCGGTCCCGAACCGAGGCACACGGCCTGACGGTCCCGAAAACTGGGAATCGGGCTCCGAAATGGGCGAAATGGCCTACGGCCACGAAAAGTAGCTCACGGCCACTGAGAGATAGTCTATGGGACCACTCCCTCCCCTCAGGAAAGAAAACAGAAAAAACCGAGTCTGGTTCGCAAACCGAGACAAGGCACAGAAGAGGGTTCGGAAGTCCGGAGGCAGGGCGCACAGCCGCGACTCTGAGACTTCTGAACGAGCACAGTATGCAACATCACCGAGCGCTCAACCGGTGACGTCTAAGTCTTAAGGTCGGTCAAAAATGGGGTGTCTACAATCCTCAAAGATGTAGTACTTACTTCCGAAAATTTTGAAGTATTTCACATTACGTTTCAAGCCTTTCCAACGCTCACATGATGATTGTAATGTATTGTGCCTCAAATAGACATGGTTGACAACGTAAATAGCTTTAGAGGTACTTTCTTGCCTAGGAGCATAACCCTCGCTATTTCTTAAACCACAATTTTTTCTCTCAACAACCCCATTTTGCTGTGGAGTAATAGGGGAAAAAAACTCATGCTTAATACCATGCATATCCCAAAAATCCAAGAAGGATCTATTCTCAAACTCACGCCCATGATCAATTCGGATTCTTGTGATATGCCTAATAATAACACCTTGTCATTCTGGATTCTCATGACCAAGGACTTTAAAGCATCAAATGTATCTGATTTTTCACGTAAAAAAATTACCCATCAGAAATGGGTGAAATCATCAACAGTTAAGAAAATGTATCATTTACCTCTAATGCTTTTAGTGCGAGTAGAGCCCATAAGATCCATATGAACCAGTTCAAGAGGGCGCTTGATTGTAAGGCCAATCACCTTCTTATGTGGAATTCTAGATTGCTTTCCTAACTAACATAGCCTACACACTTGGTTTATTGACTTACCCAATTTGGGTATGCCTCGCACTAGCTTCTTATTGGCTATCTTGGCTAGGTTTTTGAAATTGATATGACCTAACTGTTGATGCCACAGGTCTAGATTGCTTATGATAGCTGAGTGACAAGTGAGGTCACTAGTAGCAACTATCCCATAACAATTATTAGATGTGCGCACATTTTGCATCACGATATTTCCCTTTTTATCCAAATTCTGACATTTATCCTTTGAAACCAATACCTCATGATAGAAGTCACACATTTGACTAATGCTTAGGAGATTAGCTCTAAGTCCATCAACAAGTAACACACTATCTAATTTTGGAAGACCAGAAGCATTATGAAATCCTTACTAATGACTCTAGAAGTGTTGCCATCTCCAAAAATAACAAGAACTCCTTCATATCTTTCAATGGATGTGAAGTAGGATTTGTCACCAGACATTTGACGAGAGCAACCACTATCAAGATACCACATGCATGTGTCATGTGCTTTGTAAGTAGTGTGAACAACAAAACAAGACAAATCACTCTTTCTCACCTAAACTGTTCTTGTCTTAACAAGAGTGGATTCAACACGGTTCTTGGTGGAGTCTTAGCATTGTGAACACCATTTTGGCCTATAGTATTCCACTTAGACATGAAAGGTTGTCTCCTAACCCAAGAGGTGTTAGAATTTCTTCTACCGCTTTGAGACACCCTCCTATACAATTCAAAGCAATAAGGGTGAATATGACCAAACCTACCACAATGATGACATATGAAAATAGAGTTTACCTTCCTCTCTTTGATCATACCAACCTTAGGATGGTTGAGGGACTCATCACCATGTTGCATATTTTGCTTCCCTTTTCCTGGAATCTTTGTATTATGAGACGTGGAAGCATTCCACTTTTGCATCTTGTTATCACCAAAGCCAATTCTGCTCTTGTCAAACCCCATTTGTTGTGAGCCTGTGATATTTTCCAATGTCTATGATCCTGTGTTCCAAAGACCAATAGTAGCCTTAGCACGCTTGAGGTCTTCTTCTACCTTGATGACTTGCTCATCCAATTGAATTTGAGACATTTCAAGAGATTCGATCTTTGCATCACACAACTCATGTGCTTTTAATTACTCATTTCTCTTATATTCACAAGCTAAGAGTTTCGGACAAAGAGGTTATCAATCAATTGAGACTTTATTGGCTTCTTTGCCTTGGAAAGCTTTTCACTCGTTTTCTCACATACCTTGAGTCTGGTGGTGAGCTTGTCATTCAATTTTGACAAGTTGTAACATTCTTTGTACAACTTATAGGCTTGATAAAGCTCTTGATCATCTATTTTATCTCCCAACTCTTTATTCTCACTTTTATATGTTTCTCCATTTTCATAAGACCCATGCAAGCACAATCATCCTCTTGTTTATCATTCAAATTCTCTTATTTAGTGGAAATGTCCAACCTTGCAACTAGAGCATTGAACCTTGAGGTACTAAATGCTTGTAAAGAAGATTCCCCTATTTCATGAAATTGCCTTAGGGTTTCCCAAGCATCTTTTGTATTCTCATAATGAGAGATGCATTGCTTTTCTTCTTCAGAAATTGCCTGTCAAATTTCACTCAAGGCACCAAGCTAGTCTCCATATCTTGCCTTTGACTTGCACTCCATTCCTCAATTGGCTTGACAATTTTCTCAAGTGTTTCCAAATTGATCACATATAGCACTTCAAATTTTTCTTCGATAGTATGCCATCCATGCAGATTCCAAGCCATGAGATACACTCCCATCCTACACTTCCAATAAAGATAATTACTCCCAACAAATATGGGCGTTTGGTGTGGACTTGGTCCTCATGGGAAACTAACTGCTTGGGTGTTGTTTGAGGGAATGTTGCATAGAAGGCCATGTATGATCCTTCACTATCTTCATCAACCGAGCCAATCTCATCATCTTCTTTGTCAATCCCACATTTATCATCCTAAGTCACAGTGTAGACTTTCTTCTTGTTCTTCTTATTAGCACATTCAAGAGCAACATGACCAAAGCATTGGCATTCATAATACTTGATGCCTTGACCTCTTGTAATCTTCTTTTCTGGTTTTAGAACGGGTTTGAACTTGTCATTACCCTTGTCCTTTGGATTTGAATCCTTGAAATTAGGTGTTTTTTTCTCAAAACTTTTTGAATTGTTTTGTAAATAAAGTTGTCAATATGGAATCAAACTCAGCATCCACCTCTGGACTCTTTACATCTCCATGAGTACAATTAATCCTAGCAGCATCTTTTTTCTTTTCTTTGAAATAAGTTGTGCATCATAGGTTTGCAAATTTCCACCCAATTGGTCCAACTTTAGGTTATCAACATCTTGAACCTCTTCTATAACCATAACCTTTGGTTGGAAATGATTGGGTAAGGACCTCAAAACCTTTCAAACACCCCTAACCTCAAGGATTTTCTCTTCCAAAGTAAAGCAAGAATTAATAATGTCATGGAGCTTAGCATAAAACTCAACAAAGTTCTCATCCTCCCGCATTTCAAGGATTTCAAAACCATTGATGAGCCTTAAAGTTTTGAACATTTAACAGAGGTTGTGCCCTCATGAATTATCTCAAGGATATCCTATGCCTCTTTTGGTACCTCACATGTCCAAATGCGATGGAATTTCTCCGGTGTGATGAGGTAAAAGAGAGAATTGAGAGCCTTGCGATTCCAGCTAGAGTTTTGGTAGTCATCCATGTCCAATTTGTCAATTGGTTTGGGAATTGTGACATTATCGATGGTCACTATAGGTTTACTCCACCCATAGATGACAAAATGCCAAACTTTCACACCAATAGATTTTTAAAAAGCTCGCATGTGAGCTTTACAATACAAGTAGTTTGTTCTATCAAGTAAAAGAGGACAATCGATGGAATTACCCACACAAATTGAATCAATACTCATAAATCACACAAGATCACACTCCTAAAGCTTTGATAAAAGCACAGTTAAAGAACGACTAACCCGCTCTGATACCAATTGAAAAAGCTAAGTTATGTGATTCATTATCTATGACCCTGTTTAGGAATAGGCTATTTTAGTTGGCTATTTGGCTTTTTGACTATTTTAGCCTAGCTAAAAAAGTTGTGTTTGGGATAATAATTAGTGTTTTTTTTTTTTATTTGATGGTTGTGAAAGAAAAAATGAAATGATTATGGATTATATATAACATTTTGTCTTATTGGCTATTTTAGCCTATTTTGTCATTATTGGCTACTTTAGCCAAATAGCCTCTAGCCAAACAAGGCCATAATCAATAATCCAAAATCCCAAACAATAGTCATTCTGCATCAACAAACCTAGAAGGATTTGATTTAGATTGAATCTAAGAAATTAAAAATCAAACACCAATGGGTTAACGTATAAAAACAAAAACAAAAAAAACAAATACACACACACAATTGAACTCTTCCAATTGTGATTAAAAAAAAATCATAACCCAAAAGGGTGAACAAATCCACTAACAAGAGAATGAAGATTAGAAGAGATCTCACAAGTCAACTCATGAATCCACACAAGATCAACCAAAGACTTTTCTCAATCTTCAATGCCCACTCTTTATCTAGGATTCATCCATTGTTGAACTTGAATCCACAAGCTCCAACTCAATCCGGATTCCACCGGTAGAATGCGATAAAAGATGATCTATCACAACAACCCTCTTCATGAAAACAATTCAATCCATGAGATATGCAAAAACCTCAATGAATTATCAAGAGGAAATCAACAAAACTCTCATAGAAATCACACTTTACTTTTGGTGCCTTTAAAGAGAAAGTTGGACGAGATAGATCCAAATCTAGAAATATGAGGCGATTGTAACCTAAAAAACTCACATAGACTGCTTGAGCACAGGAATGACTGCTCGAGTGGTGTGTCTAGTGAGTCAGTTGTAACAAACTCTAAACTTCCAAAATGCCTTTAGAAACTGTCCCTTCGCTCGAGCACATAGACCATCGCTCGAGCAGTAAACCCCACCTCTCAATATCTCAATAACTCAGTTTGAGAAACTGCAAGCTTCCCAAGTTTGCTCAAGTGCACAATTAGTCGTTTGAGCGATCAAGTAAAGCTTGCAAGATCTCAATCCACATGCTAAGATGTTGCAAGGCTAAAATGTTCGCTTGAGCGCCCTTTTAATCGCTCGAGCAGTCCAAGAAGACTTGTTCAGGAAGTTCAAGCAATTGATTTTGAGGACCGATCAATTGAGTATTGATTCACTAAACACTCAAAACATCACAACATTTGAACCAGAACAAATGTGAATACAACTCAAATGTGTTTGTCACACAGGATTTTCAAAGCAAGCTTAGTGTTTTTACTTTTTAGATGTACCTAACTTAAATACATTTAAAAAGTGAATGTTTTTTGAAATTTTTTTATTAAATTCACTAAAAAAATAAGAAAAATAAAAAGAAAATCCAAAATTAATTTTCAAAAACTAAACCAAACTTCAATTTAAAATTGAATTTCGACAAGAAACACAAGTTCAATCACAAAGGCAAAGATTATGGGTTGTAAATATCAAGTCTCTTAGGTGATCTAGCTTATAGTCCAATATGGTCAAGATCTCAAACCAAACTTAAACCAACAACCTAACCAAGGGTTGTTTTGTCACGAACATGAAGTTTTGGCCAAAAAAGTTACAATGAAAAGTCAATTTATTCTCTATACTTTTTCTCATATATCTTTTCATAAAAATCAAAAAATTACTAAAAAATTCAATTCGAAGATAACATCTACATGATATGTCAATGCAATACATGACTTTACCTCTTCACACCAAGTTCGCATTAACCAATTGGAACTAGCTCAATTGGCCACTCAACAGATTTTGCGTTAAGGTTTTTATTTTTTCTTCATTATGAGACTCTTCCTGACATTTGAGGTTATTGGTGTTAGTTTAGGCTCATACCTAAGTGTTGTACTTTATTTTACGTAGTCAACTGTCTAGTCTGATGTCATTCTCATGATATTTGTAAATAATCTTACTAATTAACAACAACAACAACAACAAAACAACAACAACAACAACCACCACAAAGGAAAAGATAGATCAAATTTGTATTGAACTTGAATCTCCACTATACCTCTACGTCTCCATGCCAAATTTTGAATTGCTTTTGATATTTATTTTTTATCAGTAAAGAAAAAAACAATTATCGTTGATGAAAACTAATGAGTACAAAAAGGTATTTATGAGAACATCAATGGAAAGAGGCCACTGAAAATGCATTATGTGCAAAAACCAAAGGCAACAACAAAACCAGCAAGTTGGAAAGGTGCCAACAAACTTCCAAACAAATAAAATGAGCTCAAACAATACCATCCTAATAGCAAATGAGAGCAGTTGAAACAAAAGATATCTATTCATAACTATATATAATCAAACAACACTAAGAAGTCTTTAGGGCATACCTCTTTCTTCTTGTTCTCCAACCAAGCTAAAATGTCTCAGTTTCACAAAGCACCCTTAAGCTGATCAATGAAGAGGGAGTTAAAGAACAAAATACAAACAGGAAACTCACGCTTGAATGGTAGAGAGAGAGAGAGAGAGAGAGAGAGAGAGAGAGAGAGAGAGAGTGGTATGTAAACATGATTTGAGGGGTTTATAATGGTCAAGTGTCTTCCAGGTTATAGTTTCAATATCAATATAATGCTTTAAGTGCGAAAGAAGCAATAGATTGGTATTAAGTACCTATAAAATTTATTGAGGAAGTCAAGTTACATATGCCACTTTCTTTATTAAAAAGTTAGATATTTTGTTGCAAACACAAATCTGTATCTCCAAGATAATCAAATAGTCACATGGTAAAGTGCACAAAGATAAAAATGAAGTGTCAATGGTTTCCGTCAAAGTAGAAAATTCCCTCATTCTTTCATGATGGCATTACACTTGAATTATAAACTAGTTTTGGAATCTATTACAGTTGCCTCCATTTCAGAAATTCTTAACTTCACATCAAAGCATAGGAAAAGGAAAAAGCAATATATGATTATTCGTTTGTAGCAAAAGAAGCAGAGGCAAAAGTACAATTCTTTCTTTTTTGTCACCACCCTTCCTTACTGTATCCTCTTTGGTCTCAGGACAATAACTACAATTAATCTAAAATGTTTCAAACATATTCTACTTATGTAAATCAGAAAAGAAATCAAAGTAATTACGAAATGCATCAATTCCTTTCTTTTCAGTCTTACAAAACTGTTCTAAGTCACAGAATGGGACAAATGTTGATTACGGGATGCATCAATTCCTTTCCTTTTAATCACACAAAATTCTTTATTTTCTCTTATTCCATTGATGCATGCTGTGAGTCTCAAGATAAAATAGCCCACAAAATGATATCCTTACAAATAGAACATTCAGGCGTCCATGTAACCATTACAAATTCAACTACTCAAAACAGGACATAAACATGTACATTGTTTTGTGAACCAGTGTGTTTGGTTTGAGTTTTTTGGATTAAGTTTTTTGAAAATTGAATTTTTTAGTTTTCGTATTTTTTTGTTTTTAGTGAATATTTTTGAAATTTTAAACATTTTTTTTACTTTTTTAGATGCACCTTACTTAGATGTATCTAAAAAGTAAAAAAATTGTGAAAAAATATTTTAAAAAATTAATAAATACATAAAAATACCAAAAAAAAATGTACTGACTTCTCGTATTTTTTTGTATTTTTGATATTTAGTGAATTTTTAAAATGTTTTTTTCACAATTTTTTTACTTTTTAGGTATATTTATGTTAGGTATGTCTAAAAATTAAAAAAATTCTTAAAATATTAAAAAAATTCAGTAAAAACAAAAAAATACAAAAAAAACAAAAAAGTAGAATTTTCTGAAAAGTGTTTTTCAAAAACTCTAACCAAGCAATTTATTTTGAGGTATTTTAAGGACCTAGCTGAAATCTACTATTGCATCACACACAACACGATCACCATGAATAAAAATACTAAAATGATGAGGAAATAAAAATATTAAAGCATATATTTGATTAGCGAATCTTATTACTCCAATTTAAAGCACCTCTTAAAGCATGGGGTCAGAAGGTTCAACCTCCACTTTTGGTGTATGGTTTAAATGAAAGCAGGGCCGGCTTAAGCCTTCACGAGGCCTAAAGAAAAATTTTATTGCGAGGCTTTTTATGTTTTAAATTTAAATGTAAATCATATTTATTATTTTTAGTAAATTGTATATCATGTAAAATTCATATCTCTCTTCCATTCTCATAAGTAAAATTTCGAAGTTATTTAAAATATTTAGCTATGAAACAAGAAAAGAAATTAAAAATGCCAAAAGTTATCAAATAAATAAAGCTTATAAATTCAAAGTGAAAACTAAGAATAGTTTGTACAAGGTATTTTAAATTGGTGGGGTCTCTTTTAAAGTGAGCTTCCTTATATATTTTAAGCTTTTTAAAATTTATCAAGTCCTTTTCAATGTGAACCTTTATTTAATTAATAAAAAAATAAAAAGAAAGAAGAAGAAGAAGAAAAAGAAAAAAGAAAGAAAGTGTGCATATGACAAATATATACAAAATCGATAGACGTTTTTACCAAAATTTTAAAATTGTATTATGCTTATGGGAGTATATTTTTTTTCTTTCTTCATTTTTCTTGAGTTAGTTTTGTGGAGGCCGTCAACAAGTAGACTTTATAAGAAACAATTGAATTGTATTTAACTTATGGTATTGAAAATTTTGAGGCCTAAAGCCATTGTTTCAATTGGTATAGGCCTGAGCCGGCCCTGAATGAAAGTATTCATCACAAAAAAGGTTTTGATCAAGCTTATCTAAAAGCAAATTACACCTGCAACGAACGCTGCATATACAAAATTACACTAACATTACAAAACAAGAATAATGTTCTCAAAATTGTACTGTATTTTCTTTTCAAACAGTTTGCTAAGATTAATCCAAGCATCACAAAATGATGACTGCTATATTGTTGCTTCGATTTAGATTAATAATTTATTGACAAATTGCAAAAAACAAAATTATATTTTATTTATTTATATAATACATAAATATTTATATAATCAACTCCTAAGGATTGGCCTAGTGGTGTAGCCTTGGGATTAGGACTTAAGAGTTTACTCATCTCTAGTTCTCAGGTTCGTAACCTCTTGGGTGCTATCAATTCTTATGTCGGGTCAGTCAATACAGAACTCTTCTCTAACTTTAATTGGGCCCCCCGCTAGTGGACGGTGGGATTCGTCCCCAGGGATTAATCAAGGTTCGCGCAAATTGGTTCGAATATCCTGAGTTATCAAAATATATATATATTTATTTATATAACCACACAAATGGTTAGTATAGACATGTGTGTTGTTATGTGAATCAACATAGAAGTTAAAAAATTAATTTCAATTTGGCATAATTTTTTTATTTATTAATATCATGTGGTAAATATCATTTTTTCTTATTTGTATTTTTGAACTTTCAGCCAACTTAGGCTGCCAAGTAACATGACGATATTATTATCCAATGAGCAATATCATTTTTGTGGTAAGTACTACAATAATATTGGAATAATGGAAGACAAGATTTATCCACTTAGTTCATTTGCGGATTTTTATTGATCAATATTTTTTGTCATATGTAAATCTTTTATTTTACATATGGGTTGTGTTGTGTTCCTCTTTCCAATAAACCTCTCCTCTAATGTCCATTACTACTACTAGTAAACATCACTGCTGCGAGTTACAACTAATGGGCTCAGTTGGCCCTGAGTTTGCTAGGAAGGTCTTTGGGCCATGTTGCTTTGCTAAAAGCCTTACAGCCATAAGTCGTAGGTGCTCAAGCCCACTAGAATACTCAACTACTCGCCATTCTACATGCATCAAGTATAGGGATAAACTTAGGGAAGTACTATTTGTATATATATGCACTCTATATTTTTTATTGGGTACAGCTTCTCTCCAGTCCAAATCTGGACTGGACGGTGCTGTCCGGCCCTTGGGGGCCCACTACGGGTTGTGTTTCGATAATCTAAACCGTTCAATGTGTAGAACTCGTCGAGTACTATATGCCTGTAAAAAATCACGTTCATCGGATATCAATAACTATATGATCAAACCAGTTTTTTGTAAGCCGTTTATTTTTCGCCGTCCATTTTTTTTCATAAAAAACTGATTTGATCATATAGCTATCGATATCCGATTAACGTGATTTTATATAAGCATATAGTACTCGACGAGTTCTACACATTGAACGGTTTAGATTATCGGAACACGACCCGTAGTGGGCCCCCAAGGGCCGAACAGCACTGTCCAATCCAGATTTGGACTGGAGAGAAGCTGTGGCCTTTTTATTTAATATAAAATATTTCACAGAGGCCAATTTTGCATACACGTGAAAGGAAAAAAATTAAATTGCAATTGTAAAGAAGAGTGTGAATAGCAATCCCCTAAACTTATAAGGATAAAAGAATAAATCTGTACCAAACATAAGGTCTCATTTCATAATACTTATAGTTTATTATTTTTATTTGTAGAAAAGATTAAATATATTTATGTTTATTTCTAGTAAAAATAAAAACAAATCACATGTTTGAATCACATGTATTTTAAAGCAAATGAGAGATACTTGAAGGTGGTTGTCGAATGCTGATTATCGGATGTTATTTTTAGCAGGTGGAGGTGGTTGAAGATAATCAAAGGTGGTCAAAGGTGGTTGTTATGTGAGGTGCTGGCCAAAGGTGATAGGAACAATGTGGACTAGATATGATAGCGAATGATAGAAATGAGCAATTACCATAGCCGAAAAGAATATGAGAGAGAAAAAAAATAAAAACTAATTTTGTAAATAGATAAAACCAATTTTATGTACAATTGTAGATAAAAAAAAATTATAGTCATTCTACAATATACATCCCTTTTTTCATATGCAAGTTATAATTTTTGTGGTATTAATATAACAAATATCATACCTAAATTACTTTTATATTATAATTAAAAAAAAATTAAATAAGTTATAGTCGAACACTCTTTAAAACATAACCAAATATCTCTTTGGTTGTAATCAAAATAATAACCACAATAAGTCATAACTAGCATAATCAAAAGTTACAATCAAACACTATTTCAGATATAGCAAAATACCACTTAAATTATAATAAAAAATAAAAAAAAATCCTAATGATTTATAACCAAATTATATGATACGCTATCCCTAATAGTTTGTGTCATGCATACATGGTCATATTTGGCCCTTGTTTGACATCTCGTGCCTCTATCATCTATACTATATATTAAGAAAAATAAGATTTCTAATGAGAATGAATATGAGAACTCCAAGTTCTCAAACTAAATTTCTTAATTTTTATAATTTAAAATGTAAAAGAAAATCTATTGGTTGGTTAATTGAACTAAAAAAATAAAAGGTTCTAATTATCAATGATTGCGAATTTCAAAATTCATAATATGGTAAATCACTCTTACCCCTTCTAAAAATAATATTGATCAAAATAATTCAACTAATAATGTTAAATTTCAAATTTTAAAACAATATGGTAACTCACCATCATCCTTTCCAAAAATAATATTGATCAAAACAATAAAAACAATATAAAACTTAAAACTTTGAAAACCCTAAGATGTTTTTGGAGTTAAGTTCTTCATAACTTTTTTATTTTCTTTTCTTGGTTTGTCTTCTATTTTTGTCTTAAAAAATATCTGACCGAGAAGTTGGTTATATGGTTGCGAATAGCGGTAGTAGGGGTAGATTGTACTTTCTAAATCTCTCTCGATACATGTCATCTTTCTATCCTTTAATTTTATATTTTTCATGAAATTTTTATTTTACTAATAAAAAAAAAAAAAAAAAAAAGTCAGCCAACTCTCTCATGAGATCCACAACTACTCTATCTCATCAAGAGGTGCTTTTGCCACCACGAAATCAAAATCGATACCATAACCCAGGTATCCAACCATTCAATCAAAACTGAATGCCATATGACATACAAAACACAAGTGCTTTTCCAAAACATAGCAGATTCCATTACTCAAAATCAAATTTAGCCAATGCAATAACATATAGAGCCAATTAAGCTAGCTCTTTCGATTTTTTGCAACTCTTGCTCCACCATGGTGCCAATTTCTGATTTCTACAAGCGCCAAACAAGTTGTCCTAGACAACTCCAAACAAATCATGGTGATCAACCCCGCTTGAACCAATGCTGAGGAGACTAATCAAGAGAGGCTTCAAGTTCTCCGTCAAAGCAATCTTCAAAAACGGTACCATAAACTTCTAGTCCGATCAACCATTGAACACAGTACTACTCTCTACTCTCTTCCAGCTTGAACTAATCACGAGAGCCAAACAAATACTCCAAAAACCGAAGCAAGTTCTCCACCAAACAAAACTGGACTATGGATGCAGTTAGGCTCTAACCAGTTCAGAAGTATCGAAACAAACTTCAAACGAACAAACAAAAAATACCAAGAGCCAAAAAAAAACTTTTGGACTGTCGAGCAAACTCTAGATTCCTCCAACTGCAATTCCAACCGGCAGACATAAGATGATGCGCTATCTTCACAGCTGCGAAAACCGCCCAAAGGCATATGCATCGTAGGTACATAACTCCAACAGTCCCCGCTAACTCTACCAAGTTAGCATACAATCTATCCCCTCCAAATCTAACGACAGATTGAGGGATGGATCCCAAAACATGAGATTCAAAATTATCATCTTCACGTTTCTCCTCAACAATCTTTTCCAATCTTCAATGAACACCAACGATCACACCGTTTCCACAGAAGTAAACACGTAGAGTCTGAATCATTAGCCAGACTACCAATAGCTGATGTCTTCGAATATGAAATAGATTACAAAAATGAAAATCCACAAGAGGAAGAAATTATCAAGTCTCACAAACTGGAGACACCACTGGATCTAATCAGACACAATCGTAGATCCCAACTGTGATAGTGAATCTCAACAAACCACAACTTTGAAAAAGTCGCCAATAATCCATGAAAGACCGCCAAAACTAATGTCTCCAGTAGACATTGAAAAAAGAATGCCAAAGCTCTATCAAGATCTGAAGTAGATTGCCCCAACTCCTCCTTCAAATCGACAAATGCAGACACCAAGGCTTCACCAGATATGGATCTTCCAACAATGATCCATGAAGGATCTCCAACGCCTCCTCAAAGGCCAATGCTAATAAAGTACTACTGTTTAGACTTATCACACATGCCAAATCTCTGTAGTACACTCTGCCAATGCAGGTTCTTTCTATCTCCTAGAGAAATCCCAACAAACTGTAAAGTTCTACAACTGACCTGAGAGTCTCCAAATGAACTAACAAAAGCTGCAACTGACTTTGAAGGGTCTTCAATTGGCTTTCAATTCGCTTTAACCGGGTGAACAAAACTTATCACCCCTATCACCCATATGGGTGATAAAATGTCGTTGTAACAACAAGCCTCTATTCTATCGAGCATCCGGAGTAAATCTGCACCTCCTACTTGGAATGTCTACAACCGCCACACATCATCCTACATGGCTCGCATCTCTATCACTAGGTACTTGCATTCTCCAATAGAATGCTTATTATTTCCCTGTTGAGGTGACTCCACCTAAACTCTCTGGGTGCCCGTCTTGACTTCACTACCACGAACCAAATTCAAGACAAAGAAAGAGATTTGACTCTCACTAGTTGTGCACTGTCGCATCTTATCCGTCTCAATTTCTCTGTTTGGAGCTTTCTTCTGTGAACTAGTTGCTGCTGCTACCAGGCCAAAATCCTGCACACTACACCTCTGTACAACTTTGTTACGTACTCTTGCAATGTTGTACGTCTGCAACTTATACGACGCTCCTGCGTACTCTTTTGTGCTCTCGTAGCCACGTGCTCTCGCGCCTTATGTGTGCACTTCTGCAACTATTGCTCTTCAACGTTCACATACCACCAGTACTACTCGTATTCTGTTTGACAATAGTTCCAACAGCCATAACATTTCCCTGAGCCTGTACTGGTTGCCAATCATCTTTCTACCAATTAAGTGGTCTTCTTCCGATTGAACTAGATCTCCAAATCACCAGGACTCAACAACCAAGAAAGTTCCCAAGAAAGACTGGTGGGGTCATAATCGGTCCCACTTAAAAACTAGTCTCCTTAGACAATATGTCTTTTTGACAGAACTTTCCTAGACATTGTTAATCTTGAGATAATCATATGCAATTCTCTAATCGCCCTTGACCAATCTCGATTTCCCTTGATCCGCCACTTGATCAAGCCTGATCTTCTCTAGCCTCCAATGATCTATCTTCCGATCTGTCTGGTTATCCAATCTGGTCAGAATCTCACCATTTTGATCTCTTCAGTAAATCCGTAGCATTCCAAAACATCTAGCAGCCTTTCTCTAATTATTGAAGATGACAAGCTCACACTTCTGCCAATCTTTCCAAAAACCATTCAGAATTTCACCATTCTGACATCGCGGTTGCATCCGGAACAATCTGTGTAGCTAGGACCAACCTTCGTTGCATTTCTGGGAGCCTCACTAAAAATACTCCCCAAAACCTAAGGCAAAATTGTAATTTCTAGAAAAATCTAGGCCCTCCTGCAATTTCCAGAAACTCAAAGAATATTCCATTAACTCCAAGGAATATTCTGTCCACTATGCCTAATGCCGTCTACCACGTGTCAGCACTGACATGGCTGCCACATGGTGTTTGGGCCTACCTTTTTGCTGACGTGGCAAGGGAATTGAACCCACAACCTTTAGCCTCTGTCTAAACACCTTATCCACTCTGCCAACCAATACTTGTTGTTTACATATAGCGAACAAAATATATATTACATAAAAACTTCGGCCATGTTCAACCTCCAACTTCCATCCGTCGGACTGAACTTTCTGGCGATTTTTCGACTATCTACGACCAAACTTCGGGACCCACATCGAGGTGCATGTGGCCTCCTTCTGGGCTGATTTTTTTGGGACCAGACCCCTCTCATCGAGGCTTTCCTCATGGTGTGTTCAAAACTCAATTTTAAGCAACTTGATTTTTGGAAGATTCGGAAAAACGTTTTGTTTTTCATTACCAAGGCTCTGATACCACTTATTGGGATTTGGGAATCCCTTCCAAAATGTCTAGAACAAACTACACACAAAGAAGACAAAAAAATTTAACGTGGTTTAGCCCAATGCCTACGTCCACGAAAGAGAAAACAATAATCACTATAAATGGAAAGATTACAAAGAGAAAATAATGAAGGAAGAGATACTCTCACTCAACTCAACATACCCTTCCACCTCCCTCTCTCACACTGAGAGAGATGGTCTCTCTATTAAATCTCTCACTCTCTTTTGCTTGCTCTTTTTTTTTCACCATCTTCCTTGCCTCTCCTTCCTCTTATTTATACACAAATGAGGAGTGTGAAAACAAGATTGGCAGCCGCCTTATCTTACGGCTGGCCGGTGGTCAAGTTTGGCAAGTTTGGTGGCAACCATTGTTGACCACCTTCAAGCTTCTCCAAGCTTCTCTATTCTTCTGGCAGCCTCCAGCATGGTTTCATATTAAGATGAAAAAAAACATGGATCACCCCTTTCACATGGAATGACCATCCAACAAGATTCTCCTAAACAAATCCCATAAAATTTCAGCAATCTTTTTTAAGTACATTATATACAATGCAAAAGTTTGAAATTGCTGAGCTGAACTTGTATTTATTATCAAAAATGCTATAGATCATAAATTTATTTTGAAATGAGTTACGTAACATAAATTTAAAATTATTTAAATGTAAGTAACATTTAAAATAATTATAATCTATATATTTTTTCTAAATAAATTTTGTAAATATTTAGTGTTGTTGATTTGTTATACTCATCACATGAAGAAAGAAACCGATGACACTGCCACCATTTGTTGCCAATAAGCAAATATCCATTACAATCCATATATGTAATAGCACGCATTTTGACCTCTATCTTTTAATAATTAGATTCTCTTAATCTCAAATATGGGTCTTTCACCACTTTAGTTCATAACCGTGATTATTTTAAAGGTTACTTTAATTCATAATGAAAAATCAACCCAATTAAGCATAGCTAATAAAATTCCTTTAAGAGACATAATATCATATATTACTTAGGGTCATAAGCGAGTTTATTGGATGTCTTTAAAAAAAAATTGTGGAATTTGATACCTTTTAGAATTGGCCATCAAATAGAGGTGAATGTACAAGTTTAAATGTGTAGTCTACGCATAATATTACAATGAAATTTAATAAATTATAATCATAATAGTAAAGATCAAATATATACATAATTGATACCAAAAAATTTTTTACAGTGGAAGAATGAAACTCCAACAAATACATGAAAAGAGTGACGAAATTCAAACAACTGATATGAGATGAACATTAGACAATAAGTACCCATAAGATGTACTAATTTGGTATGGATACGGCTGGTCATTGGATCTTATGAATTATATATGGGTATGAGATGAATATTAGATAATATAAGTAATAAAATGGTTATGACAAAAAGTTGGGTATACCAAATCATTTTGCAAAATTATTGGGACATTCTAATTGCACATTCAATTTTTTTATTACATTTACAAATTTATATATATAAATATATATAATTATAATTTTACTTATCAAGACGGACAAAATTACAAAATATTAAAAAAATAAAAAACATAAAAACAAAAGATCTACAACTCTTCCACCACGTCCTTCATTCACCTTTCTTGATGTCCCGGACACTACAACATATAAGACTTTTGGCGACCAATTATTTTGGTCCCTAAAACCATTATTTTGGTCTCTAAATAGTTTTTGTGACAATTAAATTCGTCACTAAAAAAAGTCACTAAAAGTGCGTCTAGAAAAGTCTGTAGTGACGAATTTTTGAAAATGTCTCTGAAAATGACAATTAGCGACCAATTTTATATTGTCACAAAATGTTTGATTTTACAAGACTAAAACATTTGGTCGCTAATACTTCATCATAAAATGTCCCAATTTGGTCGCGAAAAACAAAATAATGACATTTTTAACGACAATGATATTTGGTCGCTAAAAGACAAATAACTTTCTCTACAACACATTTTCGTCGCTAAAAATCAAAGTTGGGATAGCTAAAAATGCACAAAAATTAAATGTCATCCAATCATTAAAAAAAAAAATAAATAAAATTGACATCCACACATCAAAGCCACTCTATTACCAAATCCTAATGAGTACATAGCTCTTAGGATATTCAAAATCTCCAAACTCAAAGCTTTCAAAACGCTTTTAAATTGTTTCCAAATTTAAAGTTTACAAAATTGACATATCAAGTAATTTTCAATCAACCGATAATCATTGCTATCATGAGGAAGCAGAGCAATATCACCTCAAAACTTCTTATACTTTTCATCAAGGGACTCCTCGTTGTCAGCATCACAAACACCAAAGCTCCCTAAAGTAGAAAAGGACAATTATTTAAAACCAAAATTTCCCCTTCCCGCCCAATCTGCTCCTGCCTGGCATTCCTTCATCTTCATTGACACTAGAGAAGAAAAATGTGATAAACATTAAGAGAGTTATCTAGTCATGAAGAGCTCTATTGCGTAATACTCATCACGATTTGTCAATCGCTTAGTAAAATCTCAATATTATCATACATCTATTTTGGCTACAATGATTTCAAGGCTTCATCTCAATACTCATTCATATAGGTGACTAAAAGTAAAAATGGTACATAATCGGTGAGACTTGTTTTTTCATATGAAAAGAAGTTTTTCAGAGAAAGATAATGAAAAGAAAAAGACAAATATTAGCCTCAATATACCTGAATAGGTCCTAAGTTTCTTCAGGAGCTCTGAGGTGGGTGCAACAGGTTTATCGAATACCAAGCGAAACATCTGCAAGAACAAATTGAAAACAACCTCAGCTGTAAGTTAGAATTGGCCAAGCTTTTAAATTCCAATTGTGGTAGAGACAATGGGAAATGAAATCGTAAATTAAAAATTGATTACACATGGATGTTCAGAACCCACAAGAAGGATTTAAATGTAGAAATGAAATTGAATGTTGAAGAATTGTTCTAAAACTTCATGCTAACTATTTTATAGCTTTGGTTATATGATGTTGTTGTATATGTACTATTCAATCTAGCTCTGTTTAAACAGTTTTCTGAAATTTTATTTTAGTTGTTCTAACAAAAACAACCAAAAGTATAAGTTAGAATTCGCCAAGCTTTTAAATTCCAATCCAATGAGACAATGGAAATGGCAACCCAGGGCCTTGATGAAGCAATATGTATGTTCGGAACCCAGAAAAAGGATTTAGATTTGGAAAGGAAGCTAATCAATATTGAAAAAAGTGAGGGAATCAAACCTTAATTGCACTTGGATCTTTCAAAAACCTGACAATGTAACCACAATATGTCACAGAGAGAGAGAGAGAGAGAGAGAGAGAGAGAGTTTTAATATAAGCACTCACAAATGGAGGAAAAACAAGGTAAAAAAAAAAAAAAAAACATATGGAGCAAAGACATTCAACATATAGATTGAAATCATAAATTATAATTCTAAGATTGGAATTTGATAATTGATTTTGCACTGAATTGTTAACCTACTAAAAGATTTCCAGGCATAACCAAGAAGGTGATGTCCTCAAGCTTCTAGAAAATTATGTTTATAAATCTAATCCAACATTGTAGTTTTTGCTTTTCATAGGGAAGGCAATCTGCTAAAAGCACCAAGAAGGTGTAACATGGTAGGTCTATCTACTGTACAAGATGACTTGCACCACTAGGAAGTTATGTAATCAAATTTAATTCCTTGTAAAACATGAAATTAATAAAGAAAAATATGCAATTGCCAAAGATAGCAAATTTGAGTTCAGCTCAAATTTAGATACCAGAAAGGAGTAGAAATTTACCATAACAAACAGCAGCATATAAATCAGGAAATCTGTAATTGATAACCGAAAACTTTCCTAAAACAGAAAATACACAAGATTGACAACCTAAACAAATGCATTTGCGCAAAAGCCAACTTAGGTCACAACATTGATTGGACTATTATGTTTCTCTCCCAGTCATCCCCTCTGAGTGTCTCGATGTGTTTTGATTCTCAAATGTACCTAAGACTATCTGGTCAACCCTTACACAAGTAAACGAAAGGAGATGAGCTTAATCATACTACTACTATCTTCATCCAACCCCAACACCCCTATAGTCATGTACAGCACACTGTTTAGCATCTTATCTTACGCTACCCATCCTTGACTGCCAACTTGAAATGCTCAACAGCAACCTCCTCCCCTCCTCCCACCACCACACAAAAAACAAAAAAAACAAGATATTTGCACATGAGATTGCTTCTTTCAAATTCATGATGATTTACCCGTAAAGCCATGCACTTTATGCAAACAGGCATAGATAACAGTAACTTTTTGAATGAAGAAAGAAATTAAGAGATTATGCACCAAATCAGAAAAGAACAGGCACCCAAACTTGCAGGCACATGTTCCGCAACAACACTCCTTTATTTGTTCATTTATTTATTTTTCTAGAATATATATACTCATTAGGAGTGTACTTCGGGATATGTATCAATAAAAGTTGCTTTAATTTTAAAATCAGACAACTATAGCATGATGGATAATCAAAAATAATAATAATGAAAAAAGGAAAACAAGGAAAAAGATAGGTAGAAGAAGATTACAGACAAATATTAGGCACAACATGGTGCGGATCGGGATCCTTCTGTTGGTCTGTCCACAAGAACCATCCATGCAGGATTCTGAGCAGGCTGAGCTCTAGGCAACCTCTTAGCTATTTACATAAAAAAAGCCATGTAGAAGGTCATTAGTAGTCAAATTTTGAAAACAAAAATTAGTACGTCAAGAACTAAGAGAAACCATACCAACAACAATGCTAAAGGCAATATACGAATCATAAACTGGAAACTAATCTATCATATATACTAATGACAGTGTTAAAATTTGATCCATCCATTAATAGGCAATTTTTTATCCATCTATCAAAGGCAACAAAAATTTGAACCAAGTTTTAGGCATCTGGATGTATAGATGGTATAGATCTTTAGTATACAGGTTGTACCTCCTTGACACCTCTTCTTAAATAATTGTATACTGACCAAAAAACAATTAGGTAAAGCAAGGTGAAATGTTATCCTTAAAAACAAAATGATTCAAGATCAACTCTTAATCGGCTCCATTAAAACTCATTTGAGATTGGCTCAAATGAGTGATAGGGTTCAACTATTTATTTTAAACCAATAAAAATCCACATGCCCATAGGCTTGCCCTAAGAGCTCTAAATAATTTTCCCTTAAAAAATGCAGTGAACTACTGTCTTTAACCCTGTAACACAACCAAATCACTTTGAAAAAGACTTGGGATTAATAAACAGAATTTTAACCACAATCTCGTGGTGCATTCGTTTATTTTAGTTTTCTCCCATGCAAATGCCAGCTAACGGAATTGAAAATTAAGGAAATTGCAACAATGCTCCTATTCAATTATATGTACCAAGTCAGAATCACAAAAATAAAGATCTTTTCTAGTTCAAAATGAAGTTGAAAATGTGAAATCACTGGTAATTTTCAAGACAATTGTGTTCTCTCCACACTGACTAAAAAAACAACTTGAGTAATTTTTAAGCTCTGATGATATTTCATGTTTTATTAGAGTTTGGCATTACTTTTATTTATTTATTTATTTATTTATTTATTTGGGATAATTAGATCCTTGTCAAGGATCTTCACATCTCCCCGAAGATGTTCCAGCCAACACAGAACAGGGAACATATATGGTCTAGTTCTTTTAACAAACCTGAGTTAAATTAAAATTCACATCAAAAGGATCGGGAAATGCCTATAATTAAAATTCACATCAAAAGGATGAAGTAAACAAAAATCAAATAGAATGAGTTAAATTAATTTTATTAATTCAACATTAAAACTAATTTTTGGCTACAATCTATATTAAAAACTCAATACTACTTGAACGATCGAGAAATACCTTGATAGAGAGTGAATTAACCAATCGATGTCTTCAAAGTAGCAGAAATTTGCAAAAAATGACGAAGAAGGTGAAGAATCAACCTATAGAAAAACTGCATCCATGACAATGTGCAGGCCAATCGAACAAAAATGTGAACTACTTATTGTGTTCTTCATAGATCTACAATATATATATATGTATGTATGTATAGACTGATATATATATAGAGAGAGAGAGGGGACGCACCAAATCTACAGAAAATGTGAAGAACAAGGTAGATCTACTGAAGCTTGTAGATCTCAAACTGATCTACAATAGAGCTCGAGATGGACAGAGCGAAGACCTACAATGAAGCTTGCTATGGAGCTTGACATATAGAGAGAGAAGTTTTTACGCATCGTGAAGCTTGGATACGGTTTTCAGCGTGTATTTGCATCAGGTGAGGTTTTGTAATTTTTCATTATTTGGTCCCTAAAAAATGCCAACAATATGTGTTGACAACCAAAATAATTGGTCTCAAAAAGTTACACAGCGTAACAGGAAATATCAAGAGTCATTTTGGTAGTTTTATAAGTAAATTATCACAAGTTTAGTTTTGTCACTAAAAGATTATTTTTAGAGACCAAATTTAATTAGTCCTTAAATATTAGTCTCTAAAAGACTAATTTCTTGTAGTGAGACCACGCTTTTTCCTCCCGATACACCTTCGCTCCTCTATTTCTCCTCCCTTTCCTCTCATTCCAGTTAGGGTTTCTCTATTATATTGGCAGTTAGGGATTGAAGGGTATGGGAGGTGCTAGTAGATCGATAATGAAAAAACTAACAGTGATGATATACGACCATTGAACGCTCTGCAGGTCATCAGACGCTCGAGCGGGCCCCTTTGATTTTGTTCCTCCGCTCGAGCGGGGATTCTGACGCTCGAGCGGAGACCATGGTCTGCAAAACTTCTGGAAATGTGCAATCGATGCTCGAGCGGCGCTTTTCACGCTCGAGCGTGAGACTGTGTCTGACGCTCGAGCGAGGAGTTCCACGCTCGAGCGGCGCTTTTGAGAGCCTCTCTCTCTAGATTTCAACTTCTCTCGACAAGATCATCTAGATCTATTGATCTTCTACCTTGGTCCCTTTACAAAAAGTGTGGAGTTGGTCTTGTTCTTCATTTTGATCCGAAAAATTTGGTGTTTGGAGCACTATGAGTTTTCATCATCTTCTCCATTGAGCTCCAAAATTTGAGGTAGGGATAACTACTCATGTATATGATCTTTGACATAAGCTTTTGGTCATTTTGATTTAATGTTGATGTTGGGTAATTTTGGGTATTAGGGTTTCAAAAGTTATAAAGAGGGGTTTTGTTATTTTGACCCACATTTGTGTATTTTGGGTCATAAAATGAGGGTATTGATGTTATTGAAGATATTTTGAGCCTTTGGGTCAATATTGAGAAAAAGGGAAAAAGCCCTAATTTTATTGCGATTAATTATTTTGTATAATTAATTTGGAAAGTTATGGAAGTTTGAAATTGAGTAATTATGAAAATGAATGGTGGAGTTGGATTGATTAATCACTCACCTCCGAAATTGTGGAAAATTTTATCTGTTGATGCATTTATTATCTGTTTAGAAATATTTGCTTTGGGCTATCGGTGGAGGATTGTCTTGATTGTTATAGACACTGCATGATGATTAGGTGAATTAAAACTAATCGGTTGAATATGTCATCGAATATGACGGTTGGAATAATACATCGAATCTGTGTATTGATTGATCGTGTATATGATAATTGTTTATATACATTGCATTGTGTGGGAGGAGATAGGGGATGTACTCCACGGTTTGGGAGGAGATAAGGGATGGACTCCTAAACCGAATATTATTTGGGAGGAGATAGGGGATGGACTCCATTGATACAGCAAATCTGTGTATCATTTATGAAGTATAAAAGTGTTTTAATATGAGTTGTTATCTCATGTGAATTGTGAAGTATGGAAGTGTTGGTTATGAATTTTAAGTCATTTGAATTGTGGTTATTGGAAAGGTTTTCTAACATGAGCCGTAGTCTTATGGGAATTGTCTGGCCAGGTTCTGAGCCATGTTTATAAATCAAAATTGTTAAGTAAAGGAAAATGGAATGAAGCATGGACATATGTGTCATGGGACTGAAATGTGTTATGAGTTGATTTATATGAGTTAAACATTTATCAAATGCTAATGTTTTAGTTATTGCTCATATTATGTTTAGCATATCTCTACTGGGCGTTGGCTCACCCTATATGGGAAATCAATTTTCAGGTTCAGGTGACATGCCACCTCCAAGGACATAGCTTGGACTGTTTTTGGGAGTTGAAGACTCTTGAATTATTTTTGTTATTTTGGAATTACATGTAAATTCAAGCCAAGGGCTTAATGTGCTTTGAGTTAGTACTCTCTTTTGTGTAACCAAGTGTTGGCTTGGAAAGTTGTAAGCCCGTTATTATTTTGAGGGCGCTACAACTTGGTATCAGAGCGTACCGGGTTTGAATACTTTGGGTATGTAGGAAGTCGTTAGTACCACAATGGGTTTGTCTCGCTTGTTAGAGACTTAGATGTAATGTTATGTGCTTATGTGACAACATATTTATGTGGCTATATGGGTATGGGATTTAGTTTCTAGGATGTTGATTGGATCCTTGGGTTTCTGTGAGTCTTGTTGGAAAAGCACTTGATCAATGTTGTTTCTAACCAGAACTCTAGCAACGCCATGGGACTGTCATTATCTGGAAATGAAATCCGTAAGTGCTTATGTGATTATGTGCTTACGTGGAATGAATTACAGTTGTCCATGCATTAGGATGTGAGTGTTATAGCTTCGGCACATTTTTGAATGTGCTAACGTTCTTCGTTACCTTTATTAGGATATCAGGACAAGGACGTGGAGGTAGGCGTGGTAGGCATGGTAGGCAAGAGATGCCTATACCAGATGAGGTTCCGGCGCAGCGGGAGGGTGTTGGTCATGCCAATGTGGCCGAGCCAGTAGGTCAGCAAGCCATGGGTGCCTTAGCCCGCGAGATAGCAGGAGCATTGAGGGAATCCATGGGCATTCTCAGAGCTGAGAATCAGGTTTAGGCCCATGTTGCTGAGGCAAGGCCTTCTTTTCTGAAGAGGGAGTTCTTCCAGTCTAACCCAGACGAGTTTGTGGGTGATCTGAAAGAGCCACTAAAGGCTGATGAATGGCTAGAGCAGATGACAAAGACGTTTGAGATGCTTGGCATCGAAGATGGGGCTTTGAAGGTGACCTTGGCGTCTTTCCAGCTGAAGGGAGACGCGGGTCAGTGGTGGAAGTTTATTCAGGGCCATATTGGTGGCACGTGGGAGGCCTTTGTAGACGTTTTCTAGAAGAAGTTTCTGTCCCCAGCTGTTAGGGAGAAATTGAGGGATCGATTTTGTCAGCTCAAGCAGCTGAGTATGCCAGTGGCCGAGTTTGAGGCCACTTTTACTAGTTTATCTAGGTTTGCACCTGAGCTTATGGCGTCTGAGGAACGCCGTTGTCTTGAGTTCGAGAAGAAGCTGAGACACGGGCTCAAGACCAGAGTTGGGGGATCCATGACCCGGGAGTACGGGCGTCTTGTGGATGCCGCGGCCCATATGGAGACTATGATGCAGGAGGAGGAGGAGAGGATGAGGGGCTCCAAGAGGAGTCAGGATGGCCAGGGAGATGGCAGGAGGCAGAGCGGTTCTAACCCTCAGCAGTCCCAGGGTGCTTTAGCGAGATCTACCTTTCCAATGCCGAGTTCGGGCTCTGAGAGAGGCAGTTAGGGAGACATTACGTGTTACAAGTGTGGTCAGCTAGGCCACAAGTCTCCAACTTGCTCGCAGAATGGAAGAGGGTAGAGAGTAGCTTCATCTTCGGCTCGACCTCAGAGCCAAAGTCAGGGCAGAGGCCAGTCGCTCTCTTGTTACCAGTGTAGTCAGGCGGGGCACCTGAAGAGGTATTGCACGCAGTTGGGTGGCACATCTAGTGTGTCTAGTTCGAGGCAGACTTAGAGTTTTCAGCCAGCACCGTCAGTTCAGGCCTCGAGGGCTAATCAGGGGGCTTCATTGTCTCAGTCTGTGCAGCACTTTTTTTCTCCGAGAGGTGAACAGGTAGACCAAAGACCTTCAGAGCGTGTGTATGCTGTTACCGCGCAGGATCTTATACCGGTTCCATCTGTTGTGAGAGGTACCTTTTTGTTTTGCAGCTCGGTTGCCAATGTGTTGATTGATACGGGTGCATCCCATTCTTTTATATCTGCTGCATTTGCATCTATTTTGGGATAGGAGTTGGCACAGCTAGCATCTCCCATTTGTGTTGTATCACCGGTAGGGGGTGAATTGATTTTGAAACAAGGGTGTCGGGGCTGTGATATAGAGGTCGCCAACTGCCGGTTTCCATTTTCTTTTGTAGTTATGGCTATGTCGGGTTTTGATGTGATTTTGGGTATAGACTGGCTATCGTCATACCGGCCTATTATTGATTGTTACCGCCAGAGGGTCACAGTATGTACCTTGAGCAGGGATTGTTTCCATTTCTTGGGGGATCGGGTTGGTAGAGTGTTGCCACCGGTGTATGATCCGCGAGGGCGGAGTGAGCTTAGTGGTTTTCTTGCTAGCTTTATGAGTAGTGAGTGTGATGAGATCCAGACTCTATTGCCGAGAGTGGTGTGTGAGTACTCGGACGTCTTTCCCGAGGATCTTGTTAGTTTGCCACCCCATCGAGAGATCGAGTTCTTCATTGACTTAGTGCTTGGCATGGCACCGATTTCTATGGCACCTTATCATTTTTCCCTAGCCGAGTTGAGTGAGTTGAAGATTCAACTCCAGGAGTTGCTAGATAAGGGTTTTGTCCGCCTTAGTGTTTCGCCATGGGGAGCACCGGCCCTCTTTGCTAAGAAGAAAGATGGTGCCTTGAGACTTTGTATCGATTACCGAAAATTGAATCAGGCTACGGTTAAGAACAAGTACCCTATGCCCCGTATAGATGACCTATTTGACCAGTTGAAAGGGTCCCATTATTTCTCTAAGATAGACTTGAGATCGAGTTACCACCAGTTGAGGGTCAGGGAGGAAGATATTCCGAAGACGGCATTCCGTACGCGGTATGGCCACTATGAGTTTCTGGTGATGCCTTTTGGGCTCACCAATGCACCGGCAGTGTTTATGGACTTGATGAACCAGATATTCTAGGAGTTCTTAGATCACTTTGTAGTCGTTTTTGTAGACGACATTCTGATTTATTCACCTTCGGAGGAGGAGCACGAGGAACACTTGAGAGTGGTGCTTGAGTTGCTTAGAGCCCATAAGCTGTATGCTAAGTTTGGGAAGTGTGAGTTCTAGCTAAGAGAGGTTAAGTTCTTAGGCCATGTGGTCTCCGGGGAAGGGGTGTCTGTTGATACATCCAAGATTGAGGCAGTGCAAGATTGGGCACAGCCTAAGAGTGTTTTTGAAATCCATAATTTTCTGGGATTAGCTAGGTACTACCGCCGGTTTGTGAAAGATTTCTCCAGGCTAGCTTCACCGTTGACTAGATTGACGCGGAAAGGGGTCAAGTTTGTATGGAGTGAGACTTGTGAAAAGTCATTCCAAGAGCTTAAAATTAGACTTACCACCACTCCAGTGTTGATTATTCCGGAGAGAGATTTGGGTTATGCGGTTTATTTTGATGCCTCACGAGAGTGTTTAGGCTATGTGTTGATGCAAGAGAGGAAAGTGGTAGCCTATGGTTCACGTTAGTTGAAAATACACGAGAGGAACTACCCTACACACGACCTAGAGTTAGCAGCGGTGATCTTTGCCTTGAAGATTTGGAGGCATTACCTGTACGGTGAGAAATTCGAGGTGTTTTCGGATCATAAGAGTTTGAAGTATCTGTTTACACAGAGAGACTTGAATTTGAGGCAGAGAAGATGGATAGAGTTCATTGAGGATTACGATTTCAAGTTGCACTATCACCCGGGAAAGGCCAATGTTGTGGTCGATGCCCTTAGTAGGAAATCCATTAGTGATGTAGTTTGTATAGCCATCCGGGAGTGGGAGATGTTGAGTGCACTTGGCGAATTCGATTTGCTTCTGGGCGAATCCGTTGAGGCTGCGGCCTTGTTTTCTGTAATTGCGCAGCCTATACTTGTGAATCGAGTGTTAGAGGCACAGAGAGGTGACCTTGACGTAGAATCCCTCTGAGAGAAGATCTCCAGTAGGAAGGCTGAGAAGGGTTTGATTGTGTATCCCGACCTGAGTGTGAGATACCGAGACCGTTTGTTCGTGCCGGAGTCTTGCCGAGAGGAGGTACTCCGAGAGTTTCACCATTCACGCCTTGCAGTGCATCCGGGAGGCACTAAGATGTATCGTGATTTGGGTCGCCAGTTTTGGCGGTAGGGTATGAAGAGATATGTGGCAGTCTTCGTATCGAAGTGCCTTACTTGTCAACAAGTGAAGGCCGAACACCAGAGGCCAGCGGGTTTGTTACAACCCTTGCCTATAGCCGAGTGGAAGTGAGAGCATGTCACTATGGACTTCATTGTAGGTCTTCCGAGGACTCAGAGGGGTAGTGATGCTATTTGAGTAATTGTAGACCGGTTGACTAAGTCGGCGCACTTTATCCCTATGCGAGTGAGAGATTCGGTAAATCATCTTGCCGACTTGTATATTCGAGACATAGTGAGGTTGCACGGGGTCCCAGTGTCGATCGTCTTAGATAGAGATCCGCGTTTTACTGCTAGGTTGTGGCAGAGTTTGCAGAGTGCCTTGGGCACTAGATTGACCTTTAGCACGGCTTATCATCCTCAGACTGACGGGCAGTCCAAGCGTACTATTCAGATCCTTGAGGATATGCTTCGAGGTTGTGTTCTTGACTTTAGTGGGTCGTGGGAGAGGCATTTGCCCTTAGTGGAGTTTGCCTACAACAACAGTTTCCAGTCAAGTAACGGTATGGCACCATTTGAGGCCTTCTATGACTAACCATGTAGGTCCCCAGTATGTTGGGCTGAGGTGGGTGACGCACCTTTGTTGGGCCCAGAGTTAGTGAGGGAAACGATGGAGAAAGTTGAGCTTATCCGTAGGAGGCATGTTACAGCCCAGAGTCGCCAAAAGAGTTATGCCGACCGTAGAAAGAGGCCTTTGGCATTTGAGGTGGGTGATCACGTCTTTTTGAAAATATCACCTAGGCGGGGTTTGATGAGATTTGGGAAGAGTGGGAAGTTGTCCCCTCGGTTTATCGGTCCCTTTGAGATCCTTAAGAGGATTGGGGAGGTTGTATACTGTTTGGCTTTGCCGCCGCAGTTGTCCGGAGTGCATGACGTGTTTCATGTTAGTATGCTTCGGAAGTATGAGCCGGATCCGTCGCATGTATTGGATTGGACCGACTTAGAGGTAGATGAGAATGCCTCGTATGAGAAGAGACCGGTTCGGGTCTTGGATAGGCGGGATCAAGTCTTGCGAGGCAAGACGATACCTTTGGTTAAGGTTTTGTGGAAACATCACAGAGTGGAGGAAGCCACTTGGTAACGTGAATTGGAGGTCCGGGAGAAATATCCGGATTTATTTGTGGATATTTGAGCATATGTTGTATATTTTGCTGTATTGATAAACTTTAAGAACATTGTATATGTTTCGGTTTATGGAAATATTATGGAACTTGCCTTGGAATGGAAGTTTATTTATTTTATTTTTTTTACATTGTGTATGTTAATTCTGTTTTAGAAATGCAAATATACTGTTGGCATTGGTTATGTAATTGAATGGTGGAATATGTGTTGAAATTGATAAATTTCAAGGGAAAGCATGTTGATAATGCATGTTGTAACTTATGTTGTAAATTGCCTCTTGAATAGCGATGGGATGACCGGTAATAGGTCAAGATGTTGAATATTGAATTATAATATTGCTAAGAACTGAGAAAACATGTTTTTGAAACTGGTATCTAATTTCGGGGACGAAATTCCTTAAGGGGGGGAGGTTATAGCGATCCCGGTTTTCCCTTCCTTTGTGTATTGTATTCCGAACTCGGTTCCGTGGATGTGTTTTTGCCTTATTCTCGTTTCTGTCCTTCACTCTTTGTGTTTGAGTCTTGGGTTGTGTTGGGCAGATTTGAAACAGGTTGGTTGTGTTTGGAAACCTAGAGTTGATGCCCAGATTTTGGCCTTCACGCTTGAGCAGGGCTTTTGACGCTCGAGCGGGCCCTTCATTTTTGCTTCTCCGCTCGAGCGGGCATTTTGACGCTCGAGCATGGTTTTTTATCTCTCAGCATTTTGCTCTGTAGGTCATCGAACACTCGAGTGGGTCCCTTTGATTTTGTTCCTCCGCTCGAGCGGGGATTCTGACGCTCGAGCGGGGACCATGGTCTGCAAAACTTCTGGAAATGTGCAATCGATGCTCGAGCGGCGCTTTTCACGCTCGAGCATGAGTCTGTGTCTGACACTCGAGTGGGGAGTTCCACGCTTGAGCGGTGCTTTTGAGAGCCTCTCTCTCTAGATTTCAACTTCTCTCTACAAGATCATCTAGATCTATTGATCTTCTACCTTGGTCCCTTTACAAAAAGTGTGGAGTTGGTCTTGCTCTTCATTTTGATCCGAAAAATTTGGTGTTTGGAGCACTTTGAGTTTTCATCATCTTCTCCGTTGAGCTCCAAAATTTGAGGTAGGGATAACTACTCATGTATACGATCTTTGACATAAGCTTTTGGTCATTTTGATTTAATGTTGATGTTGGGTAATTTTGGGTATTAGGGTTTCAAAAGTTATAAAGAGGGGTTTTGTTATTTTGACCCACATTTGTGTATTTTGGGTCATAAAATGAGGGTATTGATGTTATTGAAGATATTTTGAGCCTTTGGGTCAATATTGAGAAAAAGGGAAAAAGCCCTAATTTTATTGCGATTAATTATTTTGTATAATTAATTTGGAAAGTTATGGAAGTATGAAATTGAGTTGGAAATAATGAAATTGAGTAATTATGAGAATGAATGGTGGAGTTGGATTGATTAATCACTCACCTCTGAAATTGTGGAAAATTTTATCTGTTGATGCATTTATTATCTGTTTAGAAATATTTGTTTTGGGCTATCGGTGGAGGATAGTCTTGATTGTTGTAGACACTGCATGATGATTAGGTGAATTAAAACTAATCGGTTGAATATGTCATCGAATATGACGGTTGGAATAATACATCGAATCTGTGTATTGATTGATCGTGTATATGATAATTGTTTATATACATTGCATTGTGCGGGAGGAGATAGGGGATGTACTCCACGGTTTGGAAGGAGATAGGGGATGGACTCCTAAACCAGATATTATTTAGGGGGAGATAGGAGATGGACTCCATTGATACAGCAAATCTGTGTATCATTTATGAAGTATAGAAGTGTTTTAATATGAGTTGTTATCTCATGTGAATTGTGAAGTATGGAAGTGTTGGTTATGAATTTTAAGTCATTTGAATTGTGGTTATTGGAAAGGTTTTCTAACATGAGCCGTAGTCTTATGGGAATTGTCTGGCCAGGTTCTGAGCCATGTTTATAAATCAAAATTGTTAAGTAAAGGAAAATGGAATGAAGCATGGACATATGTGTCATGGGATTGAAATGTGTTATGAGTTGATTTATATGAGTTAAACATTTATCAAATGCTAATTTTTTAGTTATTGCTCATATTATATTTAGCATATCTCTACTGGGCGTTGGCTCACCCTATATGGGAAATCAATTTTCAGGTTCAGGTGACATGCCACCTCCAAGGACGTAGCTTGGACGGTTTTTAGGAGTTGAAGACTCTTGAATTATTTTTGTTATTTTGGTATTACATGTAAATTCGAGCCAAGGGCTTAATGTGCTTTGACTTAGTACTCTCTTTTGTGTAACCTAGTGTTGGCTTGGAAAGTTGTAAGCCCGTTGGGCATTTACTTTTGTTGTCAACATGTAATACATTTGTAAAGAATACTCTGATGAATAGAATTATGTTTTGTTTACTTATGTCTATGCATGTCAATAATGTGGGTTTCTATGTATTATTTTGAGGGCGCTACAATAAGAAGTTCAATGCTCAAATGGTCTAACAGTTACATTGAATCCAACTTTGTTGTCAAGGCAAGAATGCCAATCCGCTTTATTTCTTTCAAAGGAACCCGGTCATGTGGCTTGTCAATAAGAGTAAGTATGGTTAGATCTATGCTAACAAATAACAACATTTGCATTGTGTGCATTAGTTTGAAGAAGCACAGAGCACACACCTCTTTGGGCCAGAAATACAAGGTTCAACGTCTGCAAGGTCTAGATGTAGATAGGATGAGTATACTCTTTCTTGCTGAGGCTGAAATTAGGGGAAGAAGATAATTATATCCAACTGAAACTGTAAAAAGAAAATTATCATATTGTAAAACAGAGAGTCTTGCCTCATTATAGTCAACAAACATGTTATTTGCATGTAAATATGCTTCAATCATTGCCACCTGAATTTCAACACAAAAGAGTGTTACCTTGTGAAAATATGGCGCTGTTTGGGAAGCTTTGAGAGAGGCTATTTTAGCCTAAAATGTGAAAATAGCCAAAAAGCAACGGCTGCCATTGATTTTCAAAAAAAAAAAAAAAAAAAAAAAAAACAAAGTCAAAAACATACGGCTCTGCAGCAACGCAGCCTACACTGCCACCAACAGTGTAGGCTGCAGATAGGGTAAATTACCATATTACCCCTATACAATAATTTTGGAAAAAATAAAGTCAGGGGTATATTTGTCATTTCAATTTAAACATCATTTCAAACACATTTTTCCATACAACAATCAACCCAAAAATTTAACCCAACTTCCCAAACACACAAATTAAAATAGCCTACTAAAATAGTCAAAAAGCCAAAAAGCCTACTAAAATAGCCACTTCCCAAACGAGGCCTATATATCACAAGCACCAAGACAAGATAGACATCACTATTATCAATATCATTGTCCTTGGTTTCATCCTCATTCAAACGAACACACATGAATGTTGAAAAGTACTCACAGTTTCCTCACTTCTTCCAGTCAATTTTAGATATTGCAAAGCAACATGATCTACAGGAAAGAACCCCATTGTTGCACCATACTCGGGAGACATGTTAGCAATGGTAGCAATGTCAGCTAACGAAATTTTGCCCGCACCCTCACCTACAAATAAGGGCATATGAAAACATTAAATCTACCATTGACAAAACCATGGAAGTTGAAAAATACCAAGGCTTCAGTTTGATTACCATAGAACTCAACAAATTTGCCAACAACACCATGCTTCCTTAGCATTTGGGTCACAGTCAAAACCAAGTCAGTAGCAGTGACACCATCGCGTAATTTTCCAGACAACTCGAATCTACTCAATGCATTAATTTCCAAAAGCATGTCCAAGAGTAGTGAAACAAATTCCATGGGAGAATCGCATGCAATTAAGACTTAATTTAAATAGTTTTTGGAGTCCTTACATTATATGGTTTGATTATAACATACAAGTATAAAATAAAATTTAAAAAAACAACGCCCAATTATAACATACAAGTATAAGTGGAAAAAAAAAGAAGGCCCTGGATAACAAAACTCAAAAGCATAAGCAGCCTTGAGAGTGTCAGATGCTAAAGAAATGACTCATATGTGTAGGCATGTGTTGACACCCCATTCTTGACCGACCTTAAGACTCAGACGTCACCGATTGAGCGCTTGGTGATGTTGCATATTGTGCTCGTTCTGAGGTTTCAGAGTCTCGGCTACGAGCCTTGCCTCCGGACTTCCGGGCTCTTTCTGTACTTTGCCTCGGTTTGTGAACCAAGCTCAGTTTTCTCTGTTTCTCTTCCCAAAGGGAGGGAGTGGTCTCGTAGATCATCTCTCAATGGCCGTGGGCTACGTTTCGTGGTCATAGGCCATTTTTCCCATTTCGGAGCCCGGTTCCCGGTTTTCGGAGCTGTCAGGCCGTGTGCCTCGGCTCGGGACCACTTAACCACCTCCGTTTGCCCCGGTTTTTGGCACATATCTTATTTACTCCCTTTTGAGGGACACTGTGGTCCGAGAGACCAACTTCGTGGTCGGACACCACTTCCGGTGCCTAACAGCCCACTTTCGGGGCCCCGAACTGCGTGTTTCGGCTCCCGAACCTTCATTTTGCATTTTTGGGCTCCGACCTGAACTTGAGATAGTCATATTTTGAGTCCCTTTTCATGTTTGATTAAGGGTCTTTCTTTGTTTGAGACCTCCTTCTGTCACTTGCCTCTTTACCTCTTTTTAGGCCTTTTTTTGCATGGTATTTTAGGCATACTTGTGGGCTGTGTTGGACTTGGTCGTAAACTAAAAAGTGTCTTATTTTGAGCCCCTCTTCAACTTTGTTGAAGGGCTCTCGGCCGTTTGGGACCAGAAGCTACCACTTGCCTTTATATCCCTCTTTTGGCCAAATTTTTGGAGGGAAACTTGAAATATTTCCCCCCCCATTTTTTTCCCCCTCTTTTCCAACCTCTTTTGCCTATATATACAGCACCCCAAGTCTGTGTTTAAGGGTTATAGATTTTTGTATAAGCCTCTCACATTAAATTTCTCTCTCTCTCTCTACTCTAAACCTAAAAACCCCTTAAGTTCTTAACCATTTTTACACACCATCACCTAGCACCACACCACCACTTCCATTTCCAGCAGCTTGGAGGTCTTCTCAGAGGCTAGGAGGCAGCAAACTTGGTCCAAGAAGTTGCTAAAGATTGGTCCACAAGGGTGAGTTACCATTTCCCTCTTTTTAGCTCATTTTTTTGTACCATTTCTTAGCCCTCTTTACTTACTGTTTTGAGCTCCGGCCATAACTGGAAATGTCATTTTTTTGAGCTCATTTTTCTATTTCATTAAGGGTCTTACCCTGTTTGGGACCCCCATCTTGCACTTGCTTCATTACCCCTTTTTATGCCATAATCTTGCATAGTATTTTTGGCTAATGTGTATTCTGTTTTGGAGCATGATGTGAACTGTAGATAGGCTTATTTTGAGCCCCTCTTCAACATTGAAGAAGGGCTCATCATTGTTTGGGACCTCCATGTGTCACTTGCCATTGAACCCCTCTTTGGTCCCCTTTTTTGCATGATTTACTAGCCTATTGAGCTTCTGTTTTTGGACCTTGGTCTGAACTGGAAATAGTCCTATTTTGACCCCCTCTCCATGTTTCATTAAGGGTCCATTGCTGTTTGGGACATCCTTTGTATACTTCATGTTATAGCCCTCTTGGTAGCCTGATTTTGCATAGCATTTTGGCCATACTTGTATCTGTTTTTGGGGTTTTCCATAAACTGTAAAACATCATATTTTTGGCCCCTCTTCAATGTTGTAGAAGTCCCCTTCTCTGTTTGGGGCCAGCATTTGTGAGTTACTTCATTACCTCTCTTGGCCCCATTTTTGTATGCTAATTTAGTCCCGTTTGTACCCACTGTTTGGCCATGATTTGAACTGTAAAAATTCTTATTTTGGGGCTGCCTTGCTTCTGTCTTTGCACTTCATGTTCAGATTATGTATGCATTGCATAGCTGTAGGCCATTTCATGCACCAAAATTCATGTTTCGGGATCATTCCATGCATCGGGTATCATTTCGTCATGTTTCGGGGCTGTTTTGCATCTCATTTTTCCTCTGAAATTTGCATGTTTGCATGTCATATTTCATGCCTTGCCATGTCTCATTAGAGTGGCATTCCGTGCCTTAGGGTCGGTCCTCGGTTTGCGTGCACGTGTGCACGCATTTCGAGTTGTCTCATTTTCATCTTATGGCCTCCTATGTGAGTTTGGCTGAGGTCCATTCATGTTGGTGTAATTCCATATTGCATTGTGTATGCCATGTCATTCCATAGCATTGTGTATGCTAGGTTGTATATTAGCGCATTGTGTATGCCATCTCACCTCGTGCATCGTGTATGCCATTTCATAACATTGTGCATGTTAGGATTGTATCTTAGTTGCATTTCATGCATATCATGCATATTGCATTGTGTTCGGGATAGGAGTTAGCCCGGGCACGGGAAACGAGGTGCGTTTCGTACTCCGAGTGACGGAACGTGTCTCAATTCCCAAGTCGCCGACACTCCGGATTATCCATGATGGAGTTAGGTTTTTGTTGTGTCTTCATGTGCATTCATTCTATATTGAGTTGTGCAATTCGGCTCCTCGGCCATCATGCATCGAGATGCGTGATTGGTGGCACGAGGATCGAGGCATGCATACATTTGTGAAAATACATTGCTATGTCCCTTTCCTGCTCTCTGTTGCAGCAAAATCAAGAATCAGCAACTTTCCGGAGTTTGGCACGCATTTCAAGAACAGGTGCAAACAGAGGCTAATTGGGGCATCCCAGTGGATTTCCGCGCAAGGCAGCCCAATATACATCATTCATCAGAATCAAGGCAATCCCTGGCTTGCATGCCAGTTATTCATTTCCTTAGTTAATTTGTTAATTAATTAGGATTTCTGTATTTATTCGGGACTGTATTATTTATTCATTCATTTGGGACTGTATTATTTATTCGGACCCTCTGCGCGAGGGCATAATTGTAATAAGTGTGCGTGAGTGTGATGTATGTCTTCCAACCCCACGTCTTTCTTCCCTTTTATTTACCTGCTTATGATGGTTAGAATAGGGCATGTTTCAATTAGCATACAGTATGATAGCATGTTTGCATTCATTCATCTGTTTTGCATGCACCGGGCTCAGCGCATCATACTAACTGCATTTGTATTTCAATTCCAAGTTGAATACTTGTTAGTTGTAGCATTTCATATGCCATGTTTAGAGTAGCCGAGCCTGCTAGAGTTGCATTCTGCATGTGTTGCATTAGGCATTTCTGTATATTTAGGATTCATGCATGGATTTCTAATGAGCTTCTGTTTTGGCTTGGAGTACTCAGTGAGTTTTATGCTTTAGCATCCTTGCATGCGTGTGAGTGACTGCCATGAACAGCATGCCTGCCATGAACAGCATGCTTGCCATGAGACTATGTGCTTATGTGATATAACTGCCTGAATGCCTGTGGGTGAAGGTTGGGTTATTTGAATTGGGACAATTCATCAAATGTTTGTTTTAAGCCCACTAGATAGTGGCAAAATCATGTTTTCTAAAGCCCACCCGAGGGTGGCAAATCCACGTCTTAGCCTACTTGCGGGTAGCACCATCAAACCATTTTCAAACAAACAAACATGAAATGTTTTGTTCCAATTCAGGCGACTCAGTCTATACTTGTATGCTGTGCGCATCACATAGTAAATCTAGGCTAATAACCGGAATAAGAACACACAATGTTTTCAAAATCAGATATCATGGTTAGTAGAGGCCGGTCTTTGACCGGGCGAGCGGGGGTGCTCACGAAGTGACCTTCCCTAATCGTACCCAAGTTCCCGAGCCGAGGCAACTTTGGTAATGACAGACACGTGGCCTTTGGCACCGAGTCAGGGTTTCCTAAATTTCTCAAAATAAAATATTTAGGTGGCGACTCTGTATCTGGCAAAGCAGTCCATGTTTGGCACTTCTTTCAAAAATCTGTTTTCTCAAAACGATTTGCCGGATTTGGACTCTTTGGTTCAAGATTAAGAACCGTGACATTTGAGTCCTTTGAACTGTAGTGAACCCAAATGAACAGAACGGGACCTAACCCTCCCAGGGCGTTCGGGGACGTCTACAGCATGTGAGCTAATACAAATGCTATATGGACTCGGATACAAGTATCGGGTGCAAGTAGCATCAAACCTTCCTAAACCAAAATCTTAGAATATTAAGATATGTATCTTAAAGTTGGGTATGGGCATGGGACATGTCTTAAATACTTGTATAAATTGCGTATTGTTAACATTCTTAGTTAATATTATATAAATTATTTAAAAACTTACATGAAATTAAATAGAATTTAGGGAAAATATGAAATATGTTATATCCCCCATCCATATGAAAGGCAATAAATATTTGTTTACTAGCAAATGTTAGTTTCTTCTTCGAAAATCATATAAAATTAGAGGATCCAGGTGTCTAAATTAGGTCCTGGTGTCAAATACACATCTCACACCAATACTCTTATCATATCCGGTGAACACAGATACTATGGAGAAATATAAGAGTCCAACATGTAAAACTGATTAGAGGTAGCATTGTCTTGACATTAGCCCAAACACATCTCAAGTTTTGAGGCTACCAACCAAGCCTATTCCTAACCCATCTATAAACCAATCATATGTGATTATTCTAGCACATATATGTTAAAAGCGCATGAACACATACATAGAATTGCATCAAAGTAAGTCCTTTACGCCAAAACCAAGTTGGTTTAGAAAATTTGTCCATCCCATTCCCATTAGAAGTGGTACAGATCAAGAAACAAATACTCCAGTCCTATTGCCAATTTTCTGTCCTTAGTAAGTAATGACATAACTGATGGGAAATATGGTATTTAACTTAAGTTTCACTACATACAACACCTGAAGCGATAAATTAAGCATGTGTGGCCATATGCCACAATATTCCATAACCTTATGTCATTGAGTCTATGAAGCACCGACACTTCAAAACAAGTGTCGTATCCGTGTCGGACATTTCGGGGACACGTGGACACAATAGGGACACGTATGGGACACGACACATGGCATGTCCCTTATTTTCAGGGGACATGCCAGGGACACTTTGGGGATACACTAAGGACATGTCAAGTTGTCTTTTTTTTCCCTCATTTTCTTTAGTACTTTTGATGAATATTGAATATTGAATATTTATTATTTTTTTCTTACATTTAAATACTTAATAAATCATCCATAACAAAAGATATAAATAGTAAGTGTTAATTTAACAATGCTTTTTAAATATATATATATAATTAGAGTTATTTTTGTTAATATTAATTGTTTGTGGATGTAATATTAATCTATATAGCAAATAAAAATATGCGAAACATAATTTATTGTTGTGTCCCTGCTGTGTCCGTGTCCCTATTTTTTTGAAATTGTCGTGTCCCCGTGTCCATGCTTCTTAGCATTGAGTTATACCTCATTGAGTGCTTTGATAACATTATGTAAAAGGAAATGCACATGCTTATACTACTACCACAACCATCATAAACATAGTGGCTATGGTCAAAGAAAACAAATTCATCAATTTTTGTCCTAAGTATGGAGAAAACTTCACAATTTTCCATCACTTCAATAACATTATTTACCTGGCCAAGCATTGCTGCCTCTGCTTCAATACCTCCAACTCCCCAGCCAACAACCCGTAAACCATCAATCATATTAGTATGGGAATCAGTTCCAACCACACTATCTGGATAAAGCATACCATCAGTGTTAAAGACAACATCCAAGATATTCAAGATTAATCTGAAATGCCATAATGACAATCCAATTAATAAATTCAAATTATATACATGACGAAGAAAATGGTAAGACAATTGAAAATGAAAAGACAACTACATTTGCCAAGCATCTCTTTGTAATATATATATAAAAAAATTAACGCAAAGCTTGAAATGAAAATCTTATACAGTGGTTATACATAATTGCACATCAAAAATATTGAGATAGATATGCAATTCAATATATTAAAGCTCTATAATATGATGAAGCTGCTCAGTCAAGCTCCCACAGTTGGTGCACAATACCAGAACCTGGAGGAACAACAAGCATGTTTTGGAATGCATTTGACCCCCATTTGAGAAAAGCAAATCTCTCCTTGTTCCTTTGGAATTCAAGCTCCACATTTGCCTGTACTACATTTTCTGATCTTGATCAATTACAAGATCTACAGGAACCTGCATGTAGGATATTGCATAAACAGATCATTGAAAGGAAAACTGTAGCCAAAAAAGTACGCCTAAAGAAATGCTAATGATATGGTAACATAACAGTTGAGGCATGGCTTGAAATGAAATGTATGCACCATAGGAAGTTAAAATTTTTAAATAAGGTTCATTTATGGAGTTTTCCAGGACTAGGAAGGAAAAGGTTTAACTATAAACATTAACACAGAAAATAATGTGACAAAAAAAGATGGATGAAAGGATTTGCAGCCAAGTTGAATCTACAAGTTACCATTCCCAATATTTAAAGTTCCTACTCAAATTGACAGGGCTGGACCTCTATTGCGATTGGGGAGACAGAGTTGCACAAACTTAATATCCAAAAGCAACTACCTCAGGAATCTAATTCTTGGAGGATAAAATAAATGCAGTAAATGAGAATGACACTCACCAAAGGATTGATCTTGTTAGAATCACTTCCAAGCTTGTTCATGGCGTCACGCATACAAGCAAGGTCAACCAAAGCTGGTACACCAGTAAAATCCTGGCACAAAAGAAGAGTTTTAGAAGTTGGATACATGCCTATTGACACTATGAAGAAGAATAATCACAAAAACCTGCGGAAGAACACGAGCAAGCTTGAAGGGAATTTCAACTTGCTTCGGAGAAGTGTTTTCCCAATCAATTATCTTCTCAACATCTTCCTTAGTGACTTGGAATTGTCACAATTACAAATTGCTGATTCAAGAAGGATCCTAATAGAGTATGGCAGCATATCTGTTCATGCAAACAGGGGAAACCAAAAAAAAAAAAAGTGTGATAAGTCATGGATACAACATAAACACAAAACCTTGTAAACTAGTAATGGTAAGAAGGATATTTCTACTAAAAGCATTTCAAAGGTTCATTTGTTGTATATAAAATTGATAAATATAAAACAATATTACTTGAGAATGAAAAATCATACCTGAAAAAAGTGGCTCAAGATTATACATGTTACTACAACAATGACATGGGAAAGTAGAAATTTTTCAAAAATCAGAAGGGACAGAGTCGACAAAGAAAATATCATCCAACATGACAACTGACTCAAGAATAAAAGACATTCCTTTAATAACAAGTATCACAATCTCTTTTTTTTTTCTTTTTTGGGGTATATAGACTGTTTATATGGCATTCAAATTTGCAGGGAAAAAAATAAATAATAAAAAAAAAAAGATACAAGTTACAATTCCAGAAAAAGCTCAAGATAATTACCAATCCTTGGATCATTCAGAGCGGGCAAGCTATAGAATTTTCCATGCTCGCCACGTCCTGGCTTGGGAAGACCAGTCAATATTCCTTTGAAAGCATGCTCAGATGTTGAACACATACAGGTAAACAACAAAATTGCAAAAAATTAACTAGCCAACAAAAAAAGGATTGCAAAATTTTACTATTAATTGCAATTTCTGAAAGAGTCTAATTCAAACCGAAACTATAAAATCGACATTAAGATTTATACTGTAAAAATGAAATCAAAATATGGTTGTAAATAGTTTGAATTAGCACATTACATTTATTACAAAAATAGTTCTAGTGCAGTTTTTAAATAAAGTAAAAAATTCAAAATCTTCTAATACATAAGCAATGAACTAAGTACCATTTAAAAAAAAATAATAATAAGAGAAAGAAATACAACTTCATAGGAACATAAGATTCTTTTAGTACCCATGGTGGCGATCCTTTGCTCGAAGTCAGAGTCGCCGGAGACTTCCAATCGACGCCGTGATTCCACCGCGGAACAGAACGAAACGCGGAGGAGAAGCTGAAAGATCGGCACTGATTGGTTATAAACGGTGACGAATGAGCACGCGAAGAAGAACAAGAGGCAGCAGCTGTAGAGAGAGAAGGAGAAGACGACAGAAACTTAGTCCTCGATGCCCTACAAAGCACGGCTGATGAGTAGGTCGTTATATACATGACGATGATCACGCATTCAAACGCTTCAAGCTAAGGATTGCAGTTGCAGAGAGAGAGAGATTGAAAGCAAACAAAGATGATGAAATGGATGGGTCTGTGAATTGATTGAGCGATGATGATGGTGGAGAGAGAGAGAGAGAGAGAGCTAGGGCTGGGTGGTGGGTCTAGTAGAGAATAACTGGTGGGTGGTGCAGAGCTGAAGACTGGTGGGGAGTGAGAAGTGGGAACGATAAGCACTGTTGGCACATTGGACTCGCCTTGCTTTGCGTTGCTCTTTCTATTGGTTTGTTTCGCAGGAAAAATGCCAAATTACAGCACTAAAACAGACCAATAGTAGGCCAACATGTCATTAGTGTAATTCAATTTATTTATATAAAATATGAATAAATTACACTCATCACTAGGGTGATAAAAATACCGAATGAACCGAAGAGTTAGAGCATCTCCAACGGTGAATTTTTTTTTTCACCAAATCTGAGTCAAAAATGACCCATTTCACCAAATCCGATACCACTCGCTCCAACGGTGCATCAAATCCCGTATCAAATCTCGTGGGTCAACCGGTTGGTCGACCAGTAAGGGGGAGAGGGAGGGAGGGAGAGAGAGAGAGAGAGTGAGAGGAGAGAGATGGGGATGAAGGAAGCTCTGCCATTTCTGGGTATGGTGAGTATACAGTTTATGCAGGTGGGTATGATAGTAGCAGTCAAAGAAGCCACTTCACATGGCCTCACCAAGTTCACCTTTGTCTTCTACTCCAATTCTCTTGCTACCCTCATTCTTCTCCCCACTTCCTTTCTTCTTCACAGGTACTCTCTCTCTCTCTCTCTCTCTCTCCTCTGTTCTGTAACCATGTTTCCATTTCCATGCAGATCAACTCGTCCTCCAATCACTTTCAAATAACACTGAACCCACACACACACACACACATCACTCATTTCAGATGTTTGGGTCGACTGGTGGGTTGACCGGCCGATCAACCGGTAAGGCAAAATATATATATATTTTTTTTACCTGTTTGAACTTTTTTTGACCAGTTTGAACCCACCAATTGTAAAGGAAATCAGTCGACCGGTTGGTCAACCGGCCGGGCAACCGGTTGGTCGACCGGGTCCTCCCTCTAACGGTCACCAACAGTGTTTTGGTAAAATCAGTATTTCGTCGTCATTTTGATGAATTTTTTGATGAAATCTCAATCTGATATTCATTTGGTGCAACCGTTGGAGCAGTGAACAATAGCTTTTTCATCAAAATTTGAATTTGATATCAGTTTTGGTGAACCGTTGGAGATGGTCTTAGCTGTTTAAGTTTGATTTGATAATTTTAACAACTTTTAAAATTTGTTTAAGTTTGTCCATTAAACTTTCGAGCTGGACTCGAGTAGTTTAGTATTTTAACATAAATTTAGGCTTATTGAATTGAGTCGAACGAGCAATTCACTATTCCAATTTGATTTAAGAACTTTTTTTATATAATTTTTATCTTTCGAGTGGTTAGAAATAATTTTTTACAAATAAAAAATAAAAAATAATTATCATTTTTATATAATTTTTATCTTTCGAGTGGTTAGAAATAATTTTTTACAAATTGAATTGAAACAGCCATACACATGTATATAACATGCCCAAAAGTTAAAATGATAATTATTTTTTACCCTCAAATAATAATTATATTTTATTTTTTAACCAAATTAATTTTTATTTTTTAAAAAAAATTTCTAAAAATCAAACCATACATAACCTAAGAATCTTTTGATAAGTCATTTCTTATGTTGGTAACTTATTTAATTATTTGTTAATTTTAAGACATTTTTACCATCTGAGACATATTTGGTAACCATTTCGTTTTCAGTTTTGAATTTATATTTACAAAAATTTAAAAAAACTGTCAGAAAAACTTGTTTAATAATTTTTTTGGTTTATAAATGGTTGTTTCAGTTTTTAAATTTGAGGAAAAAATGTAAATTCAAAAATGAGTTTACATTGGTTTTTAAACAAAAATTTAAAAATTTTACTAACAAAATTTTTTTTCAAATAATTTTTTTTCCAATGAATTTTTTTTTCCAACTAATACTAACCGATGGGACAATTGATAATCCTACTTTAAACCTTAAGAATGGGATTGTAATTTCTAAAATGTGAGGGGTGTCAATGTAATTTACCCAATAAGGGCAAAATTAGTATTTAAAAAAATTAAATTGCTGAGGGGAAATCTATAATAAAATTTTAAACCTCAGGGAGGAGATGTAATTTCCAAAAGGTGAGGGGAGAACTGTAATAAATATAAACCTCATGGGGTGTCAGTGTAATTTACCCACTTATCTAGTGGACTTATAACCTAATAAGTCCATAAAGTATTCTTATATTTCACCAAGTTTCGTATATTTAAAGTTCTATACCAGGAGGTCCTTTTTTTCCTAATTTATAATTTTTTAGGGACTATTATACTCGTTTTTATTTTGGTAGTACGTATTTCACACAATTGTAAAATTCACATTTCCATAGTTTGTTAAAAGCAATTTTGGAGATCATCGATTTTGTAGGGATTATGATACATTTCAAATCTCTGTATGATAGGGTTTTGAATCTCTAGTTTACACGTGGTGGCCAGAGAATATTGTGTTCTTTCATTATTGCTTTGTGTTTGAAGCTCTATGTTCATTCATTATTACTTTATGTTCGAAGCTATGTGTTCCTCCATTATTGTAGGTTGAAGCTCTGTTTCATTACAGTCAGAGATTGTAGGGCCATTACAAGTTAAGAATTGTTGGACGAAAGTTAGAAACTTTGTTTTCTGCCATAGTTGCGATTTTAGTAGGAGATCGAACAGAGAGAGAACGATTTGAATCAAAGGGAGAGAGAAATATTCGAAGCTCGATTTTGTTACAAACTCGTTCTTCAAATGTGCGTTTGGTTTGATTTGGATTAGTATAATGGTGGAATTATATAGGTTGTTAATGATAGTAATACTAATGAAGATAATGATGTCGCTTTAATTTTTTATTTTTAGAGAGATTGAGATTTTTTGGATTTCTTGTTCTGTTGTTTCCATTGTTTCTGGTTTTTGTTAACATCATCACATCATTAATCAGTGTTAATGTTGACATTAATTTGTAATGAAAATTTGTCATTTATGTTGTTAATTAGTATGAATATTCACACTCCCATATAATATTAAATGGTGTATATGTTTTCACTGTGTTCATTACCATTATGCAATGGTGATGTTAAAGTTCATGTCAAACCGTTGTATTCAGTCATATAACCATTAGCCACAATATTTATTTGGACCCAAACATGATGTGAATATTCACAATATAATAAATAGCTGTGAAAATTCACATTAATTCTAGCATGTTTGTGGATGGATCATATACCTAATTTACGTAAAATGTGAATATTCACATCTGTAGTCAACCACAATAAACATAGGACAGAATGTGTTTGGAAATAGACCTTAACATAAATCACGATGTGAACATTCACACAAACTTCAACATAAGAGAACAGATGTGAATGTTCACACTTTATATTGTTTGGAACATTGTGTTGGAGAATTCTTCTTCTTCACTTGGTGCTCTTCGGGTCTTTGAAAATTAGTGATCAAAATGTCTATGTAAAATAAAAAACGGATGCTTCAAGTCGCGCTACTAAGTCGTTTTTCTAAAGACGGATATTTGCTCCCACCAAAAAGTGTGCATGGGGTTATAGCAAATTCATCTTCAGAACTCAATGAAGTCTGATCTAAGGATCAAGTCTATCAGCGTCTACACTGACGAAAGTAGATGAAAACACTTTTAAATTGATCAAGAGAATTGTAACACTTGTGCTCCTTAAGGCAATAAGATGTGTTTAATTTCATTATTTTTTTAATTGAGATCCTTTGGATGGGGCAATATTGTCACGACCCGTTCCCCGTACCCAAGGGTTAAACATCGTGATGGCCAGTAACTGAAGTTACCTCCGACCAATTCTTGAACAAATTAATAAAGGTGAGTGGAAGTAATATTTAAATGAGGGTACCAAAATAATCATTGGAGCTTCTATTTTTATTACAAAATTGTATTGACCAAAAATGCCGATATTTACATAGAAAAATATCAAAAAAGTGTTGTGTGTGTTTATTCCGCAGCCCCGCATCTAAGACTTTCCAAAAGTTATTTCTGAATTGCATTATTTCCTGAAAATTGGTAAACAACTATAAGCACATGGCAGAGTAAAAAATATTATACCAAGAGTATAAGGGACACGAAATAACCATGGATAGTTAGTTAGGTCAAAACATTTACATAACTCAGTTTGGTAAATAAATCATTGGTAAACAAACCATTTAAGTGGCAGAAACTGAAAACATAAATTATGTAAATAAATAGCTGTAACCACGGTACAGAATAGAACAGAACAAAGGTCATAGAAGTGACAGTCAGAACAGAGGTACGGATTCAAGATGTGGCTTGTACGATCTCTAGAGGTGGCTCCCACAATAGTGTAGCACTTAGCTCCGTACAGCATTTTGCTCCGCACAAAACAAAGGTCAATGAATCCATGACAAACAGAGGATCACAAAGTGGTTAAACAGAGGCCAATGGTTATTTAAGTCCCCCAAGACGTGAGACACTTGTGGTGGTACTTACAAAACATAATTGTTTATAAAGTTATAGTCAAATATTCTTTAAAATATAAACAAACATATCCATGGGTTTCATTTTAACAAATAGGATTCAAAAATTATTCCACGTAACTAAAATCTTTATAAAACATAACTTTTATTAATATAACTAATAAAATATAATTTGTATAAAATAAATTATGGTAAGTCAAAACATACGTAAAATATATTATAGTAACTCAAGGTATAATATAACTCACCTTAATTTTAATACTTCACTCTTTCTTTCCACTATCAAAGATCTTCTTAACTTCCACTATTTTTTCTTCATTTTTCTTTCTTTTTCCTTTCTTTCTTTCTTTTCCTTTCCTTTTCTTTCTTTCCTTCTCTTCATTTTCTTCTTTTTCTTTCTCAGCTGAATCACCTCCCTATTTATAGGGAGATAAGGCACAGACGTGATCCCAAATCTTCCAACAGATTCGATAATAAATTATAAAGATTCATTCTTATCTTTAATAGATATTTAAGATAATTACACTTTGGCCCAATATTTTAATATAATTATATAAATAAATTAATTCCTAATTAAATTACACTTTATCGTATACCAACAGAAAATTAATTATTTATTTTACTACCACACCCATTATTATTATTATTATTATTTATACTTTGACCCCTAAATTCATAATAATTATATTATTTTACAAAATTACACATAATAATACAAAATAAATTATATATTTTTTCAACTGTAATTAAATAATATTAGTATAAATTTTACAAAATAATTAAAAATTTGGTTGTTACAAATATTGTAATGGTAGAGTGGAAATTTGATCTAGAATATGATAGGGATATTGAATTGCACTCAAATTTGTCAGAAAAATGCTTTAGAACCTTGAATTTCTTATTCAAGTATCAACACTTAGGCTCCTGGGGTCGACACACTTGCATTTCTTTCTTTTCCTCTTGGAGTTCTACTTCTTGGTGTCAACACTGCCTCTTTTTGGTGTCAACACTGCTTGGTCTTAAGTGATCTGGGTGTGACACTACTTGGAAGTGTCGACACCTAGGCTTTTTGGCGTCAACACCCCACTTACGTTAAACTTGCTTGGAGCACCACTGCTGCGAGGTGTCGACACCTCCTCCTTGAGATGCCGACACTTAGGTCAAGTTTGGAAAGACTAAATAAGTACACTTTTTGATTTTTATTGTATTATATGTAGAAAAAGTAAAGAGGAGATGTTGATTGATGTGACCTAAAAAAGATAAAAAGATGAAATAAATGCACTTTTTTAGGTTAGCCAAACTTAGCCTTAGACAGAAAATTTGAAAAATTCTTGCTGTGTTTTGGGCCCCTCTTTTTGGGATTTTTTATATATTTTTTATTTGTAGCGCTAGGAATCCACTTTTGTCTTTGGGCTAGAAATAGACCCCTATACACTCTTTCCTCACTTTTCGTCTCTCTTTCTACACCATAACCCAACATCTCCTCTCTCCAAACTCTTGTTTTATGTTTATTTATTTACAATTTGGAACACTAGCATATAAAATTGAGAATGAGAAGCAAAATCTATTAAGAATAATTTTTTTTCCCTGATGTAATCTTTGTCCTACAGGGCAAATGTTTGCTGGTTATATAACATTAAGTGATACATAGTAGAAAGTCATTCTAGTTTTATTATATCATACGAGCATATATCTTCTCACTCCCTCTCTCTCTCTACTCATTGTAAAATGAGTTTACAAATTTTTTTTAATATGTTGGCGGATTGGTTGTAGAGACTAATCAGCATTGGGTCATATGACACTTAGGGAAAGGGTTGCAGTGACTTTGACCAAGATCAATGGGGCTACAACTTTTGAAGTTTGTGGTATGGGCTACTTGTGTTAATTTATTTGATTTTATATATCCTAATTTGAGATTTGTTCTTACAGTGTTTTTATGATTGAATTGTGTTTATTTTAATAATTGCAGTTTTCTGATGTTTGTGTAGCTAGACCCTCTAGCTTGCCTTGATAACTTCACAATCCATGTCCTTTATTGATAATATATAATTAAATATTTTCTTTCTTTTTCTTTCTTTATTTATTTCTTTCTTCTTCTTCTTCTTCTTCTTCTTCTTCTTCTTTTTTTTGGTGGGTGGGTTATTATTAAGGACTTTGCTTCATACCCCCACTGGGGGTCGACCCCCAGTGAGGTGGCGGCCCCCGATTCGCTGAAAAAAAAAAAAAACTGTTTTTTTTTGGCCAACAGGGGCTTGACACGCACGACCCCCAGCACCCCAGCTGGGGTTCGGAGGCATTTTCCTATTATTAAATATCACTTATGTTATTTTTCTGGTTTAAGAGTGAATTCCTTTCCATTTATGGATATTTTTTCGTTCTATGTCACTGGTCCTTTTAATTTCCTGCACATAAGGAATCTTTATCTGAAAATTTATATCTTTTGTTCAGGTGTGAAGAAATGACCTGCATAAAGTTGAAAAGAAAAGAGGATTAGGATTAGATTTCTCTTTTCAAATATTAAACTAGTAAGCACATGAGATCGAGAGAGCAATTCATCTTTTAAGTGTTATCATATTAATTTTGTGATATACTAATAATATTAATATGCTATATACGAAACTTTTTAGTTTATAGGACCAGTGTAGAACAGAGCATCAAGTTGTAGCTCTTCTATAATCATCTTAACCATTTTTGATGGATTAACCAACTGAATTGCCTTGAAAACTTTTAACCCATTTTAATCATTGTTGCTAATGTATGTGTTTGTTTTAGTGTTTTTTCTTTAATTTGTAAATGACTAGTGCAAAGCAAATTTGAGAGATGGGGGACACTGCAAGAAAAATGGCCTAAATTTAAGAGATGGAGTTCTGTATTGAGTGACATTTGCATGCGTTTGTCAAAGATAACCTGGGAAGCATGCTGCCAGGTTTTGATTTCTCTCCCTAACTCACTTCATTCCTTTGCTTTTTGTTTTGGGGATTGAGACAACTTAATTTGAACATTTGATTTGTGCAATCTGTCAGTTGCAATTTTATTTTAGCTTGTCTGCAATAAATAATAAAATTTCCTATGTAGCTCCTCCCTGGAAGAGCTTTTTGATGATTTGTTATTGTTACTATATGGAGACTTGTTGATCCAATTTAATTGAGGGTTGCCCTCTTAGGACTTATAGTGGGCTCCACTTGTGATATGATGTGATTTGTATGTATGTATTTTTGTTTTTGTTTGTTTGTTTTTTTTTCCTTGCCACATAAGTAGAACTCAATTTAGAGTTCTGTATCATTGCTCGACTTATTAATCTCAATGGACCTTTGTCAATGAAGTACTGTAATTGGAATTTATTTGCTAAAATAGCCTTTTGAGAAATATGTTCAAATAGATGAAAAGTTGGTAGAACTATTCACTTTTGCTTGTTTCTATTCTTATGCAAGGGCATTATATGAGGCATGGGGGTCTTCCCTGCAAATTGGAAGTTTATGAATCCAAGAAATTGGTCTCTTCATTTTTGTGTATTGCTTTTGAATTTCTTATGGAGAGTTCATTTTCTGGTATCACATAGATTTATAACTCTTTGATCCATTGTGTATTTCTCCTTTTGGTTGTCGTGGAACGTATCTTTTTATTTTTTTTATCAATTTATCTTCGTAATTTATGGTTTTTTCCTCACCTAGAAGCCAACATCTTATAATTCATAATTTAATTAGTTCATAACTTAATTAGTTTATTTGCATGAATTTTCATATAACTTGTATCGTGTTTGAATATGATTGTGTTAACGTTTGTTTATTATTTTTGGGTAATAAAAAAAGTTGTGTGGGTTCAAATTATTAAATAAAAAATTAAATATAAATAGGACCTTTTGGATTCTCCCAAAAATAAATAAATAATAGAGGACTTTTAGTCACCAAAGGTTTAAATTTTGACTTTTGCCAATTAAATTTTTAGTCACCAAAGGTTTTAGTTTTGACTATTGCCTAGTAAACTTTAGTCATTAAATGTCTAAGTTTTGATTTGTCTACTAAATTTTTAATTGCCAAAGGTTTAAATTTTAATTTTTTCCTACTAAATATTTAGTTGCTAAAAGTTTAAATAAAAAATTATTTAACTTTTTAAAAAATATATGACGACTAAAAATATATGGCAACTAAATATTTAGTCGCCGAAGGTTGCACTTTAGCAACTTAAAATATTTTTGTTAGAAAATATTAAAAATACTTTTGAAATGTTGGCGGCAAAAATGACGGGTAATGTTTTTAATCAGTAAAAGGTTTTGGTGACTAAAATAATGCTTTCTGCGACTAAATTTTTAGTTGTTAATTGTGACATTTCTTTTACTGCGGAGTTGAAACAATTATATGATATTTTAACAGTATGGATGTTCATGATGACAAGTTAGAATAATCATCACTGATGCGTCCTCACAGTAACGGTGCACCTCCATTTCTTCTAGAGTGGGAAACTTTTATCAACTTTGAGGCCATGTTTGTTTGGGCGGACTGGATTAGCATTCCCATGACTAATAGTCCTAGGACTACGAATCCGTTGGATTATGTATCCTATCTTAACTAATAGTCAAGTTTAAAATAATTAGTCCGTACTTCAATTGTTTAACCAAACATCGGATTAATAATTTTATTGGACTATTAGTCCAATCCCAAGCTCATATCCACCCAAACAAACATGACCTGAGGATATGATGGCCTAAGGTTACATCTCCAACTCTCTCTCTCTCTCTCTCTCTCTCTCTCTCTCTCTCTCTATGTATATTTTCATTTGTCGACTCGTGTTCTTATCCGACGACGACTATTACGGCGGCATTCTTGTCTGGGGCTCCAATCGCTCTCTTTACTCTATTCTTTATCCCATATTCATTTGCTCTATCTATCGGAATCTCCAACCCATTCTCTCTCTCTCTCTCTCTCTCTCTCTCTCTCTCTCTAGTCATTTGTTAACTCTTGTTGTTCTCCCGTGATGGCGATGGCAATGGCGACGATCGATTGTTTTATTTGGCATGGTATGTTTTTTTTAACTGTCTTTTTCTTCTTTTTTTTGGATAATTTTGTTTTTTAATATATTTTGATTCATCCTACCATTCTCTATCTTGCATATCGTGTTGGTGTTACTATATTTGACAATTCTAAGGTGATGGTGGCTGGAGGACGACGATTAATTCTTTTATTTGGCTGGGATGGCTAGTACGGTACAGTGTTTGACGATTATTTTTTTGCATATTTTGGGCCATGTTTGACGATTCTCAGGTCATGCTTTCGCTGTCTTTGTCTCACTCTTTCTATTTCAATCAACAAATCTTAATCGATTAGCCAGAGAACACTCTATCTCAAATTATCCCAGTCTGTCTCTCTCTCACTTCCCATCGTACAACTCATATTGTTTGGAAATCGTAAGAATGTGAGTTGGGATGTGATTGTAGTGAACTATGGAATCAATCAAATTTTCTTGTGAAATGAAATCGATTTTCAGATTATTCGGTTATATATAAAATCACTGTAATTTTTTTTTTTTTGTTCAAAATTAGTTTATTTTACATTTTTTTAAAATTATTTTTGTCCCAAAGAGGAGAAAATTATATAACTTTTTTTTAATTATTTTTATCTTAACTAGTTTTTTTAATTTTTTTATGCTAGACTCAAATTACAGTCTAATAGGAACTAATTGTTTTGCACAACTGGGCTTGTTCATATATATATATATATGTGTTAGGCTTCACTAAAAATGTGTACTAAGCAATTTTTGTTCAGCCGGCAAAATAATTTTCAAAATTCGGCCCAACTAGCCTAACTGTTTTTGGGCCATGTTGATAATTGTTCTTGTTGGGCCTGACTAAAAATCTGTTAAAAAAATCGAATTTGAAATCCTTTTTCATGTAAGAATTATTACAATAATTGTGTGGGCCCTTGAACTGTCTAGCCCAAAAAAAAATCAAATTTTTTGAGCCTGGCTTGAACTCTTTGGGCCAACTATTTTTTGGTCTGTTTCAAACTTGTCAGAAACTTTGTTTTGGGCCTTGTTTATGGTGCCCAACTTTTTTTGGGCCATGCTTATAGTTGCACATATGCATCTTGTTTACGTGTTGGGCTAACTAAATACGTGTGTCAAAATATTTTCACGCGTGGCAATTGTTGCGAGGCTGACTAAAAAATCGATTTTTAAATTTTATTTTTTAAAATTTTCTTTTATACTTCATTTATGGTCACTAAACGATTCATTTTTGTTTCGAAGCTATAGATTTGTCTCTCACTTTGACCCTAGCTCGCTCTCTCTCTCTCTCTCTCTCTCTCTCTCTACTCTACTCCTCATTCACTTGTGTACTGTCTCTCTCAATGTCTCACTTTGACCACCGACCATGGTCATGGCTATTGTAAGTTGCTTCTCTCCTCCAACTTTTTAATACTTTTGAAATGCTTGCTGAAATATGGTGATTTTATTTTCCATCTTTCTCTATTTTTTTTTTTTTTTAAACCTAAAAGACTTCATTTGGATTAGTTTTTGGAAATTATTTCTGATTTTTTTTTTCAAAAAATGTACAAACTAGTTAGAAAAAAATAAATATTAAAAAAATTAAAATTTTGTAAAATACTCCCTCAGCTTCTCTCTCTTCCCACTTTTGAATTCTTTTGAAATGGTTACTGATTTATAATGCTTCTATTTTTTGACTTTACATTTTAAAAAAAAAAAACAAAAACAAAAACAAAAGACTTTTTTTGGTTTAGTTTTTGGAAATCATTACTGAATTTTTTTCATAAAATCTACATGTTAGTTAGACAAAAAATAAAATATTTTAAAAATTATTTAAGGTCTTTTAAGATTAATTTAGCTCTCAAAGAAGAGAATCATTTAAAAATAGAGTTTTGGATTTGTTTTAGCTTTTCCAATTTGGGGAAGTTTTGGGATTTTTAAAGAATTTAAAAAATGAAAATTTTAACTACACGATTGAGATAGTAGTATGTAACTACACGATTGTATGACTATTATTACATATTTTTTAAGATTCTAATGTGATCTGAGTTGTTTAGGCCATGACTGGTCGTAAGTTACCAAAATTTATGATCCAAATTGAAATTATGATAATTATAAGAATAACCACAAGATATAAGAAATATATAGAAGGATTCGCATACGCCCGATCCAAATATAGGTTGGACATTCCTAGTATGCTCATTCCAGGTGGTGTGTATGGCCCATAAATCATAAATAAAAGAAAATTTAGATAATCTTGACCATAAATTTGTTGCCCAATTATCTGGTCTAACTGTAGAGAAGCTCAATCTTATACAAAATATGTAGTACATAAAAATATATAGAAAAATTATACTGGTAGTCCTTATACTTTAGTTCTTGTGTCATTTTAGTTATTGTAATTTCAATTTACTCAATTACGACTTTAAATTTTTTACTTTGCTTCAATTTAATATAATTGATTACAACTTTAAGCAATTTTTTTTAATGAAAAATGCACATATGAGCAGCTTATGCCATGATTTTAGAGGCAAAATTATAAATATGATAAATTTAGTAAGTCAACTTCAATCGACGCGATCATTTTTCATTAGAAAAACCTTAATTGTGTTGTCAATTAGATCAAATTGACAAAAAATTTAAAATAATGAATCAAAATTGAGTTAATTAAAATGTAAGGAACAAAATTATACAAAAGATAAAATGTAAGAATTATCAGTGTAATTTGTCCAAATAAATAAAAGGAAAGAATAAAGGTAGGTTTTTGATCGAATAAAGGTACGTAGGTACAAGAAAAAAAAAAAAAATTTGATAATGTAACATGAGGTTAATAAATACCTTTAAAAGTCCGCCACCTCATGTCATTTGTCTTGCTTTGTTTAGAAGTAGTTAATAAAGCTGTCAATCTTGGTCTTCACAGTAGGAACGTCTGTGACAACAATACCAGCAATTTCCAGAGACTCGAATTCCCCCTTGACAATAGCAATATCCAATGCCTCCTACATAATTCAACCTAGGAGATTTGGGGCACAAATTGTTAATGATGTGTTGGTGAAATTACTTCCAACCCCCGATAATAGATGCAAACTTCGTAGTTCGACACCAGAAATTCTTAAATTACAAGTCGTCGTTTCAATTTTCAAATCTTGAAGACAAGAGCTTGTAATGTTGAGATTGCTCTCTCCATAGAATGACCGGAGGCTTAAACTTGTGATGGCCTTACTGTTGGACGAAATCCATTCTCTGAGCAATGGATCAACGATTCTAAATGACTTCAACGACAAGTCTTGTAGCGAGTTGAACTCTGCGTTTGGCAACTTGAGAGAAAAACCGTGCAAGTCCAATTTTAAAACCTGCAATGATGTGAAGTTCAAGGTGAAAAAAGGCAAACAACATGTATTGTTGACAACAATATCAAGGTCGAGCTCCTGAGCATGACACATGGTCGGATTATATATCTATGTCACTATACGAAAATCTACATTGCAGTTTAGGTTACGGTGAAGGTTGGCAATGCAAAAGCGAGGTAAGTATTCCCGGTTATTGCTGCGTAGCTGCCAGAACCTCTCCATATATGCAGTAAAATTGTTATATTTTTGTTGCTCAATAGGTGTTTTCAAGAATCGGTCTATGGATATATTCATGGCACAGAAAAGCAAAGCTGTCTCAACCTCCTTGGCAATGTGCAGACACATGCAATGTCTCTGATATGAAGCAACAATAGGATGTCATGAATTATGTTGTCTGAAAGATTACTTAACCGATCAAACGTGCTGATGGTCTTCTTCAATGATCGTTCTGTGACGACCGGCCTTCTTTTTTCTCTTTATTCTTTCTTTCCTTCGCTTTGTTCTCTTTTTATTCTTGTTGAATTGAAGTGTCCGGAAATGGTTTCCAAATTCTTTTTCTTTCGGTGTTCAAATTTTGTTTGTCCCGGAAGGTGAACGGGTGAGTTCGGGGTGCCGGGGTTCAAGTTGCAACTTTGGGCTGTTGGGCCAGGACCGCACGTGCGGGGCCCTAGGCCGCACTTGCAGAATTGTACCGCACGAGCGGTGGGAGGGGCCGCACGAGCGGCCAAGTTTGACACCCAGAAATTTTGCTACTATCTAGAGCGCATGAGCGGAGGAAATGGACTGCACGAGCTGTCAAGGTGGGCCGCACGAGCGGTGGGGAAAGCCGCACGAGCGGCCAACTGGGCAGTCTGAAACTCTGTTTTTTGTATCATTTTGATCCGAATATATCTCTCATTATACTCATCTCCCTCTCACTCTAAAACCTATATTTCCCCTCCTCTCTAGAAAACACCTCAAACATCTACACCTCTTTGATTTTGCTCATCTTGGGTCAAGAACATCATCATCTCTTTCAAGATCTTGAAGATCTAAGGTTGGGGCTTCACTTGGGTTGAAGAAATTAAAGCTCTCTCTCTCCTTTTCAAGGGCTAGGGTTTCATTTTATCTTCTCCATTGAGCTTGAGGTAGGGTTTCCTTTGAGTTATATGTGTGTTTATGCAAGTTTTTGTTGATTTTTTTGAAACCCTCTATGTATTTCGAAAATGGAGTCTAGGGCTCACGAAATTGTTGATTTTGCTTAAAGACAAACTCATCTTATCTTCTTTTAAAGAATATTTGAGTGATGTGGAACCTTGTAGATTGAGATTGATATGTATGGAGAGAGTTCATAAAGAAGATGAAAAATGTTTAGATTTTGTGAAAACCTAGAAATTGGGGCTTTTTTTGAAAACATGGAATCCATGGAGTAAACATCTTTTCTTGTGTTTAAATGGGTGTGTGAGTATGGGTTTCACAATGTAGTAGAAAAGAGAAGTTGATAATCCTCTTGATGTAGAGAGTAGAGGATTTATTTTCAAAACTATTACTAAGAGCACAAGAATATATATTTTTGTGACATGATAATTGTTGAATATCATGAATTGGAGGATTGAAATCTTGATAGTTGATATTGAAAATTTCTTTTAGTCTTGATATGAATTGAATGCCACGAATTATACATGATGAGAAGTGATATGAATTGAATGCCACGAATTATACATGATGAGAAGTTATTGCCATATTGATATTTTTGGTTGTGCATGTGAATATTTTGTGTGATTGGCATTGGAAGAGAGGGAATGAAAAAAAAGTTATGGTATATCATTGTTGCATCATATCTGTCACGACCCAAACTCGGCCCTATGGGTTTAGCACCGTAACCGGCCAGTAATCCGAGATTACCGAAGGCCTGCTGAACAGTTACACAGTAAAACAGAGTACAGGGCCTGGCGGAAGCCAATACAGTCGATAACTAGTGTCCATTGAGCTGTGACAATCTGTATGCCAAAAACATTTTTCATGCATTCATACAGTTCAGAACAGTACAGTCGATACAATCATTTACAAACATTCAATACAGGGACCTAACCCCTATCAAACAGTACAGTAACGGTCTATCAGTCGATACAGTAAGCAAAACAGAACAGTGCAATAAAGGGGAAAGCTAGAACACCCCTAAGCCTTTGCATAACAGGCTCGGAACCTCACAGTGAGGCACAATGGTTGGCTGACAAAACAAAAGCTTGCCTGACGCTCCTAGCTGCAGTCTGGTGCCTGGACACCTACATATATATATGAGCAGTGAGCTAAAGCCCAGTGAATAACATAATGCGTAAAGAGGTTACGAATGAATGTCCTTACAGTAATGAAACAGTTCATTAAACAGTATTTCAGTCTTTCAGTATTTCAATCAATCAGTCATTCAGTTTGTGGCTCATATTTCAGGCCATAACAGTTATTCAGTCAAAACAGTGATATGTGGTACATCCATTAGCCTATAAACAGTAGGTCCAAAAGGACCGGGTCTTAACAGACCCAACAGTAATGATGGCCAATCATTCAGTAAACAGTATGGTTTCACAAGGAAACCGACAGAGCTCTGTAACAGTCAATAACAGTGGGTGCTAAGGATGCCACAATATAGTTCAGAATACAGGACATACATTCATTCAATAAACAATATCAGTTCAATAAACAATTCGGTTCAGTATTCAAAATATAACCATTTTGAACATATCTTTACACAATCTGTTACTCACAGAGTTTGGGCTACAGTATGCTAGAGCGTCTCCTCGGTAAGCCAACCCTACACAGTTAACAGATTGAACACACACTAAGCTACACAGTTGGGAAAGATCAATAACTTAATCCCTAATTTGCCTCGGTGTGTTCTACATCTATATCCTCATTAAGATGCCTTAAACTAGGCCTAAGAATGCCTAGGATGGGATGAGGATGCAAAAATACACTTGGAAGGCATTTTTCAAAAGTTGCTGAAAATAGGAGCCTCGCTCGAGCGAGCCTTCCTTCGCTCGAGCAAGCTTCCAAAATCAAAGGCTTCGCTCGAGCGAGAAATCCTTCGCTCGAGCGAGCTGCTGGAACAGTAAAAGTACTGGATGCTCGATTTTTACGCTCGAGCCACCATTTCTTCGCTCGAGCGGAGCTCTGAACAAACAATGGTCGCTCGAGCGAGGAATCCTTCGCTCAAGCGAGGAGGCCAAATTCTGGAATTTCCAGATTTGTCTTCCAAGTCCGAACCAAGCATTCAACCACTCAAAACTCAACCTCTTGGGCCCAAATTCTGGAAAACACATTTCAAATCAATATACAACAAGTTTCAAAGCTCAATTTAAGAATTCAAAGCCCAAGAGTGAGTCAATTAAATACAAATTCAAACCCATTTTCAAGAACACTTTGTAAACATGCAATGCATGGGTTTTAAACCAAATCCAAACTCCAATTCTTGCTCTAAAGAGCTCAATAGTTGGAAAACACAATGAAAACATGGACTTATACATGAATATGGGCATGCATGTAACAATATGCCATGTAATCAACTCAAAATGCATCAATGCAACATGCATGCATAAATTAAACTCCATATCAACACTTTTGAACCAATTCATGTCTTAACTCTACAATTTAACTTGAATCATGCAAGAACAACCTTCAATACAACAATGAGGGGTTCAATTACCTTGCCTAAGTCTTGTAGTTCAAGGCTAGAAGTTCAATGAGGCAATTTATACTTCAAATCTTCAAGTTCTTAAGCCAATCCACAAAGAAAACAAGCCATACTCTAGATGAAATCAATATTCTTGTTCTCTCTCTCTCTAGGGTCGGTTAGTGCAAGAAAAGAGCTGAGCATATGTTTTTGGTTCAATGTATGCAAGCTTCTAAAGGTATAAAGTAGTGGCCACTAGATGGCTTTTTGGTAAATAAGTCAAACTTTGCATTTTATCAATATTTAATCTAACTTAATCATACCAAATCAATTTTCAGGTAATTACACTATAAAATCACATTAATTCCAACGATCATGGAACACTAAACAATTTCCAATTCGGCCGCCGATAAGGCCTTCAATTAACAGTTTAAACGTAAACACACGAACAGATGATTAAACAATCTAACAGGTGGAAATGCAATACAATAGTCAGACTCAGTCAATTCAATTCCAATTTCCAATCAGTCCATTCAGTACTTCAGTTGATTCAATTATCAGTCATAATCCGTCTCAATTTCACAGTAATCGGTAATAAATCAGTGGTCAGTGATTAATCAGTAATCGGTAACGAGGGTTGTTACAATATCCTTATGTATATTTTGTCATCCTTATACATCTTGACATGAGTTTTGGAAAAACATTGGCGTTGAGAAAGGTTATATGGTAATGAGAACTATAAGAATGTTAAAGGGGTAAATACGTGGTAAGCCCAGATAGGGGGTGTAGTTGTATTTGATAAGATGGCCAAAGTGTCCTTGGTGAAAGACCAAAAAACGCGCGGATAGGTGTCGAGCGTTCCGATTAATACCGGTAAAAATGACAGTTTGATAGGACTCGTAGAGTCTACTTGCAGACACCAGCTTAGGGATTACCAGTGATGTATTTACCGCCCCCTTATGATTTAAAATTAGAAATGTGGGAATTTATGAGGTTGCATAAATGTTGACTGAAAGCATGGTGATTTTCAAGAAAAGCATAATATGAGATTTTCCTTCAAATGGCATGGCATAACATATGCATTTACATAAAATATTGTGAATCTTGCATAAATGTACATACTTTGTTAAGGGTTCTCTACTGGGCTATATGCTCACCTCTATGGGTTTTTGGTACAGGTAAGGATGTGGTGATCCTGCCGAATTGAGGGCGTGGAAGTATTTTGAGAAGAGTAGTGTATTCTTATTTTGTTGTGATTAATTGCAAAGTCGAGGGCTATTTTTGGTTTGGGTCCGAGAGACCACTTTTGTGTAACCAGGCTTAAGCCTTGGAAGTTGTAGCCCGTAAGGGCATCATATTTATCTTGTTTGTAGCTATATGTTTCACATGTTATAGATTCAGGTGCTCTCTTATATCGTTGAATGTATACCACATGTGCGACTTTCGTATTAAACTCCTTTAATCAAATATGGAAAGATGGAAGGATTATTGTTATTATCTAGCGAATGATCATTAATGTGGGTAGTTCTTGTTGAAATATTTTCGGGGCGTTACATGTTCCATCACAAATTCAAGAAGAATACCTACCATACCCCCCAAAAAAACTAACATTTAAAATAAAAGTACAAAACAAATTCATATAGTAATGAAAGAAAGAGCATGTAAATAAACCTGATATTAAAAAAGTGGAATACCTTGTCCCCCACATACTCATATCTTCTTTATTCTACAACTGATTGATTGTGATTTTTTTTCCCCTCTGTTTACCCTTTTAAATTGTACAATATTAATATTCGTTAATTCTAAAGAACTTTGGGAGTGAGAAATTAAATATGCGCATGAATTGAAATACGAGGTTTTACAATACAGCTATCAACTTAAGACAAAGTATAATTTCTCTTATATACCCACAACAAACAAAAATAAAAATAAAAAACATGAGAAGAAAGGTTTTTTCATCAAAACCGTGATGTATCTATCAAAAAACAAGGGTTATATGATTCGAAAAATCCATCGAAGCTTAAGCCACAAGTAATTATTGTGCCTTTCCGGATATGAGTTTGGTTGTGTACGCATCCAAAAACAAGGACTATATGCTAATGTGATCCCAAAAAATAAAAATAAAAAATATTGACAAATCACAAAATACCATTATTTGAGCACAGTATGACTTTACAAAAAAAAAAAACAAAAAATCAGTTTTTATTCATTGTTTTGTTATGTAGAATACGTGAGTGAGTTGGATTGACAAAAGTTTAAAAAGAAATCAAATTGATATCAAAGGGTAAACTTATAATTATATCTATATGATTTGAATCAATGTTGTCAATCTTGTATCGTACCGGCTAGTATGTACTATATCAGAGAGAAATTGGGATGCACATAGACTAATTTTGTTCCGTCTAATTCCTCGATAAGTTTTATAAATACTGGTCAATACCAGACAATACTGGTCGAAAAATATAAATCTACGGAATTGAACTATATGCAATTTTTGACATTTTGATTATATAATATCGTATCAAATATATTTATTCTTGGTTTGTAGTACTAAAATAGAAAAAACTTGTGCTCTATACTCTATTTGAAGTACCTAAATTTGTGTTATGCAGCAGACATAGTATGTTTCAAGCTTCTTCTACAAATAAATTTGTGTTTCATAATATTATATACTTAAATTATTTGCTACGAGATAATGTTTCAATACATGTATAATATTTTTGCAACAAATCTGAAACTTAGAAACATATTCACTTTGTTTGGTTTTCATTTTCAGAAAATTTTATTTTTTCATTTTTCGTATCTTTTGTTTTCACTAAATTATTTTAATATTTAAAACAATGTTTTTTTTAAAATTTTTAGACACACCTAACATAAATACACTTAAAAAGTATAATATTTGTGAAAAAAAATCTTTAAAAAATTTACTAAATATCAAAAATACAAAAAAAAAAATTAAAAATTCAATACATTTTTCGTATTTTTATGTATTTATTAATTTTTTAAATATTTTATCACAAATATTTTACTATTTAGATATATTTAAATAAGGTACATCTAAAAAAGTAAAAAAAAATTACTTAAAATTTTGAAAATATTCACTAAAAACAAAAAAAAATACGACAAATAAAAAAACTCAATTTTCAAAAAATTAGATTCAAAAAATTAAAACCAAACACACTGATTAATACTGGTAAATGTCGTGCCAATTGAAAAAATGATATTTTGTCAAGTACATGATTAACAACTTTGGTTTGAATAAGTGGCATCTTCTTGAGGACGATGGACATGTATAGTCAAGCTTAGAGTTTTGCAAATAACTCAGTTTGGACATTAGAGGAATACAAAGAAATTTATTTAATTGCAAACACATATATTCAGACTAAATACAATGAGCATGGAAGGGAATGATACCGAGAGAGAGAGAGAGAGAGAGAGAGAGAGAGAGAGAGAGGTGCGAGGCAGTGAGAGGTGGACAATGAGGAACGACTAGGACTTGGTTGCTTACCCTTTCGCATTTTTATAATTGTTACATTCCTATTTTGATCTTTATTTATTTATTTTTTCACTTTTGACTCTTTATATTTTAAATTTTTCTCAATTTATTTTTAAAATTAATTTTTGTTCAAAATTAAACAAACGTCATAATAACTATCACATAAGATAAAAAGTATATTATATTCAAGTTTAAATTTATGTCAGAGATGTGAGTTACATATAATAAAATATTTTATACCACGTGATTGTCAATGTGTTATTTTCTATCTAATTTTTAATAAAAATTAATTTTAAGTAAACCTAAAGAATAAAAAATAAAATTTAAGAGTCAAAGTGAAAAAAATGATCAAATATAAAAAAGGCAAAGTGTAATTTACCCTTTTTATAATACACCACTTAACTTATCATTATTATATTATTGTTAATGGTTATATGTACGAATTAAATTATATTTTTTGTAAATAATGTTTTATAAATTGAGAAAATTGGTGATAAATTTATTTTAGAGAGTGTCTAATACATTAAATTTAGTGGATATTTTTTATTGGTGAGAGATCCACTCTTTGTGAAATTGTTTGATGAAAAATGTTTTTGTTGGTTTTAAAGGATATTTTGTTTCCAATTTTATTCCTTAATTTATCTAGATTTTTTATTTATCTATTGACTTTTTTTTTGACTATTTGTTCAAATTTATATTTATCTGTTTAAACTCATATATCTATTTGTTCAAATTATTTTCTATTTATTCAAATTTATATCTATCTGTTGAATTTTTTTTTCCTTATCTATTCAATTTCTTCCCTATCTGTTCAAAATTTGTAAGTTTCTCCTTCTATCTGTTTAAAATCTGTGAGTTTCACTCTTTATTTGTTTAAAAAATAAAAAGATTTGATCTATCTATTCAAATTTTTTATTTGTTAAACCTTTATTTATTAGTTTAATTTTTTTATCAGTTCAATTTTTTCTCTATTCAAAAAATGTATCTGTTCAATTTTTTATCCCAAAATATTCTATCTGTTTAATTGGTCTACCATACCCTCTACCCAGAAACATGTTTTTGAACTGATTTTGGTCAAAGTTGCAGACTGTAAAAAGGTTGGTGATAAAGAGAACATGTTTTGTGTATGTTTCCAAATATAGATCCATTGGTTGATGAGATCCAATGCCAAAAGGGGATATTATGCAGGTATGGAAAATAACCTACAACAATCACATATCCAAGTGTAGCAAAGTTCACCATAATAATTTATCACAAACAATCATATGAAGATGCATACACCATGTATGAACTTTTGAGCATTAGTTTCATGTCCACTCTCCTTTCACTAGCAACTCCAATTTTTTACAAGAAATCCAGAACATGAAGGAGAGACAAATGATTTAAGTTCATTAGCATTCAAAGCTTAACATTGCCTATCAAAAGCTCTTAAGAGCCAAAATGGACTGGATTCTTACAAATGGATAACTTGTAGAGCAAAACAAGAAAAAAAATATATAAATTCATGTTCTAGAAGTCAATTTTTGTTGTACTTCAATTTGTAAAATGCACCAAAAAGATTAAAACCCACTCGTTTCTAAGTATATTTTTCCAAAATCAATCAAAGGATGCAAAAGACATTACACACTTATATTAAGAAGACTTGCTTTGAAGATTTCAACTAGAGTATTCAATCAAAGAAAAGCGCGTGCGCACGTGCATACGCGCGCGCACGCGCACACACACACACACACACATATATAAGTATGTATCAAAGATTCAGATCTAGAAAAAGATGTCAACTAGAGTGCATTTTGATAGGATATATACACACTTGGCACATGTGGATCCGAACTCTTCGTCGTCATCCTCAATGAGAGAGAGAGTCTAGAGAGAAAAACAGAGAGGTCGGCCCATGTATATATATACATGCACAGAGAGAAATAGAGAAAACTAAACAGTGCTTTATATTGTTAGGAGTTTATTTTAATTATTATTACTTGTTGAATAAAGTTTCAATTGTCCTATTCTTTTGGGAGTCAAGTGTGGTGCCCTAAGTTTTACATTGTGTTTGATTGGGGGATTTGGGGAGAGATTTGGAAAGGGAAAGGGAAAGGGAAAGGGAAAAGGTGTGTAAAATTATGTGAAATGTAGGTATATTTTTTTTCACATTTCACCTACCTTTTCCATTTCCCTTTCCAAATCCTTTCTCAAATCCTTAAACCAAACACAACATTAGGAGTATTCTGTTAGTCTAGGAATCTGTTAGTCATGGAACAAGTCAGTTCCATATTATGTGATAAGTTTGTTTTTGATATGTTCTATTTAAAGCTATTTTTAGTCAATGAATAAATATAGAAGTTTTAGCAAATTCTTCTTTCTATTATGTTATGTTTTTTACTCTCATAGTGGTATCAGAGCCACCACTAGGCGTGAACAAACAGAAAATAAATTTTCCACAAAAGCAGTAGTTTTCCTACTGGCAATAGCAAGCATTCATGGCTGACAAGGTAGTTGATAACTACGTCTAGCCAGCTATTCCTTGCTGTGATGGTCATTATGATCACTGGAGCATGTTGATGGAGAATTTTCTAAGATCCAATGAGCATTGGATTCTCGTGGAAACCAGTATTGTTGAACCGAAAAGTGGAGTTTTGACAGAACCACAACAGAAGAAACTCGATGAACAATGGCTGCAAGATCTTAAGGTGAAAAATTACTTATTTCAGGCAATTGATTGTACAATTCTAGAGACCATTCTCCAGAAAGACACTTCCAAGCATATGGGACTTAGTGAAGAAGAAATATCAAGGCACGTTGAAGGTCAAGCACTCCTAACTCCAAGCACTTCATAGAGAATTCGAGACCTTTCAAATGAAACCTAGTGAAAGTGTTTTAGATTATTTTTCACGAACAATAGCGATTGCAAATAAGATGTGGATCCATAGTGGCCAGATGCAAGATGATACCATCGTGGAAAAGATTCTTCGTTCCATGACTATGAAATTTGATTACATAGTTTGTTCAATTGAGGAGTCCAAGGACATGATGCACTATCGGTTGATGAGTTACAAAGTTCATTGCAAGTTCATGAGCAAAAACTCAACCAAAGTACCACAGATGAGCAGGCCCTGAAGGTCTCAACTAATGGTGAATCTTTAGCAACAAGAGGATCCGATCAAGGTAGAGGACAAAGCCGAGGCCGAGGTCGAGGTAGAGGTAGAGGTAGAGGTAAAGGAAGTAGCGATGGCAGACCCACAAATAACAAAGAGAACAGTCACACTTCAAATTCAAGAAGTACATGCAGAGAGCATGTAACGCCCTGAAACTTTCCCACTAGAATATGCCCAAACAAACACAACATTATACCCAAAAAGTCCACCTTCTCATTGAAATAAGAGATAAGAAGTTACAATTCACCATATACATTCCCATACTGTTCAAAAGTCATACTCCAGTACAATGAACTAGGTGGTCTTATAAAATATAAGCCCCTAGGGCGTACAATAACAACAAAACAAATTAATAGTCTTGTTACAAAAATTTCACTTCAAACAAACAAAATACACATGGATCAACTTTTCCAAAGAGGAGCTATTGCTTGACCAACCCTTCAGGGAGGTGGAACTCCGTCATTTCCTAAAAAAGATAAGATAGGGTTGAGCTATATGCCCAGTAGGAACACATTTAACCAAGTATTTAATCCTTTGAATGAGATTATAGTATCCTTGCGACCAAGCATTGCAAGAAATTTATCTTTACATGTAATCCTTAACAAACATATAGAGCCATGACAACCAGATAATAACAGTGACTAATCATGTCATCAAGCACAACAATTAAACATTCACAACCATAGAACGCAAACCATGAGTCCACTTGTAAGAGTCCAATTCAAAACACCCTTTACTTTTGTTTTTAAAACCAACCCCCACATTTGCCGGCTATTATACGGCAGGAAGTGGGCACCCCAAAGAAGACCATCCGTTTTTCCACTTTTGCCGGCTATCATACGGCAGGACTGTGTGGACACCCAAAAATATTTTTCCATATTCGTCCAACGATAAGCCTAGACAGGGCATTTGGGCACCTTTTTAAACTCCCCACGCAGGTACCAACACAACACCACACTTGGAAAACTAACTCATACCCGGACTCATGCACAATTAACAATTCATTCATATTTTATTCCATCAACAACCATCCAACATTACCCAAGAATCAAATACAACACAAGGTTTAAAGAAAACAAATAACATTCAAGCCACAATTCTTTTACTATATCAACATCAACATCCACATCCTCTATCTATTTTATTTCACAATATTTCTTGATTCAAGGAAATTTCCCATTCAATGTGGTGTTTTTAACTCAAGTGGAGAATCTAGGGTTTTTACCAAATTTGTAGGTTTTTCTCCTCTATTATAGATATGGCTTGTAAATACTTTTATATACATGTTTTGAAAAGAGGGAGTAAAGAAATCTCAAACCAAAGTCAAGTAAAAATGGGTTATTTATGTAAAACATGAGATTGATCCAACAACACTCTCCAATTAACTCATAAATCAGAATCATACCACGAAATCCCTTCAAAACAAAGAAATACTAAAGTACAAGTGTCCCTACCTCAAGTCATGAGAAAGGAAACCCAAAACACTCAAGGTTGACAAAGCCACGAACTTCTCGGACCAATAGAGAGCCCTTGATGAGATCTTCAAGTTATCTCAAAGGATCAAGGTGAGGAGAGACCTCTAAGAGTGTAGATCTAAGGATTGAAGTGGAAAAAGTGAGTTTCAAAGAGGGAGAGAGAGAGACTCTCGGTTTTGAGAAGATAAACGAGGAGAAAAATGATGAGAGATGTGGGGTTTGGGTCTATTTATAGTATTAGATGATAGCCCTAAGGTCAATGAAAAAGCTAAGCCCAAAAACCCCAAAAAATAGGGCCTATTCGGAGCCTAAAATACTGAAATAAACTAGCAGGGGTCGACCCTTTGGGCAAGGGGGGTCAACCCTTTAGATAGGAAGGCAATCTGGTAACAAGCAAGGAGGTCGACCCTTTGACAGGAGAGGGTTGACCCTATTTTCCAACCAACACAGAAATTTTGCAACATAAGAGGATCTGTAGACGCGCCCCGTGGGCCTCACGCTACAGTTCGGACTCAAATTGTCACGGTTCTTAATCTGAACCAAAGAGTCCAAATCCGGCAAATCGTTTTGAGAAAATAGATTTTTAGAAAAGAAGTGCCAAACATAGACTGTTTTGCCAGATACAGAGTCGCCACCTAAATATTTTATTTTGGGGAATTTAGGAAACACTGACTCGTTTGCCTAAGGACACATGTCTGTCATCACCAAAGTTGCCTCGGCTCGGGAACTTGGGTACGATTGGGGAAGGTCAGCTATGAGCACCCCCGCTCGCCCGATCCGAAGATCGGCCTCTACTAACCATGATATCTTGTTTTGAAAACATTATGCGTTCTTATTCTAGTTATTAGCCTAGATTTACTATGTGATGCGCACAACAAACAAGTATAGACTAAGTCGCCTAAATTGGAACAAAACATTTCATGTTTGTTTGATTGAAAATGGTTTGATGGTGCTACCCACAAGTAGGCTAAGACATGAATTTTGCCACCCTCCAGTGGGCTTAGAAAATATGGTTTTGCCACTCTCAAGTGGGCTTAAAACTCGCATTCAATGCATTGTTCCAATTTAAGTAACCTAACCTTCACCCACAGGCATTCAGGCAGTTATAACACGTAAGCACATAGCCTCATGGTGAGCATGCTATCATGGCAACACTCACACTCATGCAAGGATGCTAAAACATAAATGCTTACCGAGTACTCCAAGCCAAAACAGAAACTAGTTAGTAATCATATGCATGATCCTAGTTCATGTTAAGATGGCTAATGCAACACACGCAAGATGCAACTACAATAGGCTCGGCTATTCCTAGATGGCGTATGATGATGCTACAACTAACACGTATTCAACTTGGAACTGAAATACAATGTAGTTAGTATGATGCGCCAAGCCCGGTGCATGCAAGAAAAATGTATGGATGCACGCATGCATAGCATAAGGTATGCTAATTTAAATATGCCCTACTACTAACCATTGAAAGCAGGTAAGTAAAAGGGAGAAAAAAGTGGGGGTTGGAAGACATGCACATCACTCACACACACTTATTACACAATTGCCCTTGCTCGGAGGGTCCGAATAAATATTACACAACCAAATGAATAATGCTAAATTAATTATTATAGAACTTCTAATTAATTAACAAATTAAATCCAGAAAGAAGGTGGTCGCAGCCCTACCTCGGAATGCGTGAATAATGCATGCTTGACTCGTCTCGCCCGGAAACTTGCTGCCATAGCACTGTTGCCTCTGTTTACACTGCCCTGCTTCTCCGAGGATCACACAAATTTCCAGAACTGCTTTGAATCACTCCCTGAGTGTTTTGGAATGCCACCGACCACAATTCAACTCCACCGGCCATGGGAATGGGCTTATCGGCTAAATTTTGGACCACCGGCCAGCCACTGATGGTCGGTCGGCACTGTAAGTGGCCGGCCGGCCATTTCTTCTTGTAAAATCCTGCAGTTGACAGCAGCAGAGGGCAAGCAGTGTATGGCATGGAATTTTCAAGCAAATGTGAGCATGGCCACACTTCCTATCATGCAATGGACTCAAGGGAGCATGACCCTCAACCCTCGGGCCATCAATTATGCATTTTGATGCATGATGGCCTAAGAGGCCAAGTTTGCCATTTAATGTAAAATGCATGCAACAAACAAATAAATGCTAACACCCTATCATGTTGAGATCAAGGGGATTGGGGACCGAGGGTTGAGACGTGTTTCGTCACTTCGAGTACGAACACACCTCTCCTCTCATGCTTGGTTTGACACCCCAAACCAAGCAATGCAATGCATGTATACAAACATGGCTCAAGTTATGCAACATAAGGCTAAGTAAACAAGGCATGCCAAATGCAATGCAAATTAAACATGCCAATGTGCAATATACCAAAGCATGCAAAATGCAATGTAACAAACATGGACAAATATGCAATAAGACTAGCATGTGACAACACATAATGAGCCAAATATGCAACAAACATGTGACAAACATGCAATGGTGGACTTAAACCATAAAGGATAGACCTCAGCCTTGCCATAAACAGTGGCCAACGATGGTGCAAATGGTGGACAAATGTTCATGCAAACATACACATCAATGAGCCTAAGACTAAGGCATGAAAAGGAGCATTCTACCACAACTATCATGACCACACATGGCATGAATTAAACAACCAAAAATAGAGTTTCAACATGCAGAATGAGCCCCCAAAACCCACTGATATGGCAGCCCCAAAGACTTAAACACCTAAGCATGCACAATGGCCCTTTTCAAGGCACAAAAGAACAACCCTTCAAGGCATGAAAGTGATGATGAATGTAACCATACAAGCATGGATTAGGGACTGAAATGGCGTGTGAAATGACTCCAAATCATTGAAACAATCCAACTAAAGCATGCTCATGATTCACACCCTCAAGGCTCACAAGCCAAAATACAAAGGGACTATACCAAACATGGCAAATATGGCTAAAACAGCACCCAACAGACCTTAAGCATGGTAAGACATGGCGAAGAACTTCACAAAGTTAGGCCAAAACATGAGAGTATGGTAGGCTAAATGCATGGTACACTTCTAAGCAAAATGGAGAATTACAAAGCAAGAGTATTATGCATGCAAAGGGTCATAAATCCGACCAAAAACAGAGGCATATTATGACCTAACAACACCCAAAAACCTCTGAAATTGTACCAAAGACAACTACTCATGCATGCTACCATTATGAGCCAAAAACAAGAACAAATGAGACACAAAGGGAGAGGGGTGTCCCTCCCCTATGCAAGAGTTCAAAACCCCTTCTTCACCACTGAAAATTCACTAGATTTCAATGGTGAGAAGGTCAATACACAAGAGTAACCAAAGCTTAATAATGGAAGCATAAAAAGGGCCAAACAAAGCCTAAGAGGGGGAGGTCGACCCCCAACACCAAAACAACCTTAATGAAGTATCTTAAGCATGAAAATACAAGACTTTTTTCAGTTATACACAAAGTCTAAAATAGAATGCAAGATAGGTTAAAGACTAGTGCAAGATTGGGGAATATAAAGCAAAAGTGTTTACCCTTGAAGAACACTTGAAGAACAGCAAGTGTAGCCCCCTTCTTCTGATCAAAACCAGCCCAAAACCTCAAGAACAAACCCTCAACACCTCTCAAAGTCAAAGTATGGTGTAATGGTGTGTGTCTTAGTGCAAAACCAAGAACAAAACACACTTTTAGGCTCTTAAACACACACAAATGAAGAAAGAGAGGGTGATATAGAGAGAGAAGGTGTATATATCAGAATATATATGTTTTAGGTCTGATTTTGCTGAACCCCCTCAAAGGGAAGGGTTGGTCTCCTTATATAAGCAAGGCAAAGGCTAAGCTTCCAAGGGAAGCTAATCAAAAGGGTGCAAGGCTTCTCAAAGAAGCTAAGGCAAAGGGGCCAACGCTTTCTGAGGAAGCTGGGACAGGGGTTCAAGCTTCTTGAGGAAGCTAAGACAAAGGTCCAAGCTTCCTCAAGAAGCTAGACCAAAAAGGGTGCAAAGGTTCAAAACAACCACACACGTGCACGGGGGAGAGGGTCCATGCATTCCAGCTGGCACAGCTGGCTTGCACCATGCCTGAAAGAGGCAAAAAGGTGGTACCAGCCAGAAAAGGAGGCCATCGGCCAAACAGATGGTTGGCCGACCACACCGAATGCCGACCGGCCAATGGTATATTTCACTAATGGCCGGTATCAAGAAGACACGGCTGGTGGCCTCAATCCAAGGCCGGTGGGTGTCAGGGGTAGCTAACAAGCTACTCTCTACCCTCATAAGCAAAAACACAAATGTTTGGTGCAAAACCAAACACAAAACAGTCACGTTGAGAGATCCTGAGGCAAGGCGCGTAGTCGAAGCCTCCAGGAACTCAAAACGAACACAAACATGGATGATCACCGAGTGTTCAAACGGTGACGTCCAAGTCTTGAGGACGGTCAAAAATGGGGTGTCTACAGGATCGACCCTCCCCAGACTGGTGTCTACCCTATTTTCCAACAACACATCCAGGAACTTCACCAACAGGTAAGGGTCGACCCTTAGGAAGGCTAGTGTCTACCCTATTTTCTAGCGGCACTCCCAAAAACATTACAACATGCAAGGGTCGACCCTTAGGAAGGTTAGTGTCTACCCCAAGGCCAAATTTCTAAGTTTCTAAGACACTTTTGACAAGAACAAACGCGAACGAACAAACCCAACGAGTTTAAATCAGATTGTACTCCTTCAAAACCAATAGACCACAACTCCAAAGACTCCCAAAACAAAAATAAAGATGTCAAACACACCTTCCAATATATTAAGACACCGAAGTGTTACAGAGCATTATTATCAGTAGTCAACTAATCATGAAGCAAAATGGGAAAAATCAAATATCAAGTGCTACCGTTGCCATAAGTATAGACATTATAAGTCTAAATGTCGTGCTCATTTACAAAAAGAAGAAAGGGAAAAATCTAATTTTGCAGAGAAAAAAGAAGAAGCCACTCTCCTAATGGCGTGTCATATCATGGAAGGGAATCAACAGAAGTTATGGTACTTAGACACAGGCTGTAGTAATCACATGTGTGGAAGTAAATCAATTTTTCAAACTTGGATCACTCTTTTCGAACCTCTGTAAAGTTTGGGAATAATTCTATAATTTCAATTATGGGAAAAGGTGATAGTTACATTCAAAATAAAGATAATTCTACTCAAGTTATTTCTAGTGTTTTTTATGTGCCAGAATTAAGAAGTAACTTGCTTAGTGTGGGACAGCTTCACGATCACAATCAAAGATGGTGTCTATTTGACTAATGATCCAAAAAGATGTGCAATTGCTCATATCAAGATGACTACGTATCGACTATTTCCATTACATATCAAGCGCAGTACTCAGTCCTGCTTCTCTGCCAAAGTGAAAGACTCAACATGGCTATGGCATTTTCGCTATGGTCATCTAAATTTTAAAGGGTTAAAGACCCTATAAGAGAAAGAGATGGTAACAAGACTTTCAAAATTGATCCCCCTGTGCAAATTTGTGAAGAGTGTGTTGCTGGCGAGCAATGTCATGATCATTTTCCAAAAGGGAAGGCGAGGAGCGCTATAAAAACACTGGAGTTGGTCCATTCCGATATTTATGGGCCTATAAATCCAACATCCAATGGTAATAAGAGGTATTTTATTACATTCATTGACGATTATAGTAAGAAAACATAGGTATATTTTTTTGCAGCAAATTGCTGAAGCTTTTTCAGCATTTAAAAGTTGCAATGCCCTAGTTGAGAAAAAAGCTATGAGAGTTATTCAAACTCTTCAAACTGATCGTAGTGGAGAATACAACTCACGGGAACTCAAATGGCAACTGACTGCAGCCTTTGCACTACAACAAAATGGTGTATTCGAAAGGAAAAATCATACAATCTTAAACATGGTGCGAAGTATGTTGGCAAGGAGAAGCGTTCCAAGGAGTTTTGGCCTGAAGCACTTAATTGGGGCATTCACTTATTGAATAAAAATCTAACACTAGCTATCTAAACCATAACACTCGAAGAAGCATGGGCTGGGCGCAGACCATTCGTTGATCATTTTAGAATTTTCAAATGTATAGCATATGCTCATATTCCCAATGTAAAATGGAAGAAGCTCGATGACAAAGGAGAAAAATATATTTTTCTTGGTGTTAGTGAACATTTAAAGGCCTATAAGTTGTATAATCCCATCACTAAGAAGATTGTTATCAGCCGGGATGTAGTATTTGAGGAAAAAAGGTCATAGACATGGGCTGTTGATGACTCAGAGCAGCGGTAAATTCCAATAAATTTTGATGAAAATAAAGAAAGTAACAAGCCTTTAGATGATGATGGACAGCAGCAACCATATTTCATCCCCACTACTCCACAAAGTCCAGAAACAGTAACATCCAGTGAAATGCAGCCATCAAATTCAGCAGTGGAACATCTTGATGTTCCAACTGGATCAAAATCTCAACATATTAAAAGAAGGCCAACATGGATGCAAGCCTTTGTAGTAAGTGGATTTGATCAATCAATTGATCCACTCACACACTTTGCTACATTTACATATTATGATCCTGGGATATTTCAAGATGCGGTCAAAGAAACAAAGTGGCAAAAATCCATGGATGTGGAAATTATTGCCATAGAAAAGAATAGGGGTGTTCGCGGTTCAGTTGCTGCCAGGGAACCTCAAATCTATCATCCGTCCGCTAGATTGGCAGATTGGAAAAAATCAATCCGCATCCGTCGGCCGGATTGACATATGCGAATTAAGAGGATTGGCAGATGGATGCGAATCGGTTTGGCGGTTTAAACTTTTACAAATTTTGAACATAATACAACAACTTGTCAACATTTTTTTTGGATAACAATCCAATTCAACATAACCAAAAGATTATCAAGTAAATTGTCAAATACTAATAATAAATACATATAAGAAAACCATGCATTATCAAAACTATTTCATTACTGTCTTTTTTTTATTCAAAAGCTATTTAATTTGATTTTTTTTTAAAATGACGAAATTAAGCCTTATATTTTCCACACAAAAATACCAAATATCAATACTTGTCATTTGATAAAAGGATTTCCAAATTGAAAACAAATTGACAACATAATAGAATATTTAAACTCTTTTTCAATTGAAAAAATAAACAGAATATCTAAACAAATTGAAAATATAAAGTGTTACAAATTATTAGGGGTGCTCACGGTTTGGTGGTTCGGTTGCGGCCTAAGGAACCTCAAATCCGCTATTCGTTAAAACTAGATGTGTCACGCCCCACTTTTTATTACTCGAAAGTATTACTGAATTCATTAACTTAAGTCAATTTCAGATATAACATGTGGAAATAAACTCAAAAGTTCGACTAGTAGAAATAAATAGCAATTCTCTCATCTTCGTATGCAAATTAAATACAACATGAGCATTCTAAATAAACTGCCCGAGGGTTTACATCATTAAAGAATCAAAAGAAGGGTGTAACCCTTTTACATATATGGCATTTCGCCAACACAGAAGAGGCCCCGTGGCCAACAAATAAGAAGATCCAAATCTTGTAGCACATCCTGCTTAACACCTGAAAAATATTCAACAACGTGGGATAAACATATAGTCCAGTAGGGATCTCAACATGATCGTCAATAATAACAACTTAAAGATAGCTATGATCATGAATGCTCAATCTCATACTAGAATAGTAATGTGGCAGTTTATACAAAATATACATAAGTATGAACTTTTTTCGAAAGCAGCCATTTCATTCAACGCTATAAGCGATTCATCTTTCTTTTCTTTTTGTTACCCATTGTTCCCAAACTTTCATAACAATAACAACTTCTTAGAAAAACAATTTCACTAAGCCCAATACTTTTCTCTCATTTTCCACACTTACAACAGATGTGCCTTTTTCAAAACATATTTTCAAAATACTCGACTTCCTTCACACTTTCCAAAATCTCGAAATGGCATTTTGGTTTAATCCCAATACATTCATATCAATACATGCATGCCTTTAATAAAAGGGAGATAACAAATCATCAACATGTAAATCATCAGCAAATGAGGCAACTCGGCCCTCCAATACTGTAACCATCTCAATCCATGATATACTCAAATACACTGAGACAATAACAATAAAACTCTGTTCTACCGACTAAGTCAGTTCTCCAGGCGCTAAGCTGGAAGGTAACGGTACCTCTGATTATAAGCGCAGTGTATAACACCAATAATCACAATACAACAGAGCATAACCAACAAGTGTAATACATGCACATGAACTATCAAGATACATAAGCAATGTGTTAAAGTATATGAACACATATGTGTGTGGAGTACATCCCCTATCTCCTCACACACACTGGAGTACATCACCTATCTCCTCCCGAACAAGTATACATATAATATATCTCAGCACTTCATTACATATAATGTTCAATTGACACAGATGTAATGCATACACAACAATTCAATACAACAATGTCATCCTCCATCGATGACCAGGGACAAAACCTCTAGATGCATGTATTCAGTACACCTATTAAAGGACTCAATTATCGTGAGATCTTAAACCCAACAACAACAATAGTTCGATAGGTAAAGGTAAAACCCCCAAATGTGTGTATTCAACACTCATGATACAATAATTCAATTCTCATATTTATTTTCCGAGACTCACAAAGAGTTAACACTTCATTTCCCATTTCCAAGATCAACTTTCATGATTTTCCAAAAACACTCTTTTCCATTTCACAAAACCAATTCCATTCATTATAAAGCCATAACCCAACCCGATTCAATACATTCATTTCAAAATAATTCCAAAGCCATAGTCAATCCCTTAGCCATTAACACCTTCACCCAACTCATATTAACAATAGAAATTTACAAACATTGGTCAACTACCCTCCATTTTAATTTACCAAAACAAAATATAATTTAGGGCTTTTTCTTCTTTCAACTATAACATGCTAATTTACACTCCAATTAGCCCAAAGAACTATCAATGATAAAATAACCATTGTCAAACAACCAACCCTAGGTTCCCTCACATGGTTTTCAAAGAGATTCAACATGATATGATTTTTCATGCAATACAAAACTACCACATGTCTATCTATAGACGGAGTATTGAAAAAGAACAAGGAGAATCCCTACCTCAAAAGATGAGACCATATGGAGAAGATGAAGAATTTCCAAAGTGCTTCAAACTTCAAGATTTTCAGATCAAAATGAATAGCAAGTCGTACCCCAAACTTTTTACAAAGGGACAAGGGTAGAAGATCACTCAAACTAGATCAAACCTTAGAGAGAAGTTGTATTTTAGAGAAAGAGGCTCTCAAAATAGGATTTTGAAAAGTAAGAGAGAGAGAGAGAGAGAGAGAGAGTGTGTGTGTAAAAAGTGATTTAAAATATCACAGTCCATATCTGATATACGTATGGCCCGTTCAAGCGGATAACAGGATGCTCGAGCGTCAAACACAAAAACTACACCCGCTCGAGCGCCAAGACACAAAAACAAAATACACCCGCTCGAGCGCAAAGGGAAACCCGCTCGAGCGTAGATTACCTTCTTCCAAAACTTTTACAGACATTGAACATCCGCTTGAGCGCAAAGATAGCTGTTCGAGCGCGACCTGCTCGAGCGTAAGGAACTCCGCTCGAGCGTGAAAAACAAACCTGCCGTACTTTTGCAGAGCCACAAAATGCTGAAAGTGTGAAAACTCCGCTCGAGCGTGAAAGGGTCCGCTCGAGTGGCCCACCAAAAAATTGAACAACAAGAAATGGGACTAACGCTCAACCAACCTATTCGAAACACACCCAAAACATTTCTAAACTCAATTACCAAGGGTTAAAGGATGGAAATGCAACACAGACAACAACCATCAACCACGGAACCGAGTCCGGAATACTATTAAAATTTGGAGGGAAAACCGGAATCGCTATAAGATGAATTAGAAAAAATCAATCCGCAACTGTCCGCTCGTCATCACGCATCCGTCCAAAATGTGGCAGATCGGTTTGATTTGGTCGGTTTGGATAGATCAGAATATCCGTGTAGATACCCCATTTTTGACAGCCCTTAAGCCTTGGGTGTCACCGATTAATCACCCAATGATGAATTTACACGCTTGAAATCAAGCATCTTCATCAGAAAGTGTGCCGCACGAGCGGCCAACTAGGCAGTCCAAAACTCTATTTTTTGTATCATTTCAATCCGAATATATCTCACGTTATACTCATCTCCTTCTCACTCTAAAACCTATATTTCTCCTCCTCTCTAGAAAACACCTCAAACATCTAAAACTCTTTGATTTTGCTCATCTTGGGTCAAGAACATCATCATTCCTCTCAAGATCTTGAAGATCTAAAGTTGGGGCTTCATTTGGGTTGAAGAAATCAAAGCTCTCTCTCCTCTTCCAAAGCTAGGGTTTCATTTCATCTTCTTCATTAAGCTTGAGGTAGGGTTTTCTTTTGAGTTATATGTATGTTTATGTAAGTGTTTGTTGATTTTCATGAGCTCCTCCATGTATTTCGAAAATGGGGAGTAGGGCTCAAAAGATTGGTGATTTTTTGTTTGAAGAAAAATCATCTCACTTCTCTTGAATAGGGTTTTTGCGAAAAGTTGAGTTTTATGGATTGAGATTGAGTTATGCTATGAGTTTTTTTTTTTTTTTTTTTTTTTTTTTTTTTTTTGAAATGGAAAATGTTAGGGTTTTATGAAAAACCTAGAAAATTTGGGGCTTTTTGTAAACACAAAAATTTCATGGAATAAACTCCCTTCTTGTGTTAAAATGGGTGAGTGAGTATGAGTTTCTCAATGTAGTAAGAAAAAGGAAGAAAAGTGATACTCCTCTTGTTATAGAGAGTGGAGGACTCATTTTCAAACTATTGCTAGATGCACGAATATATATAATTTGTGATATGATAATTGTTGAATACCATGGGTTTGAGAAGTTAAATCTTGAAAGATGATGTGGTGAATTTCTTATAGTCTTGGAATGACTAGGAATGTTAAGAAGTTTACATGATGCGAAGTTATGGTCAGGTGTTGATAGTTTGGTTGAGAAATTGTTGTGGTGTGTTGAAGACACATGATTATTTTTGCGAAATGAGAAGGACATTTATTTATTATCACCGTATGAACACTTGGCAATGGAGAAATACAAAGAGGTATGGAAAGAATTATTGCATTGCATATTACTTCATTTATCATTATGCATTGTGAATCTAAATTGAAGAGATTTATATCATGAAGAAAATGTTATTGCAATGAAAACTAATAGGAATGTGTTATGGGCTAAATACATTGGTAAGTCCAGATAGGGGGTGTAGATGAATTTGATAAGTTGGCCTGAGTGTCCAAGGTGAAAGACCTGGAAGCCGCACGGATAGGTGTCGAGCCTTCCGGTTAATACCGGTAAAAATGACAGTTTGGTAGTGCTCATAGAGTCTACTTGCAGACACCAGCCTAGGGATTACCAGTGTCGTATTTACCACCCCTTTGATGTAAAAGTGAAATTGTGGAAATTGATGAGATTATCTTGAAATGGCATGGCATAGCAATTGCATCTTTTAAACGTTGTGTATCTTGCATAAATGTACATACTTTGTTAAGGTTTCTCTACTGGGCTTTATGCTCACCCCTATGGGTTTTGGTGCAGGTAAAGGCGTAGTGATTCGGCCAAATTGAAGGCGTGGACATGTTTTGTAAAGAGTAGCTTACTCTCTATTTTGTTGTGAAATTTTTTTTTGTAAAGCCAAGGGCTATTTGTGTATGGGCCCGAGAGGTCACTTTTGTGTAACCGGGCTTAAGCCTTGGAAGTTGTAGTCCATAAGGGCAATTTACTTGTTTTGGAACTATATCCTTTACATGCTATAGATTCATGCGTTTTCTTACCTATGAATGTATACTTTGCATGTGGGACTTGTACATACCATGGAAAAATATGATAAAAGGATTGGAAAATGGTTATATTTAATTAGTGATTGTAGCTTGGCGTAGCATGTTGTTGGGTAAAAAGTTGGGGCGTGACACATTAGATAGAAAAACCCTATGTTTTTATCTCCATTTAATGTTCATTCCAATCTTGACTTCTGCAACTATACCCTCTCTTTTTTTTTTCCCCCTCAAAGTCCAAACCTAACTTCTAACCTCCCTTCTCATTGACACCTCCTGTGGTAGTAATTCTCTTGATTCAGCCCTCAAATCAAAATCATGTAATTCATCCTCTGCCATCTTAAGCTGGTGACCCTTTTATTTTTTTAGATCACTCTTCAAAGAGTTCAGTTTCCTCACAAATCTATACGCAGCCCAACCATCAATCTTTGAGTTTGCCTAAGATTTCTGTACTGTTTTAAGGAAATTAGGATGTAGGGTCCAAGCATTCAAGAATCTAAATGGTCTAGGACCCCAATTCCTATCATCCTCTCCAAGTAATATAGGGCAATGATCTGATACATCCCTAGGCAAACCCCATAATGGAAACTTAAACTTCTCCAGCCACCTATGATCAATTAAGAATCTATCAATCCTACTCCACCTCTCCCCATCAAGTGAATTGCACCATGTAAAGCTTCTCCCTATCATTGGTAAATCATCCAATTCCATTTTTTTCAATTAAGTTACCAAACTTTCTCATCCCCTTATCTCTTTTCTATATAGTCCTCTCCTCTCAGATAAATGCCTGATTTCATTAAAATCCCCTCCAACACACCAAGGTTTTTCAAAATCATTTTTAATCCTTACAAGTGTATGTAACGTCCTCAAAATAAACCCAGAATATATATAACAATAGCATGCATTGACAAAAGAAAATCAATCTTTATCTCATTCATCAGAGTATCATTATTGAAAGACATCACATGTAACATCAAATAAAATGCCCTACGGGCTTACATCTTTCCAAGCCAACACTTGGACACAAAAACATGAGTACTAACTCATTTACAAATTAAGCCCTTGGCCTAAATGTTTACATGTAATACCAAATAAAGCAAATAACTAAACAAACGACTAATCTAAACAGAGTCTTCAATTCTAAATCCTTCCAAGCTAATTCCTTGGAGATAGCACATCACCTAGACCTGAAAATGATGTTCCCATATAGGGTGAGCCACAGCCCAGTAGAAATATACTAAACCAAATATAAGCATTGAATAAAGCAATAGCATTCAATAGATGGTTAACACAAATTACCGATTTCATTATTTGTTCAACTTTCCATTTATACCAATATGGCTCAGAACCTGGCCAAACTATAACAGTGAGACTGCATCCCACATTAACATTACTTCCAACATCAACAAATTAAATGAGACTAAGTCTCATACCAAAACACTTCCATACTTCCAATTTGATACACATTGTAGTGATGTATCGATAACGTGTAAAAACACTTCCATAAATCAATAAGCACACATATTAGTGGTGCTAATGGAGTCCATCCCTTATCTCCTCCCAAACAAAATCGGGTTTAGGAGTCCATCCCCTATCTCCTCCCAAACCGTGGAGTACATCCCCTATCTTCTCCTAAAAAAAATGCATATACAAAGTATTAAACACTTGTCATATACAATACACAATCAATACACATAGTTCTCTATTAATTCAACAGTCAAAGTCAATGACTTAACCAATGTGATTAGTTTCAGTTTTCCCTAATCCACATGCAATGTCTACAACAATTACGACTATCCTCCACCGATAGCCCAAAACAGTTATTTCTAAACATGAAATAAATGTATCAACAATTATAATCTCAACATTTCAATAGGCGAGTGATTAAATTATTCAACTACACCATTTAAGCTTATAATTCCCCAATTCCATGAATTCAACTAAATTCCCCAATTTCTCCTTAAATTAATTATACAAATTAATTTATTAAAACAACTAGGGTTTTTCCCAAAATTACCAAATAAACCCCAACATATCAAACTACCAAAACTTAGAACAAAACTTATAATATGGAGTAGGAAATCCCTACCTCGAAGTAAATAACCCGAATGGAGAAAACGGAGATGATGACCTAAAATCCAAAGTGCTCCAAACCGCCAAACGCTCAGATTAAAACGAAGCTCTCGACTCACTCTATCTTTTTAATAAAGGATCTAGGGTAGAAACACACTCTAAGTAGATCAAACCTAAGAGAGAAGGTGAGTGGAGAGAGAGAGAAGTCAGACCTAGGGTTTTGGAATCAAAAAGAGGATGAAAAAGTGTTTTAAAACCCGCTGCTGCATATTTAAACCTGACAGGCTCGCTCGAGTGAAGGATTGGTCGCTCGAGCGACCAGACACAAGAAAGCCTCGCTCGAGCGAAGAAAAGCTCGCTCGAGCCAAGAACTCGAAGCTTCAGGTCTGCAACCTAGAAGCTCACTTGAGCGAAGGACTGCTCGCTCGAGCGAAGAACTCGAAAACATACACCTCGCTCGCTTGAGCGAAGAAAAGCTCGCTCGAGCGAAGAAACACAACTTTCAGGTCTATACTAGACACAATCGCTCGCTCGAGCGAAGAAACCCTGGCTCGAGCCACCAGACACAAAACTCTACTCTCGCTCGAGCGACCAAATCCTCGCTCGAGCGAAGAACCAAAAACAACATCTCGCTCGAGCGACCAACTCCTCGCTCGAGCGAAGGTCCAAAAACCTGGACAGCAACACTAGGTTTCCAACCCAACCAACCTGCCCAGTACATCCTATAACTCAAGAAGAAGGAATTAAAGGACAACAACAACAATTATATAATAACGGGATCTACGGAACATAAGTCCAGATACAACAACTAATTGGGAAAAGACCGGGGTCGCTATAGTGTATCCCACAACTTACCTCTACTATCAACATCATTGGGTGTGTAAATGTTTGAAATCACACACTCAAGAAGATTAGAAGTCATACCTAAGAGCACTATGAAATGCTTGCCGCAGCAACACTCTTAACACCATGAAAACTTCAGGGTTCCAAATACACAATATGCCCCCAGCACTCCCCATATATAGTGAATATATATATATATCATATTCCCTAACGCATTCTAAGATCTGTTTTTATGCAAGTATCTTTTTTTATGGATAAATTTGTTACCAATCTCCATGTTGAGTCTCAGCTAACATGGATTGACGATATTTCTCCCTGGCCTAGCTAGTTTACCCAACCTAATTATAAAACATGTTCATCCATGTTTCTTTTCAATAGAATTATGATTATGAATTCCCAACAAAATAGCTCGTGTTTTTTTGTTGATAAAAAAATAATAATAAAATCCCAACAAAAAGAAAGAAATAAATAAAATACCCTGCAAGTGTATATCCCACATAATTAGCACACCTAGCCTCCAAAATCATACAAATTCTATCTCATTAGCAAGATAGAGTATTATGACATTACTACTGCGCATATTCACTCACACACACACACGCACACACACACACACATATATATATCATTTCTTATACAGCTATAGGTAGCTGAATAGTTTTGCAATTTATTTTTATTTTTTTTCTTTTTAACTTATTGGAAGAAACAATAAGTTTGCCATTGACTGTAGGAGGGTAATCTAGCATACTCCAATCTCAGCAACTTGAACTCGATCATATATAACTGCACAGCAAAATATTGATGGAGTCAAAGTAAAACAAAATATATATAAAAAAATTATTGGAAGATGCATGGAGATTTTATAATTACAAAAAGCATTTTGAATTTAATCATTTAAGAAAACAAAATTCAAAATTTTTTAATTTTAGTATGGACTTTTAGATTTTGCATTTGAGAAGCGATTTGTGAAGAATAAAATAAAAATTCAAATAATTTCTCTTATTGAATTAATATGTACAGGTACCTTTTGATTAGTTTACTTTTTCAGGAAATTTTTAATAAAGGGACTCAAATCTTAACATTATGTTTGGATTTTGAATTTTGTTGTGAGGTATCTATTATTTTTTACTATATGTTCAAATTTATTGTCAGGAGTTTTTTTAATGAAGGAAGAGGACTAGAACATATCATGTATATCTTGTGTTATGTGTTTTTTTTTTTTTTACTTTATTTTATGATTGGAATGATTAATTTCTACATTGCATATTTATCAAGAGAAAAAAAAGAAAAAAAAAAGATTAAATAAATTGAGTTTATTTTACTTCATTTTCTTCTTTTTTTTCATTTTTTTATTATTTGAATCCACAATCCCTCCACAAATTCATGATTTTTTAACATAGCCTACAGTAGCACAGTTAACTTGAACTCAAGTTGCACCAAGGCAGCAGAGAGTGTCCTAATAGGAAAAAGGTTTGCTGGTTGCCAATGATTCTATCAATTACCTGTCTAGATCTATATAAATATACATTAAAAAGTTGTTAGTGTCAGGAATTTAGCAATATTATAATAGGGTATTTGGTATAGATTATTTGAGTTATTTACAGTATATATTTTTTTATTTTAAAAATGTATTAGATTATTTGGTGAACCCTTTATTTATGTATTACATAACTAAAATAATTTAAATAAACTAAAAACAAAAGAAGACTATTTAGGAGATGGAGGAGGAGGTGCTTTTTTTTTCTTTTTTTTTCTTTTTCAACTTTTAGCTTATTACCCATCCAAAAAATTTTTTTAGCTTACCAGCTGTATCAAACATGCCAAATAAAAAGAACTTCTACAATACACATTCATATTTTGGAGTGTACCATATGCAATCTATTTTAAGTGATATTATGCACTGTAGTAGAGGTTTTGACTCAGTTGCTCTAGAAAAGGTAGACAGAGAGGTCGTTCAATTTGCTCACTACCTCGCAATTGATGTAAGAAAACATTTTTGCAGATTAATTGATATCATATGTTGTTTCGTCCTCAAAAAAAGTTAAGATATTGTTTGTGATTTTAATATAAACTTTCAGTCATAAGCAGAAGGACCGTAATAAATCATAGTTAAATCTCACTTTAGATATAACCAATAAATTCTCTGGTTAAACCCAAATAATAATTACAGTAAGTTATAACTAAATTATAGCTAGCATTACTAGTTATAACCAACACCAAAATGCATCATAATCAAATATCACTTGAGGTATTATCAAAGATTTCTTCGATTATAACCAAAATAACATCTATAAGTAATTATAACTAAATGAGTTATAACTAAAGACCACAAAAAGTCAGGCATATAATACATCATTTCTTAAAGTGTTATATAGAATTCCCTTATAAATATTATGAGATAGGCATCTATACAATGTAGGGAAATTCTATGCTTTGGTTTACACTTTTGTGCCTTTGGTTATGCCTCCTTGTTGTTGTTAATTATGACACATTGTGATATTGGTTATGAGATCATTTTTGTTATGATTCAAGAGTTGTTTGGTTATACCTCATGTGATGTTTAGTTATAACTCAAATTATTATTATTATTATTTGTTATGATTCTCATACTATTGAGTTATGTCATCTGTGATAATCAAACTCACAAATGACATAACTTGTATGTGGTAGCATTACTCTCTCTCTATATATATTTTGGAGAAATTACGACAGTAGTCCCTATACTTTACCCCTTGTGTCATTTTAGTCTTTGTACTTTCAATTCGCTTGATTTTGACCCTGAATTTATGATTTTGTTTTAATTTGATCCAATTGATTACAACTCTTAGCATTTTTTTGTAAAAAATAAGCATGTACGTGTCACGTGCCATATTTTAAGGGTAAAATTATAAACTTATTCAACTCAGTTAGTTAACCTCAATCAATTTAGTGATAATTTTCCTTAAAAAACTAACAATATTATTAATTGGACAAATTAAAATAAAATCTAAAATTAGGAATTAAAATTGAGCTAATTGAAAGTGTAGAGACCAAAATGACACAAGAAGCAAAATATAGGGACCACTGTCGTAATTTGCCTTTTTTTTTTTTTTTTTGATAAAGGAGGATCAACTTATTATATTCAGCTGATAAATCATAACTAGACATTTAACGTGTTTATTATAAAATTTTCTTATAAATATTATGAAATTTATACATATATATTAATAATAAAGGATGATCAACTTACTTTACTCCTATAGCCATTCAAGGTAGGAGAACCGTACTTCGTAGCTGCGGTGATCATTTTCATCCACGGTTGCGCATTCCTAAAAGAAAATAAAGTAAAATACATATAAACGAAAAATACATATGAAGCACTCCAAGTGAGTAGTCTCTTGTAAATATTCAAAGAAAAAAGATTTCATCAAGAGTGACAAAAATAATTAACCGTAGATCAAGTTGAAAAAGCAAGTCTACCTCTCCTTTCAAAAGAAGTCGTTCCTTTAAATACTTATTGAGATCTTTTATTTGAAGGCCATCATTGCCATGTGTACTTACAAATATCTGTGACATGCGTACTTGTCCAAAAGTAAAGTTGTGCATATTCAGACACCTATCCAGAACAACTCTCTGTAATGATGGCAAATAAAAATTATATTTCGCATTACAGAAACTATTGAGGTCTGGTAGATCTTTCAGTATTAGCCACTCCAACTTTGGGAATTCAATCACATCATCAATCACTTCCTTGAGCCCATCCTTTGTTGCTACAATAACTTATTCCATCACTGGACAAGACTCCAAATAAAGTACTTTAAGTTGTTGAAGAGCCATAGCGGTGGAACATGTGAATAGATTTCTCAAGAGGGAACATTTCTTAATTGTTATGTATTGTAGGATTTGAAGGCCCAGAATTCCATGGGGATCCTTGTTCCACAAACATGTCAACTGAGGTAATCCATCCAATTCCATCATTCTTACTTGAATTAATGGCCTAACATGTTGTCCTTCTCCAACATTTAGCCCCTCAAGTTGAAAAACCTCAGCCACCTCACTACAATTTCTCACAATTAATTTGTTTAGATTCGCTACGTCCAAGAATTTTAAACTTATTTTGCTAGCCTGAACATTCCAAGGATGTATCTCTCTTGAGTTTACACAATTATTGAGAATTATTGTCTCCAACCTTGGAAAAGAAACCTGCAAAGATTCATTTTGGCATCTTAATAACAAAATGAAGTAGGCTTGTATATTGGAATTCAACGTCAATGATGATTGATGAGACATGTTTCTCATATTGATGAGCCAAAATTTTATTTTATGTACGGATTATAAATTTAAGTAAAGATTTTTTGAAAAAAAAAAATGTAAGAGCAATGTCAATAAAATATAAATTAATTTATTATTATTATTATTTCCCTATGTCTTTCTAAATTTATATCCAAATGTTCAAAAAATATATATATATATATGTACAGATTTATTTATTAGAAATGATAAATCATGTAAATAATGATTAGCAAATGACACACGCAATGCGTGTGCAATTCAGATAAGTAAGAATAAAAATAAAGAATAAAGAATTTAATATCATAATATGTATGTTGCCTAAGTGGTAAGATTGTTCTTAATGAAACTCAAAGTCTTGGGATCAAACCATGATCACACGTTTGAATTACAATTTTTTATTTTAGGCTAGATAAAGCTGCCACATAGCATGGCGTGAGGGCTTGACTAAACAAAACAAAAAGTGAAATACACATATCTCATAAAAGGTAGATCTCACATATATTTGGAGGTGTAAATCCTTATTATTTTAAATTTTCTAACATAATATATGACATTTTCTAAATTTTTGGGGTGCGGTCGCCTCTCTCCACACCCCCTAAACCCATCCTTGGGATCTCACCCGTTATATCATATCTATATTTCATTATGTGTTTAGTTTTTGGAGGATTGCTTTATTCCATTTACAAATTAAAACTTAACCTTTTGTCTCCTAGAACATTAAATAATTTCAATTAGTTTTTGTGTTCTTGACATTGATATAGCAAGATTGGCCTCTAATAAATATAGCACTAAAGTAGAGAAGATTGAGCTTTAAGCTGTTATTGATTAATTGCTAGTAACAACTCAAGCCAACATGTATAGTCCATCAATTAATGTAGTTTTAAAATTGGATCAATGGTCGGGATTGAACTTCCAAGAAGTTTCCTAAGATGTTTTGGGCAAGGGCAAGTTAACATTTTCATAATAGTAAAGTTGTGGGAGTTGATCTGTGACCTCCTATAATAGGGATTGCTTAATATTTTTGAGGTTTTAGAAGAAATTATAATAGTGATTTTTCCATATTCAAATATTACAACTAAGAATCATGTAGAAATTGATATCATTTCCCTAAAACCCAAGAGGCGTAATTCTAAAGGAAGGCAATTGAGGATTGATGATCGGGAAATTGCAATCTAAATTTAAAGTGGTTATGAGGGAGTAATTTTGGATTGTGAAACAGAATAAAATCATATCAGTCAAAACCAAAAAAACAAAATATGACATCCAATATTTAAATATTTTTTTAATGAACTCCAAATCAAGATTAGGCAAATTACAATTTTGGACATGATTTTAGTCAAATAAAATCATATTAAGATTCATATTCAAAATAAAAACATAGTGTTAAATCTAGAATTCATACATATTTTTGTTTGGGTAATATTGTAATTTCCATCGTAAGCCCCTAGCATATCCACCTTGAAATTATTTTACTTTTATTTGGATTTGGATAGAAGGAGAATATTCAAATAAGCTTCAAATTTAAAATTGTAATTAAAAAGGAATTTAAAAAAAAAATTTGTGTGCATGCTTTCCAATGGCCAAGGATAATAAAATAAATTGGGAAAATCAAACATGATGGTTGAACAAGGGTTGTGCTTCAGATCTTGTAGGCCAGTTGTAGAAACTTTTAAGGCTCACCAAATCATAAAGATCAAGAGCTGTTAATTGAGAGAACACCATGATATCATTATTGGTCGTTCCTTCTTTTTTTTCTTTCTCTGAGACTATCGCTTCCACCTTTGGACAATTATCTACCCTGAATATGTTCAGATTTTGCAGTCATGGGAGCATATTGAACTGAATCACATGCACCAATCTCTCACAATTAGAAACCGTCATATCTTTCAGTTGGTAGAAGGACTTTGATTCTTTTTCTGAAGCTATGAGTAATTGATTGTCCCATATCTCTATTATGGTAGGCAATTTATGAATTTTCAAATACTTCAAGACTGGGAAAGCAACCTGCAAAGTAGTTTACAACACTTTAGGTTAGTGACTGTTACAAAATTGTGGATAAGCAACAATTGACAATTGCAACACTTTTAACATGCAAGCTCTAATCATTTTTTTTATCAATACAAATTTGATGAGAGCAAACCTTACAAGAAAGGAAGGTAGACTTCAATAAAGGTGTTGGGGGGGGGGAGATGATGCAAAGGCCATCATAGTGAAACCACTCAATCCCAACAAGGTTGGCATTAAGCAACCCATACAATCATATGACAACACCAATCAAGAATCTGTTGGTGAGGGACCAACAGATACACCGACAACACTAAACCAGAATTAGCAAGTATGATAGCACTGATACAAATACAACAGAACTAGCAGCCCAGAAGTGACCAAAAGAATCTTCGTGCAATACAAAACTCAGTCAACTGAAGGCGGTGTCGCCCAATCAGCAAATAGCAAACAGCAAACAACAAAACAACATCTATATCAACAACTCCAAAATGCCATCCAATACCTCATAACAACCTCCCCAGCAGACCTCAAAATAGCTAAACAGCTCACCAAGGTGGACAACATGAGGCAACAGAAAGCAGCAGATAACAGTGCAGATCACAGTAGAAAACCAACCAGATAATAGCAAACTAAGTGGTGGCAGACCAAGTTACAAAACCACCTAATATCCCTCAACTGCAGTCCTTAATTTGATCCAGATTGTTGATTAAATCCAAGACAAAGTACATGAACCCCTTTGCAAAAGCTTTAACCCACAGAGCAAATCTCAACTTAATAAGCTCACATAACTCAGACCCACAAGGCTGCACTCCATTAAATATACAATCATTTCTTAACTTCCAAATGGACCACAGAACAATAGAAGGTAAGGCCCTCCACAATCTCCTAACCAATTTCTTATGAATCCAACCTAACCACCAATGAAATAAACAATCAATAGACCTTGGCACCACCCAAAAACACCCCCACTATAGCAGCAAATCAAACCATACTTTCCATGAAAAAGGACAATGTAAGAGGACATGAGTGGCAGATTCATTTTCAGTTTTGCAAAAGGCACATAAGACAGAAGCACTGCTATGAAGGACACCGATATTTTGTAAAAGATCCCCTGTTTTAACTCTATTCCTCCAAGCTAACCAACCAACCAAAAAAATTGAACTTTGGGGGAATACTCTTATTCCAAACAAACTTGCAAATTTTGAGCTGAGGGCCCAAAAGAGAATCAGTGAACCTATATATATCAGATACCTTAAGGCATGCTCTAATCATGTATGACCTTTTGTACCTTTGGCTATGCGCAAATGAAGAGCAACAGGCAAGCAAATTCATAATTGCATATCTCCATATTCATCTCAAATATTTAGAGTATCTAATTATTAACTAAAGCACCTTTTGTTGTCAGCTCTTCACATTGTTTTCCATCTTTCATCATTATTTATCTATTTTCCTTTAATAATCTGTGTTCCACAATTTTGTTGCTTATTTGTTAGGTAAGGTAAATTATGTTGTTGATTTGAGTATTAAACCTATGAAAAAGAAGAAAATTTTATTTTAAAAATTTACCACGTGCCTTGATTATTTTAAAAATTCACCATGTGGACTTCTTATATATGTTCAAGGATGAATCTAGGATTATCACTATGGAGGTACAAAAATATGTTTGGAGAAATAAATCCTTATTATTTTAATTACTTTAAATATTCTAGCAGAATATATGATATTTTTCAAAATTTTGAGAGGTGCAATCGCCTTCCTCTGCACCCCCCTAGATCCATCCTTGAGACCTCACCCCATGTAACAACCCAGATTTTTAATTATTCTGTAGAATTTATACTAATATTATTTAATCTCAGTTAAGAAAATATATGATTTATTATATATTATTATGTGTAATTTTGTATAATAATATAATTATTAAAAGTTTAGGGGTCAAAATATAAATAATAACAATATAGATAATATAAATAATAATAATTATGGCTGTGATAGCAAAATAAATAATTAATTTTATGTTAGTATACGATAAAATGTAATTTACTTAAGAATTAAATTATTTATATAATTATATTAAAATATTGGGTTAAAGAGTAATTATCTTAAATATCTATTAAAGATAAGATTGAATCTTTGTAATCATTAGTAAAATCTGCCACGTATCAACTCTATCCGTATAAAAGGGAGGTGGCGTCCGCGGTAAGAGGAGAAAAAGAGAAACAAGAAGGAAAGAAGAGAAAGAAAAGAAAGAAGAAAAAGAAAGAAAGGAGAAAATGAAAGAAGAAAGGAAGAAAGAAAGTGTAGTGGAAGTTAAAAAGGTCTTTGATAGTGGAAAGGAAGAGTAAATTATTAAAGTTAAGGTGAGTTAAATTATACCTTGAGTCACCAAAATGTATTTTACGTATGTTTTAACTTACCAAAATCTGTTTTATACAAATTATGTTTTTAATAAAAGTTATGTTTTATAAAGGTTTCAGTTACGTGTTTTATTATCTGAACCCTATTTGTGAAAAGGAAACCCATGGATATGTTTGTTTATATTTTAAAGAATATTTGGCTATGACCTTATAAAGAATTATGTTTTGTAAGTACCACCACGGGAGTCCCACGCCTTGGGGGACTTAAATAACCACTGGCTTCTGTTTGACCACTTTGTGGTCCTCTGTTTGTCATGGATCCACTGACCTCTGTTTTGTGCGGACCAAAGTGCTATGCGGAACTAAGTGCTACACTATTGTGGGAGCCACCTCTAGAATCCATACGAGCCACCTCTTGAATCCGTATCTCTGTTATGTGCGGACCAAAGTGCTGTGCGGAACTAAGTGCTACACTATTGTGGGAGCCACCTCTAGAATCCGTACGAGCCACCTCTTGAATCTGTACCTCTGTTCTGACTGTCACTTCTGTGACCTCTATTCTGTTTGTTCTGTATCGTGGTTATGGCTATATATATATTGTACATAATTTATGTATTTCAGTTATGATACTTAAATGAGCAGTTTTCTGCTACTCAAAATGATTTCTGCTACTCAAAGGATTTGTTTATACAAATGTTTTGGCCTAACTAACGATCCATGGTTATTTCGTGCCCCTTATACTCTTAGTATAATATTTCTCACTCTGCCATGTGCTTATAGTTTTTTTCTACCAATTTTCAGGAACAACACAATTCAGAAATAGCTTTTGGAAGTCTTAGATGCGAGGCTGTGGATTAGACACACACAGCACTTTTATTGATATTTTTATATGTAAAGATTGGCCTTTTTGGTCAATACATTTTGTAATAAAAATAGAAGTTCCGATGATTATTTTGGTACCCTTATTTAAATTTTACTTCCGCTTGCGTTTATTGATTTGGTCAAGAATTGGCCGGAGGTAACCTCAGTTACTGGCCATCACGATGCTTAACCCTTGGGTACGGGGAGCGGGTCGTGACACCCCCATGTGAGATATCTATATTTTATTATGTGTTTAGCTTTTGTGTTCTTTACATTGATATATCAAGATTGACCCCTAAAAAATATAGCACTAAAGTAAAATTGATTGAGCTTTAAGCTGTTATAGATTAATTGCTAGTAACAACTCAAGCCAGCATATTATAACCATCAATTAATGCAGTTTTTAAATCGGATCAATGGTTGGGACTGAACTTCCAAGAAGTTTCGTAAGATGTTGGGCAGGGGCAAGTAACATTTTCATAATGGTGAGGTTGTGGGAGTTGATCTGTGACCTCCTCTAAATAAAGTTGCTCAATATTTTTGAGGCTTTAGAAGAATAAATATAGCGACCCCGGTCTTTTCCCATTTGGTTGTTGTATCCGGACTTAGCTTCCGTGGATCCTGTCATTATATAATTGTTGTTGTCATCCTTTAATTTCTTATTTTTGAGTTATAGGATTTTTGGACAGGTTAGTTTCAGGTTGGGAGTGTTTGGGAGCAAAGGGTTGCTGCCCAGAATTTTGGCTCTTTCCGCTCGAGCGAGCAGTTTGTCGCTCGAGCGAGCTTTTGTTTTTTGGTTCTTCGCTCGAGCCAGGGTTTGGTCCGCTCGAGCGAGATTGGAGTTTTGTGTCTGGTGGCTCGAGCCAGGGTTTCTTAGCTCGAGCGAGCGATTGCGTCTGGTTTAGACCTAAGAGTTGTGTTTCTTCGCTCGAGTGAGCTTTTCTTCGCTCGAGCGAGCGAGGTGTATGTTTCGAGTTCTTCGCATCGAGCGAGAGCATTCTGTCGCTCGAGCATGCTTCTGGGTTGCAGACCTGAAGCTTCGAGTTCTTGCTTGAGCGAGACTTTCTTCGCTCGAGCGAGGGCTTTCTTGTGTCTAGTCGCTCGAGCGACCAATCCTTCGCTCGAGCGAGCCTGTCATGTTTAAATACACAACAGCGGGGAAAATTCAGTTTTAATATTCTTTTTTATTCCAAAACCCTAGGTCCGTCTTCTCTCTCCCTCCACTCACCTTTTCTCTTAGGTTTCATCTAGTTTTAAGGTGTTTCTACCCTAGGCTCTTTATTAAAAAGGTAGAGGGGGTTGAGGGCTTCGTTTAATTTGAACATTTGGCGGTTTGGAGCACTTTGGATTTGGGTCATCATCTCCATCTTCTCCATTCGAGTTCTTTTACTTCGAGGTAGGGGATTTCCTACTCCATATTATAGGTTTTGTCCTAAGTTTTGGTATTTTGATATGTTGGGGGTTGTTTGGTAATTTTGGGAAAAACCCTAGTTGTTGTAATAAATTAAATTTGTATAATTAATGTAGGGAAAATTGGGGAATTTAGTTGAATTCATGGAATTGGGGTATTATAAGCTTAAATGGTGTAGTTGGATAGTTTAATCACTCACCTATAAAATTGTCGAGTTTATATTTTGTGGTTACGTTTATTTCATGTTTAGAAATAACTGTTTTGGGCTATCAGTGGAGGATAGTCGTAATTGTTGTAGACATTGCATGTGGATTAGGGAAAACTGAAACTAATCACATTGTTAAGTCATTGATTTTGACGGTTGAATTAATACAAAAAATACGTGTATTGATTGAGTATTGTATATGACAAGTGTTTAATACATTGTATATGCATTTTGCTTGGGAGGAGATAAGGGATGTACTCCATGGTTTGAGGGAAGATAGGGGATGGACTCTCAAACCAGTTTAGGGAGGAGAAAGGGGATGGACTTCCATTAGTACCACTACTATGTGTACTTATTGATTTATGGAAGTGTTTTTACATGTTATTGATACATCACTAAAATGTGTATCAAACGGGAAGTATAGAAGTGTTTTGGTATGAGTCTTAGTCTCATTTGATTTTGTTGATATTGGAAGTAATGTTAATATGAGATGTAGTCTCACTGTTATAGTTTGGCCAGGTTCTGAGCCATATTGGTATAAATGGAAAGTTGAATAAATAATGGAAAGTGAAACGTGTCATGGACATTATTGTCATGAAACTGTATGTTGATGAAATGGATATCTGTGTTAACCATCTATTGAATGCTATTGCTTTATTCAAGGCTTATATTTGGTTTAGTATATTTCTTCTGGGCTGTGGCTCACCCTATACGGGAACATCATTTTCAGGTTCAGGTGATATGCTACCTCCAAGGACTTAGCTTGGAAGGATTTGGAGTTGAAGACTCTGTTTAGATTAGTCCGTTTATTTTGTTTTATTTTGATGTTACATGTAAACTCAAGCCTAGGTGCTTTATGTGTAAATGAGTTAGTACTCATACTTTTGTGTCCAAGTGTTGGCTTGGAAAGATGTAAGCCCGTAGGGCATTTACTTTCATTATTACACGTAATGTCTTTTAATAAGATTACTCTGATGAATGGAATAATGCTTTGTTTTCTTATAATGACGCATGTTAATGTTATATATTATGGGTTTATTTTGAGAGCGTTACAACTTGGTATCAGAGCGTACCGGGTTCGAATACTTTGGGTACGTGGGAAGTGATTAGTATCACAATGGGTTCGTCTCGTTTGATAGAGACTTAGATGTACTGTTATAGGCTTATATGATAATATGTTTATGTGACTATGTGGGTATGGAATGTAGTTTCTAGGATGTTGATTGGACCCTTGAGTTTTCTGAAAGTCTTGTTGGAAAGGCACTTGATGAATGTTGTTTCCAAACCGGAACTTTAGTGACGCCTCGGGACTGTCATTATCCAAGAATGAAATTCGTAGGTGCTTATGTGATTATGTGCTTACATGGAATGAATTATTGTTGTCCAATGCATTAGGACGCAAGTGTTATAGCTTCGGCACATTTATTAATGTGCCTTAATGTCTTTGTTACCTTTATTAGGATGTCAGGACGAGGACGAGGACTTGGTAGGCGTGGTAGGCGTGGTAAATGCCCATACCGGATGAGATTCCGGCAGTGCAGGAAGGAGTTGGCCAGGCCAATGTGGCCGAGCCAGTAGGTCAGCAGGCTATAGGCGCTTTGGCCCGAGAGATAGCAGGGGCATTCAGGGAGTCAGTAGGCATTCTCAGAGCTGAGAATCAGGCCTAGGTTCATGTTGCAGATGCAGGGCCTTCTTTCCTGAAGAGGGAGTTCTTCCGGTCTAACCCGGACGAATTTTTGGGTGATCTTAAAGAGCCACTTAAGGCAGATGAATGGCTCGAACAGACAACGAAGAACGTTTGAGATGCTAGGCATCGAAAACGGGGCACTGAAGGTGACCTTGGCATCTTTCCAACTTAAGGGGGGATGCGGGTCAGTGGTGGAAGTTCACAAAGGGCCGTATAGGAGGGACTTGGGAGGCTTTTGTAGATGCTTTCCAAGAGAAATTCCTGTCTCCAGCTGTTAAGGAGAAGTTGAGAGATCAGTTTAGCCGGCTTAAGTAGTCGAGTTCTTCAGTGGCCGAGTTTGAGGCCGTATTTACTAGCTTATTCAAGTTTGCACCTGAGTTGGTGGCGTCTGAGGAACGCCGTTGTATAGAGTTTGAGAAGAAGTTGAGGCGTGGCCTCAAGCTGAGAGTTGGAGGAACTATGATTCGAGAGTATGTGCGTCTGGTTGATGCTGCAGCCCATATGGAGATCACGATGCAGGAAGAGGAGGAGGAACAAAAAGGCTCCTAAGAGGAGTCAAGATGGCCAGAGTGATGGTAGGAGACAGAAGGGTTTTAACCCTCAGCAGTCTCAGGGTAGTTTTACTAGATCGAATTTCCAGTACCGAGTGCTAGTTCTGGGAAAGGCAGCCAGGGAGACATTACCTGTTTCAAGTGTGGGTCAGCTGGGCCACAAGTCTCCAGCTTGCTCGCAGAAGGGACGAGGACATAGAGCAGCGTCATCTTCGGGCTCGATCTCAGAGCCAGAGTCAAGGTAGAGGCCAGCCGCTCTCAGTGTTATCAGTGTGGTCAGGCAGGGCACCTGAAGAGGTTTTGCCCGTAGTTGAGTGGCACATCTATTGTATCTAGTTTGAGGCAGACTTAGAGTCATCAGCCAGCTCAGATCTGTTCAGGCCTCGAGGGCCAATCAGGGGGCTTCATCATCCCAGTTTGTGCAGCAGTCTTATGCTCCTAGGGGTGAGCAGGTTGATCAGAGACCGTCTGGGCGCATGTGTGCTATTACCGCGCAGGATCTTGTACCGGCTCCATCTATTGTGAGAGGTACCTTCTTGTTTTGCAACTCAGTTGCTAGTGTATTGATAGATGTGGGAGCATCTTATTCTTTTATATCTGCTACATTTGCAACTGTTTTGGGATTGGAGTTGGCACTATTAGCATCTCTTATATGTGTAGTATCACCTGTTGGGGGCGAGTTGATTTTGAAATACAGATGTAGAGGTTGTGATATAGAGGTCGCTGATCGTCGGCTTCATTTCCTTTTGTAGTTATGCCCATGTCGGGGATTTGATGTTATTTTGGGTATGGACTGGTTATCGTCATACCGGGCTGTTATTGATTGCTACCGCAGAGGGTCACAGTATGTACCTTGAGCGGGGAGTGTTTCCATTTTTTGGAGGATCGGGTTGGTAGTGTTTTGCCACCGGTGTATAATCCGCGAGGGCGGAGTGAGTTGAGTGGTCTTCTTGCTAGCTTTTTGAGTAGTGAGTGTGATGAGACCGAGACTGTGTTGCCGAGAGTGGTTTGTGAATACTCGGACGTCTTTCCCGAGGATCTTGTTAGTTTACCACCTCAGAGGGAGATTGAGTTCTCTATTGACCTAGTGCCCGGCACAGCGCCGATTTCTATGGCAACCTTATCGTTTTGCCCCAGCTGGAGTTAGTCGAGTTGAAGATTCAACTCCAGGAGTTGTTAGTTAAGGGCTATATTCGTCCTAGTGTTTCACCGTGGGGAGCACCGGCCCCTCTTTGCTAAAAAGAAAGGTGGTGCTTTGAGACTCTGTATCGATTACCGAAAGTTGAATCGAGCTACGGTTAAGAATAAGTACCCTATGCCTCGTATAGATGATCTGTTCGATTAGTTGAAGGGTTCCCGTTGTTTCTCTAAGATAGATTTGAGATCGGGTTACCACAGTTGAGAGTCAGGGAGGAGGATATTCCCGAAGACGGCATTCCGTACGTGGTATGGCCATTATGAGTTTCTGGTGATGCCATTTGGGCTCACCAATGCACCGGCAGTCTTTATGACTTGATGAACCAGTTCTTCCAGGAATTCTTGGATCGTTTTGTGGCCGTTTTTGTGAATGACATTCTTATCTATTCACCTTCAGAGGAGGAGCACGAGGAACACTTGAGAGTGGTGCTTGAGTTACTTAGAGCCCATAAGCTTTATGCTAAGTTTGGGAAATGTGAGTTCTGGCTAGAAGAGGTGAAGTTTTTAGGCCATGTAGTTTCCGGGGAAGGGGTGTCTGTTGATACATCCAAGATAGAGGCAGTGCAAGATTGGGCACAACCTAAGAGTGTGTTTGAGATCCGCAGTTTTCTGGGATTAGGTGGGTACTATCGCCGGTTTGTGAAGGATTTCTCCAGGTTAGCTTCGCCGTTGACTAGATTGACTCGGAAGGGAGTCAAAATTTGTATGGAGTGAGACTTGTGAAAAAGTCGTTCAAAGAGCTGAAAGTTAGATGACCACCGCCCCGGTCTTGATTATTCCGGAGAGAGGGTTGGGTTATGCTGTTTATTGTGATGCCTCACGAGAGGGTTTAGGTTTGTGTGTTGATGCAATAGGGGAAAGTAGTAGCCTATGACTCATGTCAGTTAAAAATACACGAGAAGAATTACCCTACCCATGACCTACGAGTTAGCAGCTGTGATCTTGCCTTGAAGATTTGGAGGCATTATCTTTATGGTGAGAGGTTCGAGGTATTCTTGGATCATAAGAGTCTGAAATATCTGTTTACACAGAAAGACTTGAACTTGAGGCAGAGGAGGTGGATGGAGTTTATTGAGGATTATGACTTCGAGTTGCATTATCATCCGGGGAAGGCCAATGTGGTGGCCGATGCCCTTAGCAGGGAAATCTGTTGGTGACGTAGCCAGTATAGCCATCCGGGAATGGGAGATGTTGGGTGCACTTGGGGAGTTTGATTTGCTTCTGGGTGAATCCGTTGAGGCTGCGGCCTTGTTTTCTGTTGTTGCGCAGCCTACACTTGTGACTCGAGTGTTAGAGGCACAGAGAGGTGACCTTGAGGTGGAATCTCTCCGAGAGAAGGTTGCCAGTGAGAAGGTTGAGAAGGGTTTGACGGTGTATCCCGACTAGAGTGTGAGATACTGAGACCGTATGTTTGTGCTGGAGTCTTGCCGAGAGGAAGTACTCCGAGAGTTTCATCATTCACATCTTGCGGTGCATCCGGGGGGGCACTAAGATATATCGGGATTTGGGGTCGCCAGTTTTGGTAGCGGGGTATGAAGAGAGATGTAGCAGCTTTCGTGTCTAAGTGTCTTACTTGTCAGCAAGTGAAGGCTGAGCATCAGAGGCCAGCGGGTTTGTTACAACCCTTGCCTATTGCAGAGTGGAAGTGGGAGCATGTCACTATGGACTTCGTTGTAGGTCTTCCGAGGACTCAGCGGGGTAGTGACGCTATTTGGGTGGTTGTAGACCGGTTGACTAAGTCGGCGCACTTCATTTCTTTGCGCGCGAGAGATTCAGTAGATCATCTTGCCGACTTGTATATTCGGGGACAGAGTAAGGTTACACGGGGGTCCCAATGACGATCGTCTCAGATAGAGATTCTCGTTTTACTGCCAGATTGTGGCAGAGTTTGTAGAGTGCCTTGGGCACTTAAGTTGACCCTTAGCACGGCTTATCACCCTCAGACTGAGGGGCAGTCCGAGCGTACCATTCTGATCCTTGAGGATATGCTTGGGATTGTGTTCTTGATTTCAGTGGGTCGTGGGAGAGGCACTTGCCCTTAGTGGAGTTTGCCTACAAACAATAGTTTCCAGTCTAGTATCGGTATGGCACCATTTGAGGCCTTGTATGGGCCGACCGTGTAGGTCTCCAGTTTGTTGGGCCGAGGTGGGTGATGCACCTTTGTTGGGTCTGGAGTTGGTGAGGGAAACGATGGAGAAAGTTTGAACTTATCCGGAGGAGGCTTGTTGCAGCCCAGAGTCGTCAGAAATCTTTATGCCGACCGTAGGAGGAGACCGTTAGTATTTGAGGTGGGTGATCATGTCTTTCTGAAGATATCACCTAGGCGGGGATTAATGAGGTTTGGGAAGAGCGGAAGTTGTCCCCTCGGTTTATTGGCCCTTTTGAGATCCTTGAGAGGATTGGCGAGAATGCCTATCGTTTAGCTTTGCCGCCGCAGTTATCCGGAGTACATGACGTGTTTCATGTGAGTATGCTTCGGAAGTATGAGCCGGATCCAATCGCATGTATTGGATTGGACCGACTTAGTAGTAGATGAGGATGTCTCGTATGAGGAGAGACCGGTTCGGGGTCTTGGATAGGCGGGATCAAGTTTTGCGAGGCAAGACCATCCCTTTGGTAAAAGTTTTGTGGAAACATTACGAAGTGGAGGAAGCCACTTGGAGCGTGAGTTGGAAGTCTGCGAGAAATATCCGGACTTGTTTGTTGATGTGTAATCATGTATTGAGAATTTGTAAGTTTAATGAACTTTAAGAACATTATATATATGTCTTAAGTTGGAAAACATTGAAAATGTTTTGGTTAATGAAAGTATTTTGAAACTTGCCTCATAATGGAAGTTTAGTGTAACATTGCATATGTTGAATATATTGTAGAATTGGAGCTATATCATGAAATTGAATATGATATGAAAATGGGAATCATGTACATTGTAAATTGTTGAAAATGAAAGGAAAATTGCATATTGTTAATGCAGGTTTATATATATATTGTGAGATGCTCTTGATAAGAGAATGAAATGACTGGTATTGGGTCAAGTTGTTTATTACTGTAATGTAAATATTGTTGGAAATTGAGAAAAACCTTGTTTTAAAAACTTATGCTTAATTTCGGGGATGAAATTCTTTTATAGCGACCTCGATCTTTTCCCATTTGGTTGTTGTATCTGGACTTAGGTTCTGTGGATCCTGTCATTATATAATTGTTGTTGTCATCCTTTAATTTCTTATTTTTGAGTTATAGGATGTTTTGGACAGGTTAGTTTCAGGTTGGGAGTGTTTGGGAGCAAAGGGTTGCTGCCCAGAATTTTGGCTCTTCGCTCGAGCGAGCAGTTTGTCGCTCGAGCGAGCTTTTGTTTTTGGTTCTTCGCTCGAGCCAGGGTTTGGTCGCTCGAGCGAGATTGGAGTTTTGTGTCTGGTGGCTCGAGCCAGGGTTTCTTAGCTCGAGCGAGCGATTGCGTCTGGTTTAGACCTGAGAGTTGTGTTTCTTCGCTTGAGCGAGCGAGGTGTATGTTTTCGAGTTCTTCGCTCGAGCGAGCATTCTGTCACTCGAGCGTGCTTCTGGGTTGCAGACCTGAAGCTTTGAGTTCTTGGCTCGAGCGAGACTTTCTTCGCTCGAGCGAGGCTTTCTTGTGTCTAGTCGCTCGAGCGACCAATCCTTCGCTCGAGCGAGCCTGTCATGTTTAAATACACAGCAACGGGAAAATTCAGCTTTTAATATTCTTTTTTATTCCAAAACCCTAGGTCCGTCTTCTCTCTCCCTCCACTCACCTTTTCTCTTAGGTTTCATCTAGTTTTAAGGTGTTTCTACCCTAGGCTCTTTATTAAAAAGGTAGAGGGGGTTGAGGGCTCCGTTTTAATCTGAACATTTGGCGGTTTGGAGCACTTTGGATTTGGGTCATCATCTCCATCTTCTCCATTCGAGTTCTTTACTTCGAGGTAGGGATTTCCTACTCCATATTATAGGTTTTGTCCTAAGTTTTGGTATTTTGATATGTTGGGGGTTGTTTGGTAATTTTGGGAAAAACCCTAGTTGTTGTAATAAATTAAATTTGTATAATTAATGTAGGGAAAATTGGGGAATTTAGTTGAATTCATGGAATTGGGGTATTATAAGCTTAAATGGTGTAGTTGGATAGTTTAATCACTCACCTATAAAATTGTCGAGTTTATATTTGTGGTTACGTTTATTTCATGTTTAGAAATAACTGTTTTGGGCTATCAGTCGAGGATAGTCGTAATTATTGTAGACATTGCATGTGGATTAGGGAAAACTGAAACTAATCACATTGGTTAAGTCATTGATTTTGACGGTTGAATTAATACAAAAAATACGTGTATTGATTGAGTATTGTATATGATAAGTGTTTAATACATTGTATATGCATTTTGTTTGGGAGGAGATAGGGGATGTACTCCATGGTTTGAGGGAAGATAGGGGATGGACTCTCAAACCAGTTTAGGAGGAGAAAGGGGATGGACTCCATTAGTACCACTACTATGTGTACTTATTGATTTATGGAAGTGTTTTTACATGTTATTGATACATCACTAAAATGTGTATCAAACGGGAAGTATAGAAGTGTTTTGGTATGAGTCTTAGTCTCATTTGATTTTGTTGATATTGGAAGTAATGTTAATATGAGACGTAGTCTCACTGTTATAGTTTGGCCAGGTTCTGAGCCATATTGGTATAAATGGAAAGTTGAATAAATAATGGAAAGTGAAACGTGTCATGGACATTATTGTCATGAAACTGTATGTTGATGAAATGGATATCTGTGTTAACCATCTATTGAATGCTATTGCTTCATTCAAGGCTTATATTTGGTTTAATATATTTCTACTGGGCTGTGGCTCACCCTATACGGGAACATCATTTTCAAGTTCAGGTGATATGCTACCTCCAAGAACTTAGCTTGGAAGGATTTGGAGTTGAAGACTCTATTTAGATTAGTCGTTTATTTTGTTTTATTTTGATGTTACATGTAAACTCAAGCCTAGGGCTTAATGTGTAAATGAGTTAGTACTCATACTTTTGTGTCCAAGTGTTGGCTTGGAAAGATGTAAGCCCGTAGGGAATTTACTTTCATTATTACATGTAATGTCTTTTAATAAGATTACTCTGATGAATGGAATAATGCTTTGTTTTCTTATAATGATGCATGTTAATGTTATATATTATAGGTTTATTTTGAGGGCGTTACAATAAAAAAGTTAGGGTCCTAGAATTTGGGACTCAGGATTTATTCAGAAATGAGTATGTGTAATGGAGATTGAATTGATGTTGTGTGGGGTCCACATATGAAATAAATTTGAGCCATTCTTGTGAAATTCTAGGTAATTTCTAGATTTTTATATCTGGGTCCATAGTATTTCTATGTGAAGAAATTATAATAGTGTTTTTTCCATATTCAAATATTACAACCAGGAATATTCACCCCAAAAAAAAAAAATTACAACCAGGAATCATGTACAAATTATTATTATTTCCCTAAAGGAAAATGATATAGAAGCCCACTTTCTAGACATATTTCTAAACCTAATGATGCGTACCTGATATGATTGGCTGATGATTAGAAAAAAATAAATAAATAAATAAGAGAGAGAGAGAGACAGAGATACACACACAGAGTGTGCTACTTCAAATATTATAATTGATTGTCACATCATTGGGCTTAAAAAGTAGGTCTAATTTTTGGACTTGAATAACAATACCAATCCCTAAAATCCAAGAGGCGTAATTCCAAAGGAAGGCAATTTAGGATTGATGATCGGGAAATCGCAATCTAAATTTAAAAAGGTTATAAGGGAACGATTTTGGATTGTAAAACAAAATGAAATCATATTAGTCAAAACTAAAAAAAAATAAAATATGATATTCACTATTTTAATATTTTTAATCAACTCCAAGTCAAGATTAGAAGAATTACAATTTTGGACATAATTTTAGTTAAATAAAATCATATCACCATTCATATTCAAAATAAAAATGTAGTGCTAAATTTAGAATCCATACATATTTTGTTGGGCAATATTGTAATTTTTTTAAATATCGTAGGCTCGTAGTATATATCCACCTTGAAATTATTTTCCTCTTATTTGAATTTGGATAGAAAGAAAATATTGAAATAAGCTTCAAATTTAAAATTGTAATTGAATAAGAATTTTATTTTTTTTTGTGTGCACGCTTTTCCATGGCTAAGGGTAATAAAATAAATTAGGAAAATCAAACCTGGTAGTTGAACAAGGGTTGTGCTTCAAATCTTGTAGACCAGTTGTAAAAACTTTAAAGGCTCATCAAATTCTGAAGAGTAGGTTTCGTTAATTGAGATAACACGATAATATCATTTTTGGTTGTTCCTTCTTCTTTTTCTTTCTCTGAGACTATCGCTTCCACCTTTGGACAATTATCTACCCTGAATATGTTCAGATTTTGCAGTCGTGGGAGCATATTGAACTGAGCCACATGCACCAATTTCTCACAATCAGAAACCGTCATACATTTCAGTTGGCAGAAGGACTTTGATTCTTTTTCTGAAGCTATGAGTAATTGCTTGTCCCATATCTCTATTATGTTAGGCAATTTATGAATTTCCAAATACTCCAAGACTGGGAAAGCAACCTGTAAAGTAGTTTACAATACTTTAGGTTAGTGACTATTACAAAATTGTGGATAAGCAACAATTGATAATTGCAACACTTTCAACATGCATGCTCTAATCATGTATGAGCTTTTGTACTTGTGGCTATGTGCAAATGAAGAGCAACAAGCAAGCAAATTCATAATTGCATATCTCCATATTCTTCTCAAATATTTGGAGTATCTAATTATTTTTTGTTGTCAGCTCTTCACAGTGCCGGCCCTGGGCATGGGCCAACAAGGCCATGGCCTAGGGCCCCTCAAAATAGACACAAAAAAAAGGGCCCCTTTTTATGATGATTTAGCATAATATATTAGGTATATTGTAAGTTTAAAAAAAAATTAAAGAAGGCCCAAACTAATTTAAAATAAATTGACCTATTAAAAAATTGAAAGGCCCATTCAAAAAAATTAACATTGTTATCCATTGAAAATAGACCCAAAAAAGGGTCCTCCTATCATAGTTTATTGTAATATATTAGGTATATTTTAAATCCAAAAAAAAAAATTAAGGAAGACCCAAACTAACTTAAAATAAATTGACCCATTAAAAAATTGAAAGGCCGATTTAAAATATTTAGCATTGTTGTCCATTGAAAATAATTTTGTAAAAAAATTAGATTATGCAAGTATGATTGATTTATTTGCTTCTAAAAATGCAAGAAGAGCGAGGATCAAGCGACACTTATTAATTGTCGTAATGTAATACTAAGGGGTTGTTTGGGGTGTCCTAAATAAGTATACTTTTTGTCTTTTTGGACTAAAAAATTGAGGAAAAAAATATGGATGTTTGGGTTAACTTTTTGACTTTTTATGGAAAAAATGTGTATTAAAAAATTGTATAAATTAGTGTGCAGGGGAAAATTAGGATTGAGAGTTGTGCAGCCGTAATTTTTGAATTTTGGTGAATAGTGATAACTTTTTTATTTTTTAAGTAACTTTTTGATTTTTTGACTTTTTTGCAAAACGCCAAACTTGGCCTAAGTATTTTTTGTGATTTTGACACAAATTTTGTCTTTTATCTTCATTTTTTTTTTTTTCATTTTTTTCATTCAATGAAAAAAAATATAAAGGGCCCCAAAAATTTATTAGTTGATTATTGGCTTTGGGCCCCAGAAATCTTAGGGTCAGGCCTGGCTCTTCACATTGTTTTCCATCTTTCATGATTATTTATCTATTTTCCTTTAATAATCTGTGTTCCATAATTTTATTGGTTATTTTTTAGATAAGGTAAATTATGTTGTTGATTTGACTATTAGACCTATGAAAAAGAAGAAAATTTTATTTTAAAATTTTACCACGTGCCTTGATTATTTTTATATTGATAATTTCTTATTTAATTTAATATTCATTTTCTTGACATATCTATTTAAGTTAGATGGTAAAATAAATGAAGTTATTTGAACTCCACTTATGTTGGGCACATTAAAATTATTTTACAAACGACTCATTATATAAATAAGTTACAATTGAACATATTTTGAAACTTATTATCAATTTTCTGAGTTCGGTTCGAACTTAGTTCCATAAACTTAAATGTATAATACAATATCAAGTTATTTGAACTTAGTTTGATTAAAGCTCATTTGTGTTCGGCTCAAATGGTAAATGAAGATCATCTTTTGTTGATAAAAAATAAAAAGACCAACTCAAATATATTTTTAAACTCATTAAGTTTTTCAAATTAAACTTGAACAATATTTTGTTGTGCCTTTGGAGATGCTTTAGGTTTCTATTTAAGAGATGTTAAGTCCAACTTTAGGCCCTACAGAAGATAAGGCCCCACACCACACGTAGATCATGTTCACAAAAGCCATCCGTCCCACAAAAGCCCCGCATCGTTCTCTATTTTAGATACTAATCCGGTCATCATGTTTTAAGTTTGTTCTACTAGGGTCTTGTTTGGTTCTTTGTTACGTTGTTCTACTTTTTTTTAATTTTGTTAGGTTTTGATTATTTCTCATGTACTTTATCTAAAACTGTGTTTGATTTATGAATTTGGGAAGTGATTTGGAAATGAAAAGGGAAAAAGTAGGAGAAATATCAATAAAATATAACTAAATTTCACACATCTTTTCCCTTTCACTTTCCAAATCTTTCTTCAAATTTATGAACCAAACATAGCCTAAAGCAATAAAATGGTGGCATTATTTTTGTTACACACACCCCAAAAAAGGAAAATATTATATGAACTACGACAACTCACCTTAGGGATAAACTTTTTGATTTTTACTATTTTATTGTTTCAAGTTTTTAGATAGTAATATTCAAGCAAATGTCAAAGTATTAAATTGGAAAGATTCAAAATAAATACACATTATCAATACATGGCCAACAATGGTGCCTTTCGGGCTGTGGGAGTCGACCACGGGTCACGTTTAGATTATTTAAATTTTCATTTTGTAAAGTCCGTGTGTATATCATCTAAAAAAAAATTCATCCAATAATCTTAGTCTATTTAATTTAATACAATTGTATCTGAAAAAAAGAATGATCATTGTGTTTAAAATACATATATATACACATTTGCGTTTCTGGTTTTACTGGTCATGTGCAACCAAAATTGATGAGGACATTCATACCTGGCTAGGGAAGAGGGATTTTGTTTCAGATCTAGAGGTGAAAAAGCTTTTGAGGCTCTGCAAATCTTCAAGTGTCAAACTCGTTAGTTGAAGGAACGAGTTGGTATTATTGTTGTCTTCTGCTTTTTCTTCTTCTTCCCCCTCATTCTTCAATACTATTACTTTCAGCTCTCGACAATGACTAACTTGAAGTTGTTATAGTTTTGGCAATTGTCGGGGCATATTGGACGAACCGACATTCACCAGTTTCTCACAGCTCCGGATGGTCACATTTCTCAATTGTCGAAAAGATTCTGATAGAAGTAATTTCCTATCCCATATCTCTGTTATCATTGTTAGTCCATCAATATACAATTCCTCCAAGGCAGGGAATGTAACCTGCAACATTCTTAACATAATTGTTAAACATTAGACTCCAAGGTTAGCATTATAACAAGCAATACAATGTAACCCAATAAATTTATGTCAATCTTTAGTCAATAACTGAAGTCCAATAAATTGATTTTACTATGCTCCAATTAATGCCAAAACTTAAATTGTTGGTTCCATAACAGTTAATATGATTTTGTTTTATGTAACGGAAACTATAATAGATTAGAAGTAAGATATCTTTTTGTTGCATTGGTGCAACCTTTTAGGTGTTGTGCACGAGTTGGTTTGATTGTTTTGACAGCAAATCATCAATTGAATATATTAAGAAAATTTGAACCAACTATAAATCCAACCTTTCTCAAAATTGATGGGTTCGGCAGATTAAAAGTACAAAATGAGAGAAAATCAGGCTTCACATTATTTTCATATTTCATCGTGATTTTTTCTATTTGACTTTGATAATTTGTGTTCTATGATTTTATGAAAGGGAATCATTTGTCTCCAATTTAAATTTCAACTGGACCAGACAGTTGAGATCTCTTACCGATAAAAGTCATTAAACGGAGGTCTCTTACCGCTGCGAGTTTATGAAAAGATTTAACTAAACGAAAAGTTAAAATAATGGGCCAATGCATTTCATAAACTTCTACTTGTAAGAGACCTTAACTGTCTGTTCCGTTTGAACTTTCAACTACAGAAAAGGCAAATCCCTTATAAGAATGCACCATTTAAGGTTTATTTAAAACCTTCAATTTTACTATTTTATTTTTTCAAGTTTTTAGATAGTAATATTCAAGCAAATGTCAAAGTATTAAATTGGAAAATATGAAAGATTCAAAATAAATACACAAATCAATACATGGCCAACAATGGTGCCTTTCGGGCCGTGGGACTCCACCATGGATCACGTTTGAACGATTTAAATTTTTCATTTTGTAAAGTCCTAAGTGTATATCATCTAAAAAAAAAGATCAATCTAATAATCTTAGCCTATTTAATTTATTACAATTGCATCTGAAAAAATGAATGATAAGTGTGTTTAAAAAAAATAAAATAAAATAAAAACCATCCTTTTGTTTAATGACAAACACGATAAATTGAAAAGGCTAAAATTATTAAATTGATTTAATTTTTTTTGCGGATGATATAAATGAAGAATCCTAAAAAACGCACGGTTCGAATAATTAAAAAGAGAGTCGTAGTGGGCCCATGGGCCCGAACAACACATTTGAGTCTAGATTATTGACACGAGAGAAGCCTAATCTAAGTAAAATACATACATACATACATACATACATATACGTATCTATACATTTGTGTTTCTGGTTTTTCTGGTCATGTGTAACCAAAAGTAATGAGGACATTCATACCTGGCTAGTGAAGAGGGATTGTGTTTCAGATCTAGAGGTGAAAAAGCTTTTGAGGCTCTGCAAATCTTCAAGTGTCAAACTCGTTAGTTGAAGGAACGAGTTGGTATTATTGTTGTTTTCTGCTTTTTCTTCTTCTTCCCCCTCATTCTTCAATACTATTACTTTCAGCTCTCGACAATGACTAACCTGAAGATGTTCTAGTTTTGGTAATTGTCGAGGCATATTGGACGAACCGACATTCACCAGTTTCTCACAACTCTGGATGCCCACGTTTCTCAATTGTCGAAAAGACTCTGATGGAAGTAATTTCCTATCCCATATCTCCGTTATCATTGTTAGTCCATCAACATACAATACCTCCAACGCAGGGAATGTAACCTGCAACATTCTTAACATAATTGTTAAACATTTGACTCCAAGGTCAGCATTATAACAAGTAGTACAATGTAACCCAATAAATTTATGTTAGTCTTAATTAGTCAATAATTGAAGTCCAATAAATTGATTTTACTATGTTCCAATTAATGCCAAAACTTAAATTGTTGGTTCCATAACAGTTAATATGATTTTGTTTAATGTAATAGAAACTATAATAGATTAGAAGTAACAAATCTTTTTGTTGCATTGGTGCAACCTTTTAGGTGTTGTGCACGAGTTGGTTTGATTTTTTTGACAGCAAATCATCAATTGAATATAATAAGAAAATTTTAGCCAACTATAAATCCAACCTTTCTCAAAATTGATGGGTTCGGCAGATTAAAAGTACAAAATGAGAGAAAATCAGGCTTCACATTATTTTCACATTTCATCGCGATTTTTTCTACTTCACTTTGATTATCTGTGTTCTATGATTTTATGAAAGGGAATCGTTTGTCTCCAATGGAAATTTCAACTGCACCCAGACAGTTGAGATCTCTTACCGATAAAAGTCATTAAAAGGAGGTCACTTACCGCTACGAGTTTATGAAAATATTTAACTAAACGAAGAGTTTAAATAATGGGCCAATGCATTTCATAAACTTTTACTGGCAAGAGACCTTAATTGTCTGTTCCGTTTGAACTTTCAACTATAGAAAAGGCAAATCCCTTATAAGAATGCACCATTTGAGGTTTATTTAAAACCTTTAATTTTACTATTTTATTTTTTCATGTTTTTAGATAGTAATATTCAAGCAAATGTCAAAGTATTAAATTGGATAATATGAAAGACTCAAAACAAATACACAAATCAATACATGGCCAACAAAGGTGCCTTTCAGGCCGTGGGACTCCCCATGGGTCACGTTTTACTTTTTCATTTTGTAAACTCCTTAGTGTATATCATCTAAAAAAAAAGATCGATCCAATAATCTTAGCCTATTTAATTTATTACAATTGCATCTGAAAAAATGAATGATAAGTGTGTTTAAAAAAAATTAAATAAAATAAAAACCATCCTTTTGTTTAATGACAAACACGATAAATTGAAAAGGCTAAAATTATCAAATTGATTTAATTTTTTTTTGTGGATGATATAAGCGAAGAATCCTAAAAAATGCAACGTTTCGAATAATTAAAAAGAGAGTCGTAGTGGGCCCATGGGCCCGAACAACATATTTGAGTCTAGATTATTGACACAAGAGAACGTACGTACGTACGTACGTACGTACGTACGTACGTACGTATCTATACATTTGTGTTTCTGGTTTTTCTGGTCATGTGTAACCAAAAGTAATGAGGACATTCATACCTGGCTAGTGAAGAGGGATTGTGTTTCAGATCTAGAGGTGAAAAAGCTTTTGAGGCTCTGCAAATCTTCAAGTGTCAAACTCGTTAGTTGAAGGAACGAGTTGGTATTATTGTTGTTTTTCTGCTTTTTCTTCTTCCCCCCCATTCTTCAATACTATTTACCTTCAGCTCTCGACAATGACTAACCTGAAGTAGTTCTAGTTTTGGTAATTGTCGGGGCATATTGGACGAACCGACATTCACCAGTTTCTCACAGCTCCTGGTGATCACGTTTCTCAATTGTCGAAAAGACCCTGATGGAAGCAATTTCCTATCCCATATCTCTGTTATCATTATTAGTCCACCAATAGACAATACCTCCAAGGCAGGGAATGTAACCTGCAACATTCTTAACATAATTGTTAAACATTAGACTCCAAGGTCAGCACTATAACAAGCAGTACAAGGTAACCCAATAAATTTATGTTAGTCTTAATTAGTCAATAATTGAAGTCCAATAAATTGATTTTACTATGGTCCAATTAATGCCAAAACTTAAATTGTTGGTTCCATAACAGTTAATATGATTTTGTTTTATGTAATGGAAACTATAAAAGATTAGAAGTAATAAATCTTTTTGTTGCATTGGTGCAACCTTTTAGGTGTTGTGCACGAGTTGGTTTGATTGTTTTGATAGCAAATCATCAATTGAATATATTAAGAACATTTCAACCAACTATAAATCCAACCTTTCTCAAAATTGATGGGCTCGGCAAATTAAAAGTACAAAATGAGAGAAAATCAGGCTTCACATTTTTTTCACATTTCATCGTGATTTTTTCTATTTGACTTTGATAATCTGTGTTCTATGATTTTATGAAAGGGAATCATTTGTCTCCAATTGAAATTTCAACTGGACCAGACAGTTGAGATCTCTTACCGATAAAAGTCATTAAACGGAGGTCTCTTACCGCTGCGAGTTTATGAAAAGATTTAACTAAATGAAGGGTTAAAATAATGGGCCAATGCATTTCATAAACTTTTACTGGTAAGACACCTTAATTGTCTATTCCGCTTGAACTTTGAACTACAGAAAAGGCAAATCCCTTATAAGAATGCATCATTTGAGGTTTATTTCAAACCTTGAATTTTACTATTTTTATTTTTTCAAGTTTTTAGATAGTAATATTCAAGCAAATGTCAAAGTATTAAATTGGAAAATATGAAAGATTCAAATTAAATACATAAATCAATACATGGCCAACAAGGGTGCCTTTCGGGTCGGGGGACTCCACCATGGGTCACGTTTTGACGATTTCAATTTTTCATTTTGTAAAGTCCTTAGTGTATATCATCTAAAAAAAAGAGATCGATCCAATAATCTTAGCCTATTTAATTTATTACAATTGCATTTGAAAAAATGAATGATAAGTGTGTTTAAAAAAAATAAAATAAAATAAAAACCATCCTTTTGTTTAATGACAAACACGATAAATTGAAAAGGCTAAAATTATCAAATTGATTTAATTTTTTTTGCGGATGATATAAACGAAGAATCTTAAAAAATGCACGGTTCGAATAATTAAAAAGAGAGTCGTAGTGGGCCCATGGGCCCGAACAACACATTTGAGTCTAGATTATTGACACGAGAGAAGCCTAATCTAAGTAAAATACATACATACATACATACATACATACATACATATATATACGTATCTATACATTTGTGTTTTTGGTTTTACTAGTCATGTGCAACCAAAACTGATGAGGACATTCATACCTGGCTAGTGAAGAGGGATTGTGTTTCAGATCTAGAGGTGAAAAAGCTTTTGAGGCTCTGCAAATCTTGAAGTGCCAAACTCGTTAGTTGAAGGAACGAGTTGGTATTATTGTTGTTTTCTGCTTTTTCTTCTTCTTCCCCCCCATTCTTCAATACTATTACTTTCAGCTCTCGACAATGACTAACATAAAGTTGTTCTAGTTTTGGTAATTGTCGGGCCATATTGGACGAACCGACATTCACCAGTTTCTCACAGTTCCGAATGGTCACGTTTCTCAATTGTCGAAAAGACTCTGATGGAAGTAATTTCCTATCCCATATTTCTGTTATCATTGTTAGTCCATCAATATCCAATCCCTCCAAGGCAGGGAATGTAACCTACAACATTCTTAACATAATTGTTAAACATTAGACTCCAAGGTCAGCATTATAAAAAGCAGTACAATGTAACCTAATAAATTTATGTTAGTCTTAATTAGTCAATAATTGAAGTCCAATAAATTGATTTTGCTATGTTCCAATTAATGCCAAAACCTAAATTGTTGGTTCCATAACAGTTAATATGATTTTGTTTTACGTAATGGAAACTATAATAGATTAGAAGTACGAAATCTTTTTGTTGCATTCGTGCAACCTTTTAGGTGTTGTGCACGAGTTGGTTTGATTGTTTTGACAGTAAATCATCAATTGAATAAATTAAGAAAATTTCAACCAACTATAAATCCAACCTTTCTCAAAATTGATGGGTTCGGCAGATTAAAAGTACAAAATGAGAGAAAATCAGGCATCACATTATTTTCACATTTCATCGTGATTTTTTCTCTTTGACTTTGATAATCTGTGTTCTATGATTTTATGAAAGGGAATCGTTTGTCTCCAATTGAAATTTCAACTGGACCAGACAGTTGCGATCTCTCACCGATAAAAGTTATTAAACGGTGGTCTCTTACCGTTGCGAGTTTATGAAAAGACTTAACTAAACGAAGAGTTAAAATAATGGGCCAATGCATTTCATAAAATTTTACTGGTAAGAGACCTAAACTGTCTGTTCCGTTTGAACTTTCAACTACAGAAAAGGCAAATCCCTTATAAGAATGCACCATTTGAGGTTTATTTAAAACCTTCAATTTTACTATTTTATCTTTTCAAGTTTTTAGATAGTAATATTCAAGCAAATGTCAAAGTATTAAATTGGAAAATATGGAAGACTCAAAACAAATACACAAATCAATACATGGCCAACAAAGGTGCCTTTCGGGCCGTGGGACTCCACCATGGGTCACGTTTTGATGATTTAAATTTTTCATTTTGTAAAGTCCTTAGTGTATATCATCTAAAAAAAAAGATCGATCCAATAATCTTAGCCTATTTAATTTATTACCATTGCATCTGAAAAAATGATTGATAAGTGTATTTAAAAAAAATTAAATAAAATAAAAACCATCCTTTTGTTTAACGACAAACACGATAAATTGAAAAGGCTAAAATTATCGAATTGATTTATTTATTTTTTTTCTTTTTCTTTTTTTTTTTTTTTTTTTTTTTGCGGATGATGTAAACGAAGAATCCTAAAAAATGCATAGTTAGAATAATTAAAAAGAGAGTCGTAGTTGGCCCATGGGCCGAAACAACACATTTGAGTCTAGATTATTGACACGAGAGAAGCCTAATCTAAGTAAAATACATACATACATACATACATACATATATATACGTATCTATACATTTGTGTTTCTGGTTTTACTAGTCATGTGCAACCAAAATTGATGAGGACATTCATACCTGGCTAGTGAAGAGGGATTGTGTTTCAAATCTAGAGGTGAAAAAGCTTTTGAGGCTCTGCAAATCTTCAAGTGTCAAACTCGTTAGTTGAAGGAACGAGTTGGTATTATTGTCGTTTTTTTCTTTTTCTTCTTCTTCCCCGCCATTCTTCAATACTATTACTTTCAGCTCTCGACAATGACTAACCTGAAGTTGTTCTAGTTTTGGTAATTGTCGGGGCATATTGGACGAACCGACATTCACCAGTTTCTCACAGCTCCGGATGGTCACATTTCTCAATTGTCGAAAAGACTCTGATGGAAGTAATTTCCTATCCCATATCTCTGTTATCATTGTTAGTCCATCAATAGACAATCCCTCCAAGGCAGGGAATGTAACCTGCAACATTCTTAACATAATTGTTAAACATTAGGCTCCAAGGTCAGCATTATAACAAGCAGTACAATGTAACCCAATAAATTTATTTTAGTCTTAATTAGTCAATAATTCAAGTCCAATAAATTGATTTTACTATGTTCCAATTAATGCCAAAACTTAAATTGTTTGTTCCATAACAGTTAATATGATTTTGTTTTATGTAATGGAAGCTATAATATATTAGAAGTACGAAATCTTTTTGTTGCATTGGTGCGACCTTTTAGGTGTTGTGCACGAGTTGGTTTGATTGTTTTGACCGGAAAGCATCAATTGAATATATTAAGAAAATTTCAACCAACTATAAATCCAACCTTTCTCAAAATTGATGGGTTCGGCAGATTAAAAGTACAAAATGAGAGAAAATCAGGCTTCACATTATTTTCACATTTCATCGTGATTTTTTCTATTTGACTTTGACAATCTGTGTTCTATGATTTTATGAAAGGGAATCGTTTGTCTCCAATTGAAATTTCAACTGGACCAGACAGTTGAGATCTCTCACCGATAAAAGTTACTAAACGGAGGTCTCTTACCGCTACGAGTTTATGAAAAGATTTAACTAAACGAAGAGTTAAAATAATGGGCCAATGCATTTCATAAACTTTTACTGGTAAGACACCTTAATTGTCTGTTCCGTTTGAACTTTCAACTACAGAAAAGGCAAATCCCTTATAAGAATGCACCATTTGAGGTTTATTTCAAACCTTGAATTTTACTATTTTATTTTTTCAAGTTTTTAGATCGTAATATTCAAGCAAATGTCAAAGTATTAAATCGGAAAATATGAAAGATTCAAAATCAATACACAAATCAATACATGGCCAACAAGGGTGCCTTTCGGGCCGTGGGACTCCACCATGGGTCATGCTTTGACGATTTAAATTTTTCATTTTGTAAAGTCCTTAGTGTATATCATCAAAAAAAAAAAGATCGATCCAATAATCTTAGCCTATTTAATTTATTACAATTGCATCTGAAAAAATGAATGATAAGTGTGTTTAAAAAAAATTAAATAAAACAAAATCCATCCTTTTGTTTAATGACAAACACGATAAATTGAAAAGGCTAAAATTATCAAATTGATTTAATTTTTTTTTGCGGATGATATAAGCGAAGAATCCTAAAAAATGCACGGTTCGAATAATTAAAAATAGAGTCGTAGTGGGCCCATGAGCCCGAACAACACATTTGAGTCTAGATTATTGACACGAAAGAAGCCTAATCTAAGTAAAATACATACATACATACATACATACATACATACATACATACATATATATAATATCTATACGTTTGTGTTTCTGGTTTAAATGGTCATGTGCAACATAAATTGATGAGGACATTCATACCTGGCTAGTGAAGAGGGATTGTGTTTCAGATCTAGTGGTGAAAAAGCTTTTGAGGCTCTGCAAATCTTCAAGTGTCAAACTCGTTAGTTGAAGGAACGAGTTGGTATTATTGTTGTTTTCTGCTTTTTCTTCTTCTTCCCCCCCATTCTTCAATACTATTACTTTCAACTCTCGACAATGACTAACTTGAAGTTGTTCTAGTTTTGGTAATTGTCGGGGCATATTGGAGGAACCGACATTCACCAGTTTCTCACAGCTCCGGATGGTCACATTTCTCAATTGTCGAAAAGACTCTGATGGAAGTAATTTCCTATCCCATATCTCTGTTATCATTGTTAGTCCATCAATATACAATTCCTCCAAGGCAGGGAATGTAACCTGCAACATTCTTAACATAATTGATAAACATTAGACTCCAAGGTTAGCATTATAACAAGCTATACAATGTAACCCAATAAATTTATGTCAATCTTTAGTCAATAATTGAAGTCCAACAAATTGATTTTACTGTGTTCCAATTAATGCCAAAACTTAAATTGTTGGTTCCATAATAGTTAATATGATTTTGTTTAATGTAATGGAAACTATAATAGATTAGAAGTAACAAATCTTTTTGTTGCATTGGTGCAACCTTTTAGGTGTTTTGCACGAGTTGGTTTGATTGTTTTGACAGCAAATCATCAATTGAATATATTAAGAAAATTTGAACCAACTATAAATCCAACCTTTCTCAAAATTGATGGGTTCGGTAGATTAAAAGTACAAAATGAGAGAAAATCAGGCTTCACATTATTTTCACATTTCACTGTGATTTTTTCTATTTGACTTTGATAATCTGTGCTCTGTGATTTTATGAAAGGGAATCATTTCTCTCCAGTTGAAATTTCAACTGGACCAGACAGTTGAGATCTCTTACCGATAAAAGTCATTAAACAGAGGTCTCTTACCGCTGTGAGTTTATGAAAAGATTTAACTAAACGAAGAGTTAAAATATTGGGCCAATGCATTTCATAAACTTTTACTAGTAAGAGACTTTAACTGTCTGTTCCGTTTGAACTTTCAACTACAGAAAAGGCAAATCCCTTATAAGAATGCACCATTTGAGGTTTATTTAAAACCTTCAATTTTACTATTTTATTTTTTCAAGTTTTTAGTTAGTAATATTCAAGCAACTGTCAAAGTATTAAATTGGAAAATATGAAAAATTAAAAATAAATACACAAATCAATACATGGCCAACAAGGGTGCCTTTCGGGCCGTGGGACTCCACCATGGGTCACGTTTTGACGATTTAAATTTTTCATTTTGTAAAGTCCTTAGTGTATATCATCTAAAAAAAAAGATCGATCCAATAATCTTAGCCTATTTAATTTATTACAATTGCATCTGAAAAAATGAATGATAAGTGTGTTTAAAAAAAAATAAAATAAAATAAAAACCATCCTTTTGTTTAATGACAAACACGATAAATTGAAAAGGCTAAAATTATCAAATTGATTTAATTTGTTATGCGGATGATATAAACGAAGAATCCTAAAAAATGGCCGGTCCGAATAATCAAAAAGGTAGTCGTAGTGGGCCCATGGGCCCGAACAACACATTTGAGTCTAGATTATTGACACGAGAGAAGCCTAATCTAAGTAAAATACATACATACATACATACATACATACATACATACATATACGTATCTATACATTTGTGTTTCTGGTTTTACTGGTCATGTGCAACCAAAACTGATGAGGACATTCATACCTGGCTAGTGAAGAGGGATTGTGTTTCAAATCTAGAGGTGAAAAAGATTTTGAGGCTTTGCAAATCTTCAAGTCTCAAACTCGTTAGTTGAAGGAACGAGTTGGTATTATTGTTGTTTTCTGGTTTTTCTTCTTCTTCCTCCCCATTCTTCAATACTATTACTTTCATCTCTCGACAATGACTAACCTCAAGTTGTTCTAGTTTTTGTAATTGTCGGTGCATATTGGACGAACCGACATTCACCAATTTGTGACAGCTCCGGATGGTCACATTTCTCAATTGTCGAAAAGAATCTGATGGAAGTAATTTCCTATCCCATATCTCTGTTATCATTGTTAGTCCATCAATATACAATTCCTCCAAGGCAGGGAATGTAACCTGCAACATTCTTAACATAATTGTTAAACATTAGACTCCGAGGTTAGCATTATAACAAGCAATACAATGTAACCCAATAAATTTATGTCAATCATTGGTCAATAATTGAAGTCCGATAAATTGATTTTACTATGTTCCAATTAATGCCAAAACTTAAATTGTTGGTTCCATAACAGTTAATATGATTTTGTTTTTTGTAATGGAAACTATAATAAATTAGAAGTAACAAATCTTTTTGTTGCATTGGTGCAACCTTTTAGGTGTTGTACACGAGTTGGTTTGATTATTTTGACAGCAAATCATCAATTGAATATATTAAGAAAATTTCATCCAACTATAAATCCAACCTTTCTCAAAATTGATGGGTTCGACAGATTAAAAGTACAAAATGAGAGAAAATCAGGCCTCACATTATTTTCACATTTCCACGTGATTTTTTCTTTTTGACTTTGATAATCTGTGTTCTATGATTTTATGAAAGGGAATCATTTGTCTCCAATTGAAATTTCAACTGGGCCAGACAGTTGAGATCTCTCACCGATAAAAGTCATTAAATGGAGGTCTCTTACCGCTGCGAGTTTATGAAAAGATTTAACTAAACGAAGAGTTAAAATAATGGGCCAATGCATTTCATAAACTTTTACTTGTAAGACACCTTAACTGTTTTTTCCGTTTGAACTTTCAACTACAGAAAAGGCAAATCCCTTATAAGAATGCACCATTTGAGGTTTATTTAAAACCTTTAATTTTGCTATATTATTTTTTCAAGTTTTTAGATAGTAATATTCAAGCAAATGTCAAAGTATTATATTGGAAAATATGAAAGATTGAAAATAAATACACAAATCAATACATGGCCAACAAGGGTGCCTTTCGGGCCGTGGGACTCCACCATGGGTCACGTTTTGACGATTTAAAATTTTCATTTTGTAAAGTCCTTAGTGTATATCATCCCCCAAAAAAAAAAAAAAAGATCGATCCAATAATCTTAGCCTATTTAATTTATTACAATTGCATTTGAAAAATGAATGATAAGTGTGTTTAAAAAAAAAATTAAAATAAAATAAAAACCATCCTTTTGTTTAATGACAAACACGATAAATTGAAAAGGCTAAAATTATCAAATTGATTTAATTTTTTTTGCGGATGGTATAAACGAAGAATCCTAAAAAATGCACGGTTTGAATAATTAAAAAGAGAGTCGTAGTGGGCCCATGGACCCGAACAACACATTTGAGTCTAGATTATTGACACGAGAGAAGCCTAAAATAAGTAAAATACATACATACATACATATATATACGTATCTATACATTTGTGTTTCTGGTTTTACTGGTCATGTGCAACCAAAATTGATGAGGACATTCATACCTGGCTAGTGAAGAGGGATTGTGTTTCTGATCTAGAGGTGAAAAAGCTTTTGAGGCTTTGCAAATCTTCAAGTCTCAAACTCGTTAGTTGAAGGAATGAGTTGGTATTATTGTTTTTTTCTGCTTTTTCTTCACCTTCCCCCCCATTCTTCAATACAATTACTTTCAGCTCTCGACAATGACTAACCTTAAGTTCTGCTAGTTTCTGTAATTGTCGGGGCATATTGGACGAACCGACATTCACCAGTTTCTCACAGCTCTGGATGGTCACGTTTCTCAATTGTCGAAAAGACTCTGATGGAAGTGATTTCCTATCCCATATCTCTGTTATCATTGTTAGTCCATCAATATCCAATCTCTTCAAGGCAGGGAATGTAACCTGCAACATTCATAACATAATTGTTAAACATTATACTCCAAGGTCAGCATTATAACAAGCAGTACAATGTAACCCAATAAATTTATGTTAGTCTTAATTAGTCAATAATTGAAGTCCAGCAAATTGATTTTACTATGTTCCAATTAATGCCAAAACTTAAATTGTTGGTTCCATAACAATTAATATGATTTTGTTTTATGTAATGGAAACTATAATAGATTAGAAGTAACAAATCTTTTTGCTGCATTGGTGCAACCTTTTAGGTGTTGTGCACGAGTTGGTTTGATTGTTTTGACAGCAAATCATCAATTGAATATATTAAGAAAATTTCAACCAACTATAATCCTACGTTTTTCAAAATTGATGTGTTCGGCAGATTAAAAGTACAAAATGAGAGAAAATCAGGCTTCACATTATTTTCACATTTCATTGCGATTTTTTCTATTTGACTTTGATAATCTGTGTTCTATGATTTTATGAAAGGGAATCATTTGTCTCCAATTGAAATTTCAACTGGACCAGACAGCTGAGATCTCTTACCGATAAAAGTCATTAAACGGAGGTCTCTTACCGCCGTGAGTTTATGAAAAGATTTAACTAAACGAAGAGTTAAAATAATGGGCCAATGCATTTCATAAACTTTTACTTGTAAGACACCTTAACTGTTTGTTCCGTTTGAACTTTCAACTACAGAAAAGGCAAATCCCTTATAAGAATGCACCATTTGAGGTTTATTTAAAACCTTTAATTTTGCTATATTATTTTTTCAAGTTTTTAGATAGTAATATTCAAGCAAATGTCAAAGTATTATATTGGAAAATATGAAAGATTGAAAATAAATACACAAATCAATACATGGCCAACAAGGGTGCCTTTCGGGCCGTGGGACTCCACCATGGGTCACGTTTTGACGATTTAAATTTTTCATTTTGTAAAGTCCATAGTGTATATCATCTAAAAAAAAAGAAATCAATCCAATAATCTTAGCCTATTTAATTTATTATAATTGCATCTGAAAAAATGAATGATAAGTGTGTTTAAAAAATAAAATAAAATAAAATAAAAACCATCCTTTTGTTTAATGACAAACACGATAAATTGAAAAGGCTAAAATTATCAAATTGATTTAATTTTTTTTGCGGATGATATAAACGAAGAATCCTAAAAAATGCACGGTTCGAATAATTAAAAAGAGAGTCGTAGTGGGCCCATGGGCCCGAACAACACATTTGAGTCTAGATTATTGACACGAGAGAAGCCTAATCTAAGTAAAATACATACATACATACATATATATATGTACCTATACATTTGTGTTTCTGGTTTTACTGGTCATGTGCAACCAAAACTGATGAGGACATTCATACCTGGCTAGTGAAGAGGGATTGTGTTTCAGATCTAGAGGACAAAAAGCTTTTGAGGCTCTGCAAATCTTCAAGTGTCAAACTCGTTAGTTGAAGGAACGAGTTGGTATTATTGTTGTTTTCCACTTTTTCTTCTTCTTCCCCGCCATTCTTCAATGCTATTACTTTCAGCTCTCGACAATGACTAACCTGAAGTTGTTCTAGTTTTGGTAATTGTCGGGGCATATTGGATGAACCGACATTCACTAGTTTCTCACAGCTCCAGATTGTCACGTCTCTCAATTGTCGAAAAGACTCTGATGGAAGTAATTTCCTATCCCATATCTCTGTTATCATTGTTAGTCCATCAATAGACAATCCCTCCAAGGCAGGGAATGTAACCTGCAACATTCTTAACATAATTGTTAAACATTAGACTCCAAGGTCAGCATTATAACAAGCAGTACAATGTAACCCAATAAATTTATGTTAGTCTTAATTAGTCAATAATTGAAGTCCAATAAATTGATTTTACTATGTTCCAATTAATGCCAAAACTTAAATTGTTGGTTCCATAACAGTTAATATGATTTTGTTTAATGTAATGGAAACTATAATAGATTAGAAGTAAGAAATCTTTTTGTTGCATTGGTGCAACCTTTTAGGTGTTGTGCACGGGTTGGTTTGATTGTTTTGACAACAAATCATCAATTGAATATATTAAGAAAATTTCAAGCTACTATAAATCCAACCTTTCTCAAAATTGATGGGTTCGACAGATTAAAAGTACAAAATGAGAGAAAATCAGGCTTCACATTATTTTCACAGTTCATCGTGATTTTTTCTATTTGACTTTGACAATCTGTGTTCTATGATTTTATGAAAGGGAATCGTTTGTCTCCAATTGAAATTTCAACTAGACCAGACAGTTGAAATCTCTTACCGATAAAAGTCATTAAACGGAGGTCTCTTACTGCTGCGAGTTTATGAAAAGATTTTACTAAACGAAAAGTTAAAATAATGGGCCAATACATTTCATAAACTCTTACTGGTAAGAGACCTCCATTTAATGACTGTTATCTATTCTGTTTGAACTTTCAATTGCAGAAAAGATAATTCCTTTATAAAAACACACCGTTTCAGGTTTACTTAAAATACTGATTACCTATGTAATTTTAGAAATTACATCTTGCACTTTTAAGTTTCCAGTTGTATAACAAATCACTAATTTCATTAATAAAATTATCAAGTCAATTAATATTTTTAATAATGTCATAAATATATTGCAATTTACTATTCAAGTAATTTTATTATTACATAGGTGAGTAATTAGATTTTTTTTTCTATTAATTATGTTAAACAAAAAATTCTAACAGTGGGGTATTTATAATTTCTGGAACCATAAAGAGTAATTTATATTTTAAGAAATATTAAGGAGTGTATTTATAATTTACCTTAATTTTAAATAGTGAAAATCATATGATGCGTGCAAGTATTTGACCTAAGGAAAAGAAAATAAAAATAAAAATGAATCATCACGTGCCTTTGCTAGTATGGCTTTATTGTTTAGGTTTTTCCGCTCATTTAAGTCAATTGCAATTCTAATTTTTTTTTATTTTATCAGCCCAAAAAACTTCATTAACGATAAAAAAAAATGTACAAGCATAAAGATTACATCAACAAAGATGGAGTGCAAACAGCATCACAAAAGACCATCACCATCCCAACTAAGTTGGCACCACGAGGCCTTACCAATCATATGCTAGCACAGCCCGAAGTTGGTGAGAGACCAACTAGCAAACAGAGACAACAGCAAAAAAAAAAACAACAACAGAACAGAGTTTCTCTGCCTCAAGCCAACTAGGCTCATCCCAACTCAAGGCAATAATGCTCCTCCAAAGCACAACCTGATCTGACTTATATTACAAATGAAATCATTGATTGTGAAATTAAAATCTTTCAGGTGTGTGTTCAACCACATAGCGATCCTAGTCTTGATCAACTCACACAACTCAAACCAGTTTGGGTTAGCTACCTTGAAGACGCACTCATTTCTAAGTTGCCAAATTGACCTTCAGTATGGTGTGAATGGAATAATTTGCACTGTTATGAGACTCTTGTAGAATTTTTATCAATCGAAATGAAAATCATGGTTGCAAGATTACTCAGCCTAAGTATGTAGAAGGTTAAACAAAAAATGAGATACAGATGTATCATAAAAGGTAGGTCTCACATCATGTGGACCTCTTATGTTCAAGGATGAATCTAGGATTATCAATATAGGGGTGCAAAAATATACTTGGAGGTGTAAATTATTATTTTAATTATTTTAGATTTTCTAGCATAGTATATAATATTTTTCAAATTTTTGGGGGGTGCGGTCGCCTCCCTCCGCACCCCGCTAGATCCATCCTAGGGACCTTACCCCATGTGAGATATCTATTTTATATTATGTGTTTAGTTTTTGTGTTTTTTATATTGATATAATAAATAAAACACTAAAGTAAAATTGATTGAGCTTTAAGCTGTTATTGATTAATTGCTAGTAACAACTCAAGCCAGCATGCATAATCCATCAATTAATGTAGTTTTTAATTTGGATCGATGGTTGGGATTGAACTTCCAAGAAGTTTCGTAAGATGTTTTGTGATAATGGAAGTTAATCTCTAACCTCCTCTAATTGGCAATGTTATCGATTCAAAAATCTAAATCTGTGGGAGGACACCAAAAAAAAAAAAAAAAAAAAAAAAAAAAAATTCAAACAACTCTAATAAAAGCATTATTACAAGCCAAAAGGTTTGCATACGGTTGGCAAAATGATTTGACTATGAACAATGCACCCTTCTCCAGTTTCCCAACAATTTATCTTCCTCATTGGCCACCAGATAGACGTTTCCAATTAGATTATACAATTCTTCCAGCATCTCCCTTTACTACACAAACAAATCCCTTCTAAACTTTTGATTCCATTGAGGACTTGCATCATGCATTTGGCTTGATTGTTAACCGATGTACTGCGTGGATGATTGTGATTGGTTGAGATGTAATTCTATCACACTATATTCGAGATATTCGAAGTAGAACTTGAGTCTTTGTAGAAGACAAATTCTTAGGTTGGATAAGTTGAGACTCATGTGAGAGGTCTATCCTAATCCAACTAGAATAGATGAGTCCTGGATTAGTGTTATTTTTGTAGAGAATAAGTTTAGTAAGATTTATAAGATAAGAAGGGCACTGGTTCTCATATAAAATGTGGCACATGTGGATTAAATGTATGTTTTTACAGGTGAGTTAATTGCTTGAGTTGTTACTGTTTGATAATCTTTGAGATATATTGTTACTAACCTAATCGTCGGAGTGCCCTCCCAATTGGTAACAACTAGTTTAGTTCTTTTGTTCATTGTTTCAAATTTTGAATTCCATCTAGTGCATGTACTTTTCGACTTTATTCACTGAATCTTTATAGAGGATGCAATTTAGTTGTGTCATCAAATTTTAGCACACACAATACCAATTCCATACTTCTGTGATCTCATTCTTGTGAGAGGAAAGCTTAATGGCAAATCACCTAAACCATACATCAATTCGTAAGTTAATATTTAATCCATATCTAACTTTTAAAATCATATTTCCCACCACAATTTTCTGAACTTGCTGTCTTTACAATCAAGACCCACAATTTTACCATTTCTAACACTTTTTCCAAGGTAAATATTCAAATCCTTTGCCTTCATCCTACTCCACAATAACTTTTCTCAATTGGATTGGACTGAAGGGTGTTGTTTGGGTCTGTGAGATCCATCATGGGTTCCGTTTTGATAATTCGAATCATTTATTTTGTCAGGCACTTCGTGTATTTCAACTACACAAAAAATTAGGTCGATTCTATAATTATAACTTGTCCAGTTTATTAAGTTTCTCACTAAAAAAATGTATGATTTACTTTAAAAATCATAATTGTTGTCTATTTTTTTAGTGAAAAATTGAACAAGTTAGAGTTATGGGATCAACTTAATTTTTTGTGTGGATGAAATAAACGAAGTCCCCAACAAAATAAACGATTCAAATCATAGAAATGGGACCTGTAGTAGGCCTCACGGGCTCAAAAAGCAAGAGATCCTCCTCCTTCTCAATAAAGGTTGTTTTTTAGGGAACCTTACTCCTACTGATAAATATTATATTGGATCTTATCAAGGGATAATCGTCCTGCTCATGTTTGAATCTTATTCCTTATATATTTGTTTGGGTTTTTCTTTTATACTTTTGAATTTTTTTTTTTTTTTTTTGTATAAATTATATATTATATTTGACTATCATAATTTATTGAGTTTTATTATAATATCAAATATTATTATTAATAATAAAAAGTATTACCATAAACAATTGACCGATCTGGCCTATTCCCACTCTTAGCATGACAATATTTCTTGAATACCCTTTTAGATAATATTATTTTAAAACATTTAGTTGAAAAGTAGATCATTACAGATTTTTTTAAAATATAATAATACAATTTTATCCTAAAAAAGAATAAAAACGATATTGTCATACCATAATTATTTTTCCCGCACCTTAACACAATTTAACAAAGTTATTAAATTCTTCATTTCATCAATTACATGGCCTAAATTCAGTTAAAACATACAATTATATAATCCTTCACTTTTAGTAGGAAAATGTGGTGTGTTGAAGAAAGTTGTTTGGACTTTTTTTTTTTGTTTTTTTTTTTTTAGATGGCGAAAAGTTGTTTAGACAGAAAGCAAAAATATTATGATACACACTCTTTAAATATGCATTTTATAACTAAAGAAAAAAATTACGTAATTCTATATTTTCTGAGTCTTAACTTAAAAGAAAATAAAAATAAAATAATAAAATAATAAATAAATAAATAATTATAACCAAACACTACATAAGGTATAACCAAAGATCTCATAAGTCAGAACTAAAATAATGTCATAATTAAAGAAGAAAATTGATCATAACTAAAGAGGAAAATTACATAACTAGGGATACATATGATTTCATGAATCATAACTAAAATAATCATTTTAAATGGTGTGTATTTTAGAATTTCCCGACTTAAAAACACATTAAATTCCACCTAGAATATTGAAATTAAAAACTATAGAATCTCCTAAATTATAGTATATTTTCTGGTGTCTAGGTTTGATGGTAATGTTTGAGTTTGAATCCCATTTACTATAAGATTTTATAATAGAAATATTAGAAAATCACAATTTAAATATTATAATTTATCAAAAATGATGTGACAAGACAGTTATGTCTTATATGACTAGATTTGTGATAAATTAAAAATTGACACTTAATAGATCATACCATTATTGTTGATCAAATTGAAAGAACCTTTTTAAGAGTCTCGAAAGTTTTTCATAACATAAACGTTAGAATTTCGGAAATTTTCGAGCTACTGCGTGTATCACAACTCAATTGGCATTTTCCATTGATACAATATATGGCTTTGTATATTGTTGAATTTTAATTGTCCAGATTATTATAATATTTCTCATATTTATAATTAATCTTATATCGATTTTAAAAAATAAAAAAATAAAAAATAACACAAGCATGCTGGCATAAGTTTTTTGCTAGGTGAATTTACCTGTCAACATAAATTTGAACTAGTAATGCATATTTTTAACATTTAAAATAAAAAAAATTAAATTAATGCTTTGGGGCTTCAGCTAAATTTTACTTCGTATAGATTATGGGTAGGGGGCTAGGAGCACATTAGTTTTGTTTAGTAGCAAATCTAAAAGTAAACCAATCCTTAAAACTTCAGTTGGAATACTTGGTGACAAAAAATTTTGAAAATGTTTTAAAAATCAAATTTTTCTCTTCATTTATAGAGGGAAGGGAGAAAGTTTTAAAAATCAAATTTTTGTCCCCAAAATGAAGGGAGAAACATTTAGGGACTAATTTTTGTTAAAAAGTCAAAAAACAGACTTTTGTATCAAAATTTTAAAAATGTGGTTAATAAATACACTTTAAGAGAAAACAATTTGGTGCATAAGATGTTCACGTTTGTAGACAAATTTTGGTTAAAAAATGATAATAATTCATCCCTAAATATCTAATTTCATTGCTAAATATACAACAACGATACGTTTGACAACTTAAATATTTTGTTCTTAAAAATTAATTTTATTCATAATTTTTTATTTTTAAAATCTTAATTTGTTGTAATTATTTCATGCTTGCCATGGTGTGACCAACCATTTGGTGATTTTTTTAGGGATTAACAATTTTGATTTTTATTGAAAATACCCTAGCACTGTTTGATTGTATTCCTAATGCATAAAGCATTTTATAATAACTAGATATAACGGATTAAAGCAAATAAAAAGGGTATAGATAAAGCATACCTTTTCATTAAACAAAAATTGTGCCTGGGTAGAAGAATTTCCTTCAGATGTTGACATCTTCTCCACTTTGCGGTAGAAGCTTATGAGCTTGGGTAGATTCTTGAGATCCAAATATTTCAACTGACTGAAATTAATTACCTGACTTGAGAGTTCATCTTCATCTTTTTCTTCTTCAATTCCAACTATTGCTTCCATCATCTCACAATTCCATATTTCTAGGCTCTGGAGTCGTGGAAATCCTCTTGCACAGGACAGGGAGAAGAGATATTCCAACCTACAATCTATAATTGTTAATTCAATTAAATTATTGAAGAACCCTGATGGATTTAGTCGATGACGTTCCATCAAAGACCCCTCTCCACCTCTGTCATGCAGCACCTCTTGTAAACCTTCAATTTTTTCCAGACGTAGCTCTTCAGCTCTCAGCAACAAAACGATAAACTTGTCCATTAAGGAAACACCAGCAAGTATACACGACTTTGAATAAGTTCCCAAAAAAAGACATTCCTTACCCATACCAATTGATATTTTAAATCTGATCAAGTTTTCAAAGCAGAAGTCCTTGGGCAATAGCATGACATTTGGTATGTGAATCTGTAAAGTGGTTAATTGCGTCAATTTCCCCAATTCATCAAGATTCACTTTGCTTCTTTCCTCCCTATACCCATACTCATCTAAAATGTATAATTCTTCCAGGCGAGACAAATTGGATATGACACCTTGTGGAATCTCTGTGAGATTGTAACAATCCTCTGTGAGATTGTAACAATTTCCCAGATCTAACAACCGAAGATGAGTCAACTGTCCTATCTCTGATGGCAAAACCTCGATATTAGAACCTTGAAGGCTAAGTATTTCAAGGTTATTATTTAAATCCTTGAGTATAGCTATGTCTCCCAACTCACAATCAACTAACCATAACATCCGAAGGTTAACCAAATTAGCAAGAGATAATGGGGGCGACATACAGATTCTATTCAATTCTAAAATTGTAAGTTTCTCCATTCCACTGAAAAACCTATCTGGCACATTAAGCTTAGCAAAGACACTCCGTTGCAGTGTCGCTAGTATGGTCAAGGTGTGGAGTTGTGGACATACCAAATCATCCAGAAGCTCAACAGTGTTGTCGAACCTTAATGAGATTGCTGAGTAAGATTCGCATGTATCTTTCTCGGGCCACTCTTTGACACCATGTTTTACTAGAATTTCCTTTCCATCATCTTTTGCAATTGAAAGAGCAACATCTCGAATGACATCATGCATTTTGACAAAGTTTCCATCTTTGCCTTCTAATAACAAACAAGCATCTTTGAGGATATCGACCACTGTAAGTACTCGACGGCTTGCTCTTCTTATTGTGTTTGTGTTTTGTCCAAGCAAACTTCTCGCTATGCAGTGTCTCGCCAACTCTTCAATTGAAATATTAGCATCTTCAGGAAAGAAACAACATAGCAAGAAGCATGATTTTGCATCACTAGATTCTAACCAATCATAACTTAACTTTAACGAAGCATACACCTTTGGGTCAATTCCCGCAATATTCTTTAGCATGGAATCTTTGAATTGATCAAGTACATCTTCCCAGACATATTTTTTCTTATCTTTCAATGCGGCTCCAACTGCAAGTATAGCGACCGGCAAGCCTCCACACTCTTTACAGACTGCATCAGCTATATCATGGAGTTCAGCAGAGTCAACAGAATTTCCCACCTTCATCTTGAATAGGGCCCATGCTTCTTTCTCTAATAATACTTGCACTGGAACATAACTATTAACATGCATCTTTTCCAACACACCTCGGATTCGAGACGTTATCACAACTTTGCAACAATTGTTTCCATCAGTAATAGGAATCCCTATTGTCTTCAAGTCCAATTCTTGCCACATATCATCCAATATAATGAGATTTTTCTTCCCATTGTTCAATCTATTCCACAATTGGTTTGCTTTTCCCACTTCAGTTTCCGCTTTTAGTTCCAGATTCAAGCGATCAGCGAGTTGCCCTTGAATATTGCTCACATATGCGTCCTGAGAGACAACTGCCACCACAACTTCATTAAAAAGTCCATTT